>JADMNF010000044.1:0-210555 GCA_016097085.2 Sporothrix curviconia
CCACCGGCTTAACCCACGGGCTGCTGTAGCGGCATTGACGGCGACATTGGTGGCCCCCGAGTGGGTGCTGCAAATATGTTTGGTTGCCGCTGCTGTAACTGTTGGTGCTGGTATTTTTGCTGTTGCGTTGCTGTTGCTGTTGGGCGAGAACCGATGCTGCGGAATCGACACTGCACCGGTCCGTAGCCGCTGTTCATTTGCAGCTGTGCTTGATGGTGTTGCTGCGGTTTGTTGCGGCGGCGCTGCTGCAAAGCGAACCAGAGAGGGTTTTTTTTTATTTTGCTGTCCGGGTGAGGGCAGTGCATAGTGGCCGCTGCTGGTATTGCTGGTGCCATGTACGAGTCGCTGGCATGCTGTTCGCTCCTTGGTCGCCCCTGCCGTCCTGCATGTGATGCTGGTGCTGTCCCGTTGTCGCCCTTGCCGTTATTGACCTGGTTCCGCACATCGGCATAGTACGCCTCGAGCGTGCCACGAGTGTCCGCAACCGCTGGCCGGCACCTGCCTCCTGTGCAAGAAACGCCTCGAGGCTCTCGAGCAGCATGGCCATGGACCAGTAGCAGGTCACGCCACGAGGCGGTATGCGCTCTCTCGACAGCGGGGCCTCCATGACTGAGCCGAGTATGATACCGATGCCGCCAATGTGATAGATGAGGGCGTCTGATAGCACGCATGTAGGCCTTGGGCACCTGGTGGAAGGTCTGCAGCACGTTGTGCACGACGGAGCACTTGCGCTCCACGTCAACGTCGACCCGAGCGACAGGTGCACCATTTCGAGCAGGGCCATGGTGGCCTGGATGTTGGCCGCCTGGAAGCTGAAAATATCGCGCGCAGGGGTCACCCGTGGCGGGCTGAAGCTGCTTGAAGACGGGCGGCAGCGCGGCGTAGAGCTCGGCAACGCGAATCTTGGCTGGACACGCGAAACGACCCGGGCGTCGTGGTCTCGCCCAGCAGGTTGAATTTTGGACGAAACGAGAAGCGCAGTTTTATTGAGGTTGTGCTCGAGAATGCGGTACAGGTCTGTGGTGTAGTTCCAGCCGACCATCCAGGCGGCCGGGTCCTCAATGGACCGCGGCGAGACGACCTGCTGTATGGACGGCGACAGCTCGCTCTCGTTCCCGGCAGACGTGAGCGTGAGGCCAGACCGTGTGCCTCCGCCTCCGGCGCTGTTCGCGTTCTTCCGAGATGCCCCGTGGGGTACTCGATCTTGGCGTGGCTCTCCTGCCAGTGGATGCAGCCGTCCCAGATTGATGGACGTAAAGACGTCGAGCGTGTAGATGGACCAGTAGAGGCGGCGGCGCTCCTCTATTCCGGTGGCGTGCAGGCCCGGCGGCCAGTTGGACTCGTCGTGCCACTGGTTAATGGCCAGCAGCGTAAAAATAGTGGCCAATGTACTTTTGCATGACGGCAATCTTGGCGTCCTGGATGGCTGGCAATGCTCAGCAGGGCCAGCGCGCGTAGGTAGTCAAAGTCCCGGCACTGCAGGATGTCTTTGGAAGAGCTCCTCTGCCGCCGCATAGAACATCTCAGGCGGCATATCGATCGGCCGAGCCGCTCACCGCGCTGCCGGGGCTGGCCGAGACGCCGCGCCGCCTGCCGCCGCTGCCGCCGCCGCTGTGGCGAGGAAAGCGCACCGTCACGCGCACGCGCCGAGGCCAGCGCACAGGCAGCCATAACTGAGCAAAAGAAGGCGCGGTTGCTTACATGCTCGAGCAGGTCGAGGCGGCGTTGCAGGTGCACGGGGTCGAAGAAGGGGAAGATGGGGAAGACGGTCTCGTGGTAGACGCCGGCAAGGCGCTTGATGGTGGGGCGTGGAGGTGTGGGCAAAGGCCTGCCAGGTCGAGCTGAGGCGCTCGTTGCCGATGCCAAGTGTGGGCGCCGTCGTCGGTACCGTAAGCCGGTGCTGGCGGTGGGCTCGCTCATCGTCACGCGGCGGACAGGCGGCGAGAGCACGTTTTGTGCCGACGAGCGGTGTGGCGGCGGCTGCAATGGCTGCTGCTGCAATGCGGGGGGAGGTGGTGGGAGATGCGGGGTGGTGTGGCACGGAAGTGCCATCGGCCAGGCCGAAGCCGGGTCCGGAGCTGCTCGCGGATGCCGGTGCCCCCAAGGCCCCTATGGCCGAGGGAGCGGCAGAGGCGGCTGAAGATGGCCGGGAGGGCTGAGGCGAGCCCGGCCGCGTCGTGAGGGCCGTGCATAGGTGCAGGCAATGTCAAAACTCGGCACAGTTGCGACAGCGGCCGCGGCGTCGCCCGGGTTGTCCTGGCACTTGATGCGGCGCTTGTGGCAGAAGTCGCAGGCCTTGGAGATGCGCAGCAGGCGCTGGGGCCGCGATGGCGTCGGCGTCGACATGCCGGCGTGCTGTCGTGTTGCCGTGCTGCCGTGCTGCCGTGCTGCCGTGCTGCCGTGCTGCCTCGTTTCCTCTTCTCTCCTCGTCTGTCCTCTGCTCAGTTTGCACTCAACAGGAAGCAGCCGGTGGCAGCCACCGAGCGCGACATGGGGCGGGGCAGGTCAATTGCTGCGGGCGTGGCGAGGCTGGACAGGGTGACGTGATGCTGTGTGACGGGTCGCACGATGGCGGGCGGGATTCCCGTGGCATTCGAACAAGGGCTGGCCGTTTGCTTGTTGCTCGAATTAAAAACAGTCTTTCCGTATAGAGGGGTTTGGGACCTGCGGTTTGCGTTGCAGCCAGTAGCACCTGGAAATTGCTGCTTACACCACTGGAATGGCGCGGAAGGTGCGATGGAGGGATGTGCGACAGGGAGAGCTCCCACAGTCCAAAAAGAAACCAAAAAATCACCGACGCTGGGAGGTGCCAGGCAGGGCAGTACAAGCCAGACGGTGCAATGATGAGAAAGCAGACGCAAAACACTACTCGTAGACGCAAGACGGCAACGCCCGCGTGACGGCGATGGTGAACAGCAAACGCAAGGAAAAGCCTCTGAAAGGAGCTCTTTCCTTTGCTGGAGTAAGGTGGCGCAGGTCACTTTGTGCGCGCTTGCTGTATTCAGCTGGCTCTGCTCCAGCAGCGACCGCTGCCATCTTTGTCGATCGACTGCCGCTCCTGCCTCGCAGGTCTTAGTGGCGACACGTGATTTTGGCGCATCGAGAGGATTTGGCCCGCCCGAAAGAGAGCTCCATAGCGCCATGTGTGTTTCCAGTGTAAGTCGTTTCACGTGACCTGGCCAGAAAACTGCTAACATGGGACGGACTCGGTCTAGCCTCGAGAGATCTCAGCTTGTGAATTGCACTACGAGTATGGAGTACGAGTATGTCATTTGCACCAGCGCGTTGTCTCTCGTGGACGGCCCAGACGGCCCAGATGGCATTGGGGCCTATTGGGATTAAATCCAGACTTACGACGGCTGCTGGGCTACACAAAAGAGGCACAGGAGGAGAAACGACGAGATGGGAGAGGCAGCAATAGACGCCCGGGTGAGCGACTTGGCAGAGGTGAGCGAGGGTTGCATAATAAGGGAAGGGCCAAGGGAAGAGAGCCTAGCACGGAAAGGGTCGGAGAAAAGGCCATGAAGAGATGTAGAAAGACGAGGAAAGGAGACATCATGAGATCCTGAGAGGCTATGAAACTAGAGACTATTAGAGACCGAGTATTTCCCGTCTGTCGGGAAAGAATGCACGAACGTGCTCAGCTCCTGCCCATCATGTTGTTGGTGTACATGTATCTTACATGTAGCTTACGTCGCACCTGTGGTCAGCAAACGCAACGCCAGATCGCCGGCCGATTGTGATGGGCGGCCGGGTTCTTTGGTTCTCGTCACGGCACTTGCACCAAAAGCTCTGTTGTCGATTGACTGTGCTCGTTCGACCTCGACGGCACCCGCCGCGTTTTAAGTTATGTCTTCGTTGTTGTTCATGTCTTCGTTGTCGTCTCCAGCACTCGGCCTGTACCTTTTTAATGAGAGGGGCCGTCACACCGGCCGTGGCCTCAATGTGTTTATCGCGAGTGCCGTGTCTTTCTATTTTAAGATTTGAAGGGGAAAGAAAAGGGCAAGCAGGACAACTGCGGTTGAAACAACGGGAAACGGGAAACAGAAGAGCAGAGGAAACAAACCGGCAGATACGACAGGACTGCCTTCGTACAACAGCCCCGATCACATACGCAAGCCCTGGCCACGACCGAGTGCATCCAAGTGCATCAAAGTGCATCAAAGTGTCCCCTGACGATGTGGCAGCCAGCCCTGGCAAAGCAGAAACAGAACTGGACACGCATCGGCCAGATCAGCTGCCTGCACTCCCGTTGTTGGACTAGCACATGCCTGTGCAGGCGCATAAACGCACTTTGCGCCTTTTGTCCTCGACTTTTCGTCCGCGTGTGTCCGTGCAGGGCTGCTCCTGTCATATTCTGTCGTGCAAGGCATGCCTCCCCATGCAAAACTCCGACAAAGCTTGTCTAGCAGAAACCTAGCAACCATATCGTATTCCCCCTTGTCGCATGCCGTTGCATGGACCGGCCACTGGTGGGGCAGTGGATTATTCGTATTAAGCGAGGTCCACGTATTCTGTCTTTATGGGGGTAGCTCTGGTCACGCTCGATTGACAGCTGGATGAAGCTCACGATGAAGCTCACGATGAAGCTCACGAATGAAGCTTACGGTAAAGTTGCCGATGATAAAAATTGGGAATATCAAGCCAACTTTTATTCTGCCGTACGAAATACAACACAGTCACACAATGGCCTCCTCTCGTCCCTGTTCTTTCGCTCGCACAATGGATTGTGTGCCTTCTTCCTTCACTTCAAACTCCTGTTCGCGTCGCCCCTTGTTTCATACGGCTCATGCTGCGGCGGTTGCGTTGCATTGTTGGCACGAGTGCCTCCAACAAAGCGATGCTGCAGAACAATCTAGGTGGGGTGCGACCCCGAGACCCCTAAGCTAAACTGGCTAGGTGTCAAGCCCACCACTTAATGCTCCCAAGAGCCAAGCTTCTTCAATCCCCGCCCGCTATCGTATTAGCCTATCGCCTAATACGCCACTGTCAGGCACTCTATCAGGCCAGGCCTAACCTCACCAAATACCTTAGCCAGCACCCCACAACCCCAGTCTCGAGCTCATGACAGCAATTCCCCCCTTCTCACAGCCCAAACCACCTGAAACGCCTCGCCGTCGGAGATCCACCAAACTCACCACAACCACACACCGCACAGCCACACTTCCACGACAATGGGCCGCGCGCATGGTCTTCTTTTGAATTGAGCATGCCCAAGTTGCTCTCTCATTGTCAATGGGCCCCCAGTCGGAGTCTCAGGTTGGTATGGTGGCCTCCGAATGGCTGCCAAAATAGCCTCCCAAAGTGGCTCTCGTTGTATTTTAATTTTGCATCATTTTACTCCGTACTACGTGGTACTCCATATTCACTCCATACCCCTGCAACAAACCCTATCTGGCCATGCAGGCCGGCCGCAGATTCAGCGAGTCTCATCGCAGACAACGACGACACGGCGTAACGCTTCCTAAAACGGAAACACGCGGCCAAAATACCACCTGAAAAAGAAGCCACAAAAAAGAAGAAAAAGAAACAGAAAAAGGAGGGAGAATGAAAGCCCTGGCTTTGTTCGATAGCGGTTTCGAACCTCGTCACCTTTGCAGGCCCACGGACGAGGCCAGCAGAGCACGATACATGTAAGAGTACTGTCTTTGCCTGTCTTGGCTGTTCCGTTTGTATAGCATTGTGGCCATGTTTCCACAGTGTCTCTTGACGGTGGAGCAGCCAGAAGACGTACAGAGGTACTGAGTACAGAATAAAACAGAGCACCACAGAGCATGCTACACCACAGAGCATGCTGCACCACAGAGCACACTCCGTGCTTGCGTAATGCCCGATGGGCGTGGCTTGTTTCCAGACTGGCCTGTCCCTGCCAGATGCAAAAGGGAGGACGTTTTACGGAGAACGTCGTACGGCTATGCGTGGCCCATCGTCCCCCGAATGCATCGTGGACATGGGTGAGCTTGGACTCGTCCTGAGCAGACATGCACTGAGAATGGGGCAAACAGCCTGGCCTAGCCTCTGTGCTGCAGCATCAGATGTTGTTTTGCGTCCCCCTTTTATTTTTATTTTTATTTTAGTTTAGTTTTTATTTTATTTTCCCTCCTCTCGTCTCCTCCTTCCTTCACCCCTTCCTCCCTTCTCAACCTTCTTCTATTCTTATCACACCGTTTTGGCCTTCACCTCCCCTTCATTTCTTGTTTCTAGCACCTCGCTGTCCGTGACATCGTCGTTCCCACGCTGGTTGTGTTAAGCCTTCACTCCCATTTTGTATTGTCTTTGTATGAGCCGTGCTTAACAGACATCCCTCTTCCCCCCTGCCCACCACGTATCTTCTTCATACTATCTCTGCTGTCTTTCTCTGGGATCTGTTTCATCTTCGTCGAACGTGCCGTGTCTCTTTCCTGTCTTCGCCCTTTCTCTTCTGTGGCAGCCCCACCCTCCGTCTCGTTGCTCTCTCTCCTTTCTTTTTTCTTTCTCTTCTTTTCTTCTCCTCTTTTCTGCCCTCTCTATCTGTTCCTTTTGTGCATCGCGGGTTCCACGTCCCTTTTGCTTCACTTCTTTCTCCCTCCTTCCCTCCAACCATCCACCCAAAGGAGGTTCAGTTTTTTTTGGCTTGCAGGTCTTCACTTCTCTCTCTTCTCGACCTTTTTTTTATTTGTCTCTTCTCGCCATTCATCGACATCTCATCGACGGCTTCCTCTCCTTCCGAAACAACAATCAAGATACCAAAGCATATCAAAAAACCAACGACGGCCGGCCGTCTAATTTCAAATCACAACACTCATTCATCGTCGACATCGACAACACGACAACAATATATCAAATATCATAAAAACAATCTCGACCTGAGGAGGAGTAGGGAAATCCTCGCCTTCAAGACACTGCCGAATAGTAAAACCAACTCCCGCAAGGCAAATCTCGCAGATTAAACCGCCACCATGGCCAACAAAAGTCCTCGTCGCCTATGTCGCTGCCGACATTCTCTTTGTCATCATGGGCGCCATCATGCTCGGCTTTTCCGTCATCGTCAAGACATCTTGGCCGCAGACAAGGCGCCCACGGACGGCACCGAGGCCGTCCGCAACCTGCTCTACGCAAAGTTCCCGCTGACTGCCGGCATCGTCAACGCCATCTTCTACTTTATCACCTTCCTCTTCAACCATTCCCCGAAACAACATCATGTCATGCGCTCCATCCCGCGGCTGGCTCAAGTTCTCCGGCTACATGGTCCTCGTCCACCGCGCTCTTCAGCCTCGTCATTGGCCTCGATCTCTGGATCCTCACCCTCAGCGTCAAGGAGCAGTTCACCCCCATCTGGAGCGCCCAGACCTCGCAGGTCCAGGACCTCATGCAAACCGCCTTTGCCTGCTGCGGCTACTTCAACAGCACCTCGCCGGCCTTTGTCACGGACAGCACCTGCTCCAGCCCGGCCGCAGCGGCGCTCATCCGCGGCTGCGCGGCGCCCATTAGCAGCTTCTCCAACGTCTTTGTCGACGACATTTTCACCGGTGTCTTTGGCATGGCGGGTATCGGCGGCCTGCTGATCCTGGCCACGAGCTGTCTGCTCAAGGACCGCAAGGAGCGCGAGCGCTTCCGGTACATTGACGAGAAGATGGCGCTACGCCGTCCTTCTAAAAAACCGCAGATCTATGGGATATGGATGGTGTGGGAAGGTTTTTCTTTTTTATAGACTCGGTGATCAAGGAAAGGGAAGGTTTTCTCTTTCTTTCTCTCTCTCTCTCTCTTTTTACTATTTCTTTCTATTCGCACATATTCTCAGCAAGCTGATATACACCGCGGGCCCCATCTTCTTATTTATTTTCCCTTCTTGGGTGCCCACAATCTTTTTTTCAACCTGACTCGACTCCTTCTGTCGTTACTACTTGACATGCTCTTTTTTATTTGTTTTTCTTTTTCTTTTTTTTCTCCTTCAAACATGGCCAGGCCTCCAGTGGGGCGTCCTGCACGCAAAATCCTCTAAACATATACAACTACATAAATATAAATACATGTAAAAAAATGCATCACAAATGCCAGTGACGATACTCGCGCAATCCAGAACATCACAAAACAGCCTTGTTTATCCAAAAGAAAATAAATTCTGCGCCTCAAACGGAGCTTGGTATCCAACGGGTCTGAATAAACGACAAAACGCTTGAAGCAATATCATGAAAAGAGACAAGATGCCGACGCTGCTATAGAACTGGACCTTTACGGGCCAAAAAGGGTTGGTGTACAATACAAGAAAAGGGTTATATCTATTCAATGGCTCGCATTCAAGGCCGGATGCAGACAAGACAAAGGAAAGACAGAAGGAAAAGAAAAATCCAAAAGACTCTTATCCCGGGACTACAGTCCGTCCATGGTCTCTGTTTCATCATGGCCGTCGCCATGGGTGTCTGCGCCGTGGTCGGAAGATGCCGATACCGATGGCCGGCCGTGCTCCTCGTCCACTGGCCGCTGTGGCAGCAATGGTGACGACACCGTCTCCCGCGTAGGCTGCTGGTAGTCCATGCTTGGATGGTTACTCTCGCCGCTGCTGCCATTGTCGCTGTTCCACCACCCCATCCGCCACAGGCCGCCCAGTGCATCTTGTAGTCCGCTGGTAGTCCGCGTCTCGCCGGTGCTAGATGGCTCGTTGCTGGGTCCGGGCCCATTTGTACTGAAACTCGCGCTGAGACTCCTTCGGCTACCGCGTCGTGCATGGAAGCCCGGAACCCTGTTGTCTTACGCCTCCGCCGGAACGACTTGCGGTAGTTGGCGAGCGCTTCTTCGTTATCCGCATCGGCCGCTGCATCAGGTGCCGCTCTAAAGCCTTCAGCTTCTGTGGCGGTACTTGCATTCGTGGTTCGAAGCAAGGACGGCGAACCGCTGCTCACCCCTCTACGGGCGGCAGAAAATGGCGAGAGGGGCGAATGGCCCGGGCCATTGGGTTTTACGGGGTGACTGGTCGTTGATCAGCAACGGGAGCGTACTGCTGCGGTGCCGCCGCATTCCCGAACCACCAGAACCAGGACGCCGGTCGCTTTGGTCCTCGAGCTCGTCCCATATCTCAGCCCGTTCCGTCCATCGTGTTGGTGTGTGAGGAGTCGATGTTGTCGGGCCGCCAAAAGCACCGGCGGCCGTTTGCCGGCGGCCAAGTTTGGGAGACGTTGGGTGCGTCACTGGTGGCTCACTTTCAGGAGCTGCTCCCGCGGCATGCGTGTTGCCGGTCGCGAGCGTAGTAAAGCCAAAAGTCTGGTAAGACGACACGTATTTCGATTTTGCCAGCAGGCCACGACGCTCGCCCAAACCGCTACCTTCTGTATCACGCTCTTCATCGCCTCCGTCGGCGCGCACCACCTCGCGACCGAGAAGCAGGGCCTCTTCTTCGTCCTCGCCCTCCGTGTCCTCGACAAGACCGAGGCCAGGCGCCAGAGTGGACTGCCCCACTGCTGGTGGGTGCTGCTCGTCGCTCAGGCGCCACGACAGAGCAAGGACACCGGACAGGAGAATCACTGTACCGAGAGAGATAAGGCACGCGCGGAGTGGGCCAATCATGTCCGTCTGCCGGAAGTAGATCAGACCGTCCAGAATGGCAATGATGTTGTAGATGCAAAACACGAGCGGGTACAGCACAGACGTCGAGACCAGCTTGAGGCCACGGTGCAGGTAGTACAGCTGTGTCAATGCGAGCGTAATCAGCGCCAGGACCAGCGCCCACGCCTGCCAGTGTCGAAACTGGTTGTTTTCCGTCTGTTACCGTGCGCACGACCAGCTCGACTGCCGACTTGGCCACCAGCAGCGAGTGTGCCGAGAGAATGCCGCTGATGCAGCCGTACGCGAGGCCACGCGCGAGCCGGAAGCGCGACGTCTGTGCAAGCGTCGCAAAGAACAGAGCACTGGCGACCTCGACCGAGATGGCAATCGTGAGGACGATCACTACCTGCAGGGACATCCATGCAACAAATGGTGGCCGTACAAGCAGCGCAAGCAGCTCATCGAGGTTGTGAGCGGGTGCCGGAATGGCGCCAAAGATGGCAATGAGAATGGCGCCGGAGCACACGAGAAGCGTGCCGTAGAGCGACCAGTGAGTAAAGGGTTCGCCGAGGATGAGAGTGGCGCAGATGGAGTTGAAGACAAGGCCAGATGCCTGGAGTGTGGAGAGGACGGGGAGAGGGAGGGTGGAGATCTGGATAGAGCTGCGAGGAGGTTGGCCACGATGAACATGGCCATGCCGAGCTGCCATCGTCGTCGGAGGTGTGGAGGCCGGCGGGCAATGTGCGGGTCTTTCTCGTCTTCCAGAATGTGCGATTTTCGCTGCAGGGTCAGGCCGAGGCTCTGGACGCTCGTGGACATGACACCGACGACTATTCCGAGCTGCAGCGGGGCCAGAAAGAGTCAGCAAGGCATGCATGCACATGGGGCGAAAGAGGCTCGTAGAAGCGCTGAGGCTCGCAAAAGTTTAGACAGAAACGAGACATACCGCTATAACTCCCGCCAGGGGAGAGCCCGCCGAGGGGACTCATTGGGCCAGCGTCCAGTGCGCCTCAAGCATCCGGCACGAGGAGGCCAGGCGCTTGTTTGAAAGGTTATCGCCGTACGAGCATAGAAAGTCGGTGTGTGTTTGCGAACGAGACGAGAGGATAGGCCAAGGCCAAGAGAGGCGGTCTGCAGTACTGAAAAGAAGAGAAAGCACGGATGCAAAGCCCACTCTTGCCACCGAGCTGGTCGTTCAAAAACAAAACGCGGCTGGGAGAATCTGAGGTCGGGCTGGCCCTCAGGCTGGTTGGTGTTTGTTGTCGATTTGCTCGCTTTGCTCGCTTTTTACCCGCGAAACAGACGGCCTGAAGCACTGCCGGGCAGCGGACAGAGCGACAGGGCAGACTTGGCGGGTGAGTGGCCTTGGGTGGCCTCTCCCGTCCAGCTGGATCGCAGAGACAACCTCGTCGGGGAAAAGAGGGCCTTGAGGCGTCGAGCGTTGTGCCACGAGAGCCGCAGCACCGTCGTTTGTCTGCAGGCGACGTCTCCGCGATGCAGGTGGCCAGCTATCTAGGCTGCGATAGGTCGAGCTATAAAAAAGAAGAAGAAGAAGAAGAGCGAGAGAAAAAAGGTGACACAAGAGGCACGACCTGTGGTGAGAGGGTTATCGAGGGACGCTGTTTGGGGGAGAACCGGCTGCGGCGGTGTCGCTGGGGCGGTGACGTTATTCGTATCGGTGTCGTCGGGGAAATCGCGGTAGGCTGTTTGTCGGCGCGTGGAAGTGTTGAGGCGACAAGACGTAGACGAGGTTTGCGGAAAATAAGAAAAGGGGTCTGGGAATCGATAAGACGAGACGAGGGAGGAAAGCGCCGGCAGGAATGCAAGCTAATATGTGCAGGACGCAGCTCGGAATGGCAGGCACGGGTGGTGGAAGAGGAAGCAGGTGCAACGGGCCCAGAGTTGCGAGGCTGATGGGAAGTTGTGGCTGAAAACGGAAAGGGCGACTCTGGCTGGACGTCATGCAAGACCAATACACCGTGAGACTGTGTTGGCGAGGGAAGGAAGGAGCAAAGGGAGGGCAAGACGCGGGCCGAATTTGGAAGGAAAGGAACTGAAACCCAAAAGTGTTGACGTCGAGCTGTCGATTAATTAGAAGAGCGGGTGGGCGAGCGCTGGTGCCGCTGAGACGACACACTGGCTGTACAGGCGAAAGGCGGACCGTGTGCTGGTCCTGGCCTCGGAATGGGTGAGCAGAGCGTTACGAGTGACAGTCCCAACAAGCGGCAAGGGCAGACCGCGCCAAACAGGCAGGCACCGTTTCCAGACTGTGTACCGTCGGGGTCTGTGGCTGGTGGTTATGTCACGTGGGGTCGTTTAGGTACATGGACAAAGTATCTCTGGATGGCCGTAGCTTGGCAGCTCCCTTGTAGCCTCAGCAGCCAGAAAGAGCTATTACGCTACGGGGAATCGGTTTCTAGCGGGGGGAAGGCCATGGGCGGAGCGCCATTTGATAACAACTTCTCGACAAAGCCGAAGAACCTTCCTATCACCACCACGACATCTGCCACCTCGACCCGGATTGACCGTCGAGCTTCACCCGCACTCTATCTTCGCCTATCCGCGCATCTCTACAGTTTCCGCCGCTGCGTCTGCATCCAACATCGCTTTGCCCCGAGCGAATCCTCCCCTTCTCGACAACGCAACCACCGAAAAACCCTCATCACTCCCCTTGAGAACACAGCTTCACGATGTCGCATATTCACTCTCTTTCCGATGACCAGGTATGTTTATCCCTGTCTGCCGTGTCCAATGTGCATTGTTCTGTGCTATGGGGGCCGCTGTTGTCTCGCCCGGGCGTTTGCATTATATCATCTAACATGCTCTCTTTTTCTTCCTCGCCCTCTTGCAGGTCAGCCAGGAGCTCCGCAAGATGACAGCGTTCATCAAGCAGGAGGCAACCGAGAAGGCCCACGAGATCCAGACCAAGGCCAACGAGGAGTTTGCCATTGAAAAGTCCAAGCTCGTCCGCCAGGAGACCGACGCCATCGACGCCAACCTACGAGAAGAAGTTCAAGCAGGCAACCATGTCCAGCAGATCACCCGCTCGACCGTCGCCAACAAGACCCGCCTGCAGGTGCTGACAGCGCGCCAGGAGCTGCTCGACAACCTTTTCGAGACGGCGCGCAAGAAGCTGGCCGCCGAGGCCTCGTCGTCGCCCGCCAAGTACAAGGAGCTTCTGTCCAAGCTGGTGCTCGAGGGCGCCTACGCGCTGCAGGAGCCCAAGCTGCAGATCCGTGCGCGCAAGGCCGACGCCGCGGCCGCCAAGGATGCGCTGGCGGCCGCTGCCAAGGAGTACGAGAAGGAGACGGGCAGCGCGCTGGAGCTGACGCTGGACGAGGAGAACGCGCTGCCCGTGGGCGGCGGCGGCGGCGTGGTGATTGTGGGCGGCGGCGGCAAGATCACAATCGACAACACGCTCGAGGCGCGGCTGGCCCTGATTGAGCACAGCGCGCTGCCGGCGGTGCGGGAGACGCTGTTTGGCAAGAACGTCAACCGCAAGTTCTATGACTAGAGAGGGAGAGGGAGAAGATTTGCATGCTTCTTTTTGGTTTTCTTTTTTTTCACTGTTTTGGCTTTCTTAATTTTTCGGTCTTCTTTGCTTTCTCATAGTCATTTTTGCTTTCTCACATGCTCAACCTGGCGGTCTAGACACCTAGAGAGAAGGACATGAGGACTAGCTTTTCCTGTCACAAGGTCTTGGGACGAGAGTCAGTCTGCTTTCTTTGCCTTGTTTCCATTTTATTTATCTCACGGCGCTATGCTCAAATTACATCCAAACAACTAGATTTTCTGCTTCCACTGCCGGTTCTCCTAGGCCATTCATTCACACTGTAATATATCCATGCGTTGAGTCCATCATATACCGTGTAACTTGTCAACTCGTTTTTTATGTAAAAATGCGCTCGCTTGCTAATAACGCCAGTCCAGAAACCCAAATCTACAGTAACAATACCTCTCGTCCGCCTCATTTGGCCTTTTTTTTGCTAAGCGCCTGCATAAAGAAGTTGCGTATGTCCTGCTGCTTCTGCTGCATGCCAGTTACGTCCTGCATGTCTTCGCCGCCTCCAAGCCCGCTGTTGTCTGCAAGCGGCCTGTCAAATATGCTTCGTCTACCCGGGGCCTTGTCGTACCGAGTGCGTCAGCCGAATCTGCAGCCGCTCAAAGGCCGTCTTGCTGTCGAGCTGTGCAATATGCCCGCCACCGTTGACTCGATGCCATGGCCAATCATCTTCAGGCGCTGGACAAGGCTGTCGATATCGGCATCAAAGTTGCGCGCAATGCCGCGGCAGTGCTGTCTTTGCTGTCTTTGCTGTCTTTATTGTCATGTCCCGCTTTGGTCTTGTCGCTCGAAGCGGCACGCAGCTGGACCACGGATTGTCGACCGACGTCGTCGAGGAACACGCCAAGCATATCCACGAGTGCCATGAGGTCGGAAAAGTTGGTGTCGGGCGTCAGCACGAGATCGTCCCGGACAGTCAGCTTGGTCAGGCTCTTGAACCTGCTGCAGCTGCCGGCGCGGGTCGACTCGTGCTCGCTCCGAGTCGTTGAAGAAAAATGCAGATGCCAACCGCCGTCGCATGTCGTGGCAGGCGGCGTATCCAGAGGCATGCAGGCCAGGACTTGCCACCGCAGAGACGGCTTCTGCACACTATTGCACGAAGACGATGCAGTGTCATAGCACTTGAGAGTAGCGTTGTTAGCAAATCAAACATGCAGCTGAGAACCATCACAAAAAGGGACGTTGGACACTTACAAAATCAGACCAGTCCTTGGGCAGAAACTCGGCCAACCAGCTTCCGCATCGCCTCCTGGTAATCCTGGAGAATGTCCGGTGTCCTTCCACGACACGGTCGATACCCATTCGCAAGAGGATCTTGACAGACGCATGATGCAGCCTCGAGACTCAGTGATTCGGCAAGCGTGGCCACCAAGCGGAGCAGGGACCGCAGCGGAGACCAGTCGCGGCCAGGGTATGGCCGGTGGATGGTCGGCACCAGCTCAAGCCGGATGGACAAGTCGATACTTTCCCACCGTGGACCAAGCGTCTGGAAAAGGAGCAGCAGGCGCTCAGCGTCGACGAAGCGACGGACTTGCTCGGGGCAGCAGCGCAGGACGTCTGCATATTCTGCGCGCAGTGCCGGCTGGGGGTCCACACAGGGCCTCGTTAAGGATCCACAGAAAGAGCTCGTCCGTCAGGTGAGGCTCGCGCAGCGTCTGTTGAGATGCAGACAAGCCGTCGCCCATGCTTCCGCCTGTGTTGTTGGCCCGGGCTCCTGCAATTGCCTTGCGCACCACGCCCATTATAAAGTAGTCTTGCCGCATCGTGGCATCCCGCAAAAACGCCCAGCGGCTGCCTGGCGCGGCCGCCTTCTGCGGAACGGCCGGTGCTTCACCGGGGACGGCACAAAGTACTCTTTGAAAAAGTACCATGACTCGGACACAGCTGCACCTCTGTCCGGTCGAGGGCCTTCCGAAGCCGGTCCTTATTGAACGAGCCAAGCACGGCTTTGCCTTCACCGTCAGCGTCATCGCTGCCTGCACCCCGTCTGCCAAGCCGAGGCTTCCGCTGTTGTCAAGAAGCCCGTCCAGCAGCGGCGCACTTCCAAGCGCCTGTTTTCCCTCGCCGGAGACATTCCGTGATCCCTGCAGGCGGACGCCTTCTTTCTCTTTGCTTCCGGAGAGAATATCCGAGACGCGGCGTGCCGCAGCAATCTGTTGCGTCCTCTGCTTGGCGTGCGCAGCAGGGCCATCATGTCGAACTTATGCTTGGGCGGCGGTCGGCTGCCAGCCCACGCGTGGCTGCTTCGCACGCGCCAGGGGGAGTGGTGATGTGAGCACGGCGGCCGCGGCACGGCGCTTTGTGACGGACGGCGCTGCTGAACGAGCTGTCATTGGGCGAGGACGACGAGGCCGCTCTCGCCGCCGTTGCCCTAGCTGTTGACGCGGTTCGCGGCGGAGAGCGACGAAACGACGAACGACGACAAGCGGCGGTGCCAGACCGCGCAGCGGCTCACTGAAGCGGACGGCAATTCGCGCAGTGATCGACACTGCCATCACTGACATCGCTGCCGCTGCCAAAGCCGTCGTCGTCCGAGTCCTGGATCTCGTCGGCATGTGACCGCCGCGACGAGGAGAAGCTAGTGGATGCGGCTTTTGGCAGCGGTGGGGATTTTTTGGCTGCCTCTGGGCCACGCGCGTGTGTATTGGTGTCGGCGGAAACGAGTCGGGAGAGCTGGGTATTGATACTGGCGACGTTATGCTGGCTCGGCGGGGGGTCGAGGAGTTTGGGCCGGCTACGCGGATGGTCATCGGTGAAGCGCCAAAAGGACCGGGCCGCCGCCACCGGGCGTGGATTGGGAGTGTGACGATAGAGGCGAGCTGGGCGTAGGCATCTGTGGGGACAGAGGATGCTGGGGCGGTTCGCCTCGAGGAGCTTTCTGTGTTTCCGGACGGCCGGGGGTGCCTTGGGTGCATCTTTGGCTGGACCACAGACCAATAGTTGAGCAGGGAGCCGTTCCCCGACATGGCGTAATGGGGTTCCTTGGGAAGCGCCCGCGTTTGGGTCCGTGGCCTTCTTGGTATTGTATCTTGCCAGGAGCGTGCCTCTTCCACATTCCTCTCGCAATGTCGAGTCGGGGTGGTTCGGGAACGCGCAACCCATGCCGGCCTTATCTTGCGGCGGCCAACGCTTCAGCACTTGGTTATTCCGATGCAAGCCGCATGCATATATCCGGCGCGGTGATGGGTCGGCGCTGTCCTTGTAACCGTGTACGCTGTTGTTCGTGGAATTGCAGTATGTCAAAGGGTAGCGTCGTCTCGCGATATGGTGAGGGTCGAGGAAGATTGTGAAGCTGTCGGGGAAGGAACGACGTTGGATGCGCCGGATTGCTACGCGCCGCGTCGTCTTTGCGCCTTCCGTGGTGTTTTTTGGCGGGGCCGTTCGGTGTGGTCGCGTCTTTGGCGGTGCAGCGCGTTTTCTGGCGCTTCTGCTGCTTACTCCAGGTGGGGTGACATAATTGGCCCACTAAACCCACCTCCACACATTGGACGACATTGATGTCTTTTGCCACACTTCTCTTATTTTTGAGCCTCATTTCATCTCAGCAGTCCTGAATGTTCAAGCGCTGTGTCTTATGGCTAGCTTTTTTGCTTTTTTTGTGCCTGGGTGAGTTTCTGTACGAGTCGTGGGGTTTTTGAAACGAATGAGGTTAAGTTTTCCTGGTTGTGTATTTATATGGTATTAAAATATATATATGTATTTATATTATATACGAGTGAATATTTTATCCTCTCTGACGTCTAAAATAAAATAAAAATGGCGTACAAATTCACACATTTTCATCTACTCCAAAATAAAAACACACTCGAGCACTGTCGAACCCGGAAAGGAAAGCACACGCAAGAAAATGATCAAAAACGAGCTACGATGCCCACGCTATTCATGCAAACGCAGGACAAGCATAGACACGCAACAACACAAAACCCAGTTCGTAGAGCTGACATTCCAACACGAAGACGGGCCGACAGGCAAAATAGACTGGCCTTTGGGGGAGCAGCAAGATACACCTCCGACATGTCACTGGCGATATGTCACTGGAGCAAATATGTCGCTTTCTACCAAAAGGTCCTCGAGGAGGGCCACCGTGCCCGGCGCGAAGGTGCGAATACCAACAACAGAGCCCATGGACAATGTCCGAGACGTGCTCTTGGGCCACGGTACACGAGACAATGTCTGGGCTCAATAAGCATAACGACCGCGCCCATCTCATCTGCATATTGCCGGCGAAGATGCCGGTGACACAGTGCGTTGTCTTAGGGCCGGTTACTGAGTTTTGATACAGAATACATTCACAGTACATGAAGCAACAAAAGAAAACTCGCCAGATAATGATAAATATATGCCAATTTGATGACCGCGGCCGTAGTTGCGATGTATGCCTAAACACCGGAGGACTTTCCGTGCTAGAATACCGAAAACTGGAGAGGCACAGAGAATGGCCGGAATTCATATTTGTATTCCACGGCCGGCATCTGAAAACTGACGTCAGATTAACGGCAGCCCGGCATGTCGTCTCCATGTATCTTACACATTTAAAGCATAGGAGTGACTTCATATGTAACATGTGGTATGATCTCCCACGTGCATAGCAAACAGTGTTCTAGATGCCTGCTCGGCCCCGATCACATACCTGGATCTACGTATGAGGTATGCCTATCATATAATATTGTAATCTAGAGCATGTTAGCATACAGCTTGCATATAGCTGGTATATCGAATCCTGCCCTTCCTTTACTGCCTGAACCGAGTCGCAACAACATGATCGTCGTAACGGGCTGGAGAAGCCGGTGTAATAGTGCGTGCATTGCACACAAATAAGAGGCAATCAACCCACAGAAACTGTAGCCTAGAAGTGCCAAACCAGGCGGGCTGGAAACCTTGACAACGTGCCGGGATGGAAAGAAGCTTCCAAGTTGAGGCAAAATGGATTGGTCTAGGCTAGGAGGGCTGACGGCAAAACCAAGGACACAACGCATAAACAGGGAAAATTGTCAAAGGTACAGACGATGGCCGACAAATTACGAGTTAAGATACAAACCAGGCAACGACGTTGACCAACGTTAATAACGACAGGGACCGTCTAGCCAACGACCAACCCCAAGCCACGAGGAATAGAAGGCTGCCAATATCTTGCACAAATCTCACAGATGAATACATGTTCCATGCCAAGCCACCCCATCCCGTTCTATTCTTTCTCACCCCCATGTCCGGCGTCGAGGCCAGTACCACAAGACCCGCTTGCGTGCCGTTGCACAAGCCAGCCGTGTTGCGTAAATGTACATGTATATTTAAATCGCTTTTGTGGCTTGGCCTGGCCCTCCCGAAGTGCTTGTGGTAAGTTTATTTCACTAACACGCCCCAAAGTGATATAAGACATCATGATTTACACGACGGGAGGTCGTTTTTGCCAACGGATGAAGTGAGTTGCAACGTTGATAGATTTGGACCTTTCAAGTTCGGAAGCGCTGGCAACTCGGCTTCCGATCTGTGAGGTGCGGCTGTATATGTAAATGTACGTATTTTACAAAGCACGGAGGACGGAGTGTTTGCAAGAACTAAAGGAATATTATCCGATGCCGATTTGGCCTACGGGTGCTCTTTCACGGGCTCTCGGGCTGTTCCGGGCGCTGCGAAGGCCCGCTAGAGTGGAGTATGACCCCTGAAAACTTCTGCGAGGTGTCACTGACGCACACTCTGAAAAGAAAAGAACGCGAAAACCACTTTCAGATGCCCAGCGTTTTGGCAGGTCTTGGTGCATGGCACCTTTACATCCACTGTCTACTCGCTAGTCGAAAAAAAAAGAATATTGGCATTGTTAAATGCTTGGCTGCAATTACGAGTACGGCCCGCTGTCTTTTGCTGTCGCCTTCTCGTTTGGCAACAGTTCGCGGGCGAGGAAAGTGCGAAATCCGTGCGCCCGGCTTCTAGTAAGCCGTGAAAAAGAACACAGAATACTCCGATTACATATGTATCTTACTGAGTACGACGGAATTCGTACGGACAGATCGGGCTGCGCGGGTTGCGGAAGAAAAGAAAGAAGAATGGAAGGGGCTCCCTTTGCTCCTTCCTCGCCCCTGAAACGGGGGCCGTTCTTGCTGCAACCTTGACGCGCCGCGCCAACTGCGACCGACGTATCTCCCAAACAACCCCCTTTTCTCTTTTCTGGCCTCCCCGTTCTCTGATCGAGGGAGGGCATCTTCTGGGGAAGGGCCAGGCGTCCGATGGGCAGCTTGGCCCCTTTTGCAAACGCCGCGGTCCCTTTGGCCCTTCCGAAGCTTGTTCCTTTCTGTCCGTTTTGCATGTCTTCGTCTGGGAATGGGCGTACGGTGGGATGCGCGAGCCTTCGGCATCGTGGAATTCCGTCGCTGGCATGGCCCGCCTGCCTTCGTTCCCCTCCATGTGCTCCCTTTCTTGTTCACGTTTGCAGAGCTGTGACATCGTTTCCGTTCTTACCTTTTCCTCCGCTCTTTCACACGGCACCTTCCCCCCTCGCAGTCTTCCCGCTCGCTAGCCTGCGACGATGCGCCTTCCAGGATGCAGCCTTTGTTTTACGTGCAGAAAGGGCGATCTGCATTCCTGCCGTGAGATGACAGCTGAGCGCCTCGTACCGCCCAGATGGTTAGGCGAGGCATCTGCGTCTTTACTCGTAGACGCCTGTGAGATATGTACAGCATACCATGCCGAGAGATCTCATTCTGCACAATGCACATAAAATTCGACATTGGTTTGGATGGGCGCAGGCCAATTCACTGATGTACTCGTATTGCACGCTGGCCAAAAATAGGAACCAGGGAAACAGGACGACGGACCATAAATTACGCGTCTTATATCTTATCTTGTTGCATGTGTGCACAGGATGAAGAGAAGAGGGCCTTTTCCTCTCTTGCTTCTGGATTTCTTCCATTTCGTCGCACGGCGGAGACCTGGTGGGTGCTGCTGTACATTACATGTACGCAAAATGAGAAAATGGAGAACACGGGCTGCCATGATTTTGTACAGACGTTGGCAACGGGTCAGATACAGGGCCCGTAATACGAGTGGCTAGCGCCGGCGACGAACGGCGGGAAAGGGTCCACTGACCAAACCCGCGTACAGGTACTCAATTATCAGTATACGCCAGTGAATATTATTTGGACGCCGTGCCTAGCGGCGGAGCTGACGGACATTTCTTCGCTTCCCGGGTGCCATGGCTGGCTGTGGAGAGCAAGTTGGAAATATCTTAATGTAATATACGTATCTTACAAAATCGCAACAGCCATGTTTCAGGGGCACTGCCATTATTTCTAGGCAGCGCGGTGCCTGTGCAAACAATGCCGCCAACTTACAGGGGATACAGGGGGCTTCGTAAGTAAGTATGCCCGCTGATCGCCGCTGCTGCGCAAACACTTCGCCCTGCTTACAGAGACACTGCCCTGAAATGTTCGCTGTCGCTTTACTGTTGGTTGGTTGGTTGGTGTGTGCCTTGGGCACTCAGGGCATCGCTCTTTCCGTATCGGCATCGTCTTGCCTGGCGCGCCTTCCGTCCGCCTCCGGCCAGCATATCGCATCTCCGTCTTCGCCAATCGACTCCCTTGCCCGTTTCCATTTTTGTCTTTCTTCTCCCGCTGATTGTCATGCCGTCAGAGCTGCGCCCCGTGGCTGGCTGCTTACTTGCTGCATGTACTGTCCGGTTCCTACCAGCTTAAATCCGCTAGTATTTTGCGCGGAATCCGTGGAACCTGTTAGTTCCAGGTACTTTGGGGTACAGCGTGGATCGCCCGCGCTTTCCTACTCGTACGCATATTCCCTGGGCTCTGTCGTTTTCCCTCGAATGGCTACAGGGGGAAGTAACCCTCCCCTTAGCGGCTTCGCTTCTGTTTTAGCTTCTCTCTCATCGCCCGCCTGCGCTTTCCTTGGGACCGCGCTGTCCACTGCTTGCCCCGCCCCTTGTTTTTCCGCCCGGGCCATCCGAATTAGCAAATTGTCTCGAAACCAAACCCCCTCTCCTCGGTCGCTCTTGCTTCAATCTCACCGCATTCTCACTGTTATTTCGCCCATTGCGCCTTCTATTTCCAGCAACCGTCATCACCGCTGCTTTGTATCGCCTCTGTTAACCCCCCTTCGTTCCTTTGGTTTCTTTTGCCTTTCCCGTTTTCACCTCGCCTAGTTCCTCACTTTGTTCCCCGTCTTCTTGGTCAGCACACAATTTGGACCTCTCCCTGCCTCGTCGCCCCGTCCCTCGCCTATTCCCTTTTTTTCTTCAGGCCCCCGCTTTTCCTCCTTAGCCTTGGCGGTCCATTTCGTGTCCATTCTTTTCTCCCGCCTCCCCCCAAACACGAGGAACATCTCCCTGAGCATTTTCCCAGCTGGCTGTTCAGAACGCAAAAGCAGCAACCCGACAAAACAGAGTTGGCACCCTCGACGGCCGACCACGATCTCACACCTTCTTGCCGACTGCGTTCTGTCATTTTGGATGTTCTTTCTTCTCACTGGCGCCTATCCATTTTTATTTTCAGACGACGGACGGAGCTGGGGGAACTTTTCCCTCGTTTCCCTTTTCATTCTTTTTCCAACCTTTGTTTCTCATTTATCCTCACCAAACCGACAGGTAAAGCTCGCCCACCGGTGCCTTCTGCCTTCTTCTCTCCACGGGCAATTTCTCACCGATTTGGCACCCATTGCGCCTTCAGACGTGCCCGCCAGACGTTTTTCCGGTGTTCCGCGCTCGCCCGGTCCCGAGACACGTTCATGCTGTGTTGATTCCATCCGCTTTGTCGGAGTAGGGATTGGCAAAACTGTCCCCCTGGCCGGGACCGCGGCCCAACCAGCCCTCAGGCGATTCTAAACAACAGAAACCCGAGTTCCGCATACGAACAAAAACCGAACGTGAAGAGACGAACGATCCCCCCGGGCTCTAGGATATGCCCGTGCGCCCGAGCGGCATCAATCTCTTCGACTCGCATCCCGATCCCCATCTCTTCCGTGACCCGCTATTTGATCGCCCTTCATGTCTGCACCCGATAACGCGGCGAATGCCGGCGCGCAGCAACAATATGGCGACAATGGATTACGGCCACGGCGACGACGTAGAAGCCGCATACAACCCCGGAGAAGCCGGCCCCAGCCGGCACAGCAACGGCATCACTATCGCAGACAACCTACCGCACCCTTCCTCGCCCCCTTCAAAAAAACAGGGCGGCGCGGCGGCAGCCTCCAAGACAAAACGCTCGCGCTGGGCAACCCGCAAGATGACCGTCAAGAGCAGCAACAAAAAGCGTTTGTCTCTCATGGGCCGCGCGCATAGCAAGGCCATGGCCCTGGAGAAGAAGCGGGCCTCGTCTGGTTCCGAGTCCCTTCGCCAACCCGGCGAGGGCGGCCTGGAGACGACGATACAAACGTCGAGGAGAAGGAAGAGGAGGAGCACGATGGGCCCGGCCCGCGCACGCTTTACTTCAACCTCCCGTTACCCGACGACCAAAAGGACCAGCACGGCGCGCCCAAGCAGTCGTATGCGCGCAACAAGATTCGGACCGCCAAGTACACGCCATTGTCCTTCATTCCCAAGAACTTGTACTTCCAGTTCCAGAACATCGCCAACATTTTTCTTCTTGTTTCTCGTCGTTCTTGCTGTATGTCGCTCGTGAACCCTTGTCCCCCGCATTGTGCTTCCGTATTGCCGCCTTTTTTCTTTTTCTTTTTCTTTCTTTTCTTCCTCTCGTTTTTCTCTTAAATGTACTGACATACGTACAATCAGTTCTTCTCCATCTTTGGTGTCGAGAACCCAGGCCTAAACGCCGTACCGCTGATTGCAATTATCATTATTAACAGCCATTCGTGACGCCATCGAGGATGTCCGTCGTACGCGCTCGGACAAGACCCTGAACAACTCGCCCGTTTACCGTCTGCTGGACTGGAACAACGTCAACGTCATCCAGGACAACGTGTCTGCTTGGCGCAAGGTCAAGAAAGCGACCAGCCGCTTCTTTTCCCGACTCTGGCACCTCATCGAAGGCATTTGGAAGAAGGATGCCAAGGCCAAGAGAGCCGCCGCTGCAGCTGAGCTTAGCGGCCCCGACCCGCGCATGTCTATTGAGACCCGCCACACCCGCCGCGAGTCGATGCTGTCTCCTTACGGCGACCGCAATTCGTTTGTGTCTGCCCACGAAGACATTCAGATGACGCCCGTGCCATCGCCGTCTCCCCGCAACCCGCCGCCGCAGATGCAGGACATGCTGTCCGTTGCTCAGGACAA
This sequence comes from Sporothrix curviconia, assembly GCA_016097085.2. Lineage (NCBI taxonomy): Eukaryota > Fungi > Ascomycota > Sordariomycetes > Ophiostomatales > Ophiostomataceae > Sporothrix > Sporothrix curviconia. The sequence goes on from JADMNF010000044.1 coordinate 23,313, forward strand.
GACCCGCCCCACGTCTGCCTTTTCCTTCAACCCTGCGGGCGAGGAGGAGTTCAACGTTCTCAAGGCCAAGCCAGATCTGATTAATCACAGCATTGCATCCGAGGGCAAGGCTCGCTTTCACCGCAGTGCTTGGAAGGACCTGCAGGTTGGTGACTTTGTCCGTGTCTATAACGACGACGAACTGCCTGCCGACGTTGTTGTGCTGGCCACTTCGGATCCCGATGGCGGCTGCTACATTGAGACGAAGAACTTGGATGGCGAGACGAACCTCAAGTTCCGCCAGTCTCTCCGCTGTGGTCGCAATCTGAAGCACGCCCGTGACTGCGAACGCGCCCAGTTCTACGTCCAGAGCGAGGCGCCGCAGTCGAACCTGTACAAGTACAACGGTGCCGTCCACTGGGAACAGACCTTCAAGGAGGACCCTTCCGGTATGCCGCAGAAAATGTCCGAGCCATCACCATCGACAACCTGTTGCTCCGTGGTTGCAACCTCCGCAACACGGAGTGGGCTCTGGGTATTGTCCTCTTCACCGGCCACGACACGAAGATCATGATGAACGCTGGTGACACGCCTAGCAAGCGTGCCCGCATTGCCCGCGAGCTGAACTTCAACGTCATCTGCAACTTTGCGGTGCTGTCTATTATGTGCTTGATCGCTGCTATTGTCAACGGTGTGTCGTGGGCCAAGACCGATGCTTCCACTGCTTTCTTTGATTACGGTCCTACGGTGGCACACCTCCATTGGCGGGTTTTGTTACGTTCTGGGCCGCATTGATTTTGTTTCAGAACTTGGTGCCCATTTCTCTTTATATTACGGTCGAGATCATTCGCACCCTGCAGGCTATTTTCATCTACAGCGACGTCGAGATGTACTACGAACCGGCTGACCAACCCTGCATCCCCAAGTCGTGGAATATTTCCGACGATGTTGGCCAGATCGAGTATATTTTCTCCGACAAGACGGGCACTCTGACGCAGAACGTCATGGAGTTCAAGAAGGCTACTATCAATGGCCAACCTTACGGTGAGGCGTACACCGAGGCACAGGCCGGCATGCAGAAGCGGCTTGGTATCGATGTTGTCAAGGAGGCCGAGCGCGCCAATGCCGAAATCGCTGCTGCCAAGGTCAGGGCGCTGGCTGGTCTTCGCCAGCTGAGCGACAACCAGTACCTCAACGACGACGAACTGACTTTCATTGCCCCCGATTTTGTCGACGATCTCTCCGGCAACCACGGCCCTGAGCAGCAGGAAGCCAACGAGCAGTTTATGCTGAGCCTGGCCCTCTGCCACACGGTCCTCTCTGAGAAGATCCCTGGCGACCCCCGCGTCTTATTTTCAAGGCGCAGTCTCCGATGAAGCTGCTTTGGTCGCTACTGCTCGTGATATGGGCTTCACTGTCCTGGGTAGCACGGACGACGGCATTCGCCTGAACGTGATGGGTGTCGAGCGCCACTACCCTGTGCTGACTACGATCGAATTCAACTCTACGCGCAAGCGCATGAGCGCTATTGTGCGGATGCCAACAACCAGATTGTCCTGATCTGCAAGGGTGCCGACAGCATCATCTACTCGCGTCTCAAGCGCGGCGAGCAGGCAGAAACTCCGCAAGGCGACCGCCGAGGCACCTGGAGATGTTTGCCCGCGAGGTCTCCGTACGCTCTGCATTGCGCAGCGCATCCTTACCGAGGATGAGTACTACTCGTGGCGCAAGATCCACGACGCCGCTGCCACAGCGGTGGACAACCGCGAGGAGAAGATGGAAGCCGCTGCAGAACTGATTGAGCAGGACCTGACCCTTCTCGGTGGGTCTGCCATTGAGGATCGTCTCCAGGACGGTGTTCCGGACACCATTGCTCTGCTGGCCGAGGCCGGCATTAAGCTGTGGGTGTTGACTGGTGACAAGGTCGAAACTGCCATCAACATTGGTTTCTCATGCAACTTGCTGAACAACGATATGGAACTGGTTTCATCTCAGAGTGGATGAGGACGAGTCTGAAAACACACCCGACGAGGTCTACATGGAGCGCATCGAGGAACTGCTTGACAACGGCTTGCGGATTTTCGGCCTCACGGGCAGCGACGAGGACCTCGCAGCTGCGCGTTGCCAACCACGAGCCGCCAGCCCCGACGCATGCTGTCGTTATCGACGGCTTCACTCTGCGATGGGCGCTGACGGATGAGCTGAGCCAGAAGTTCCTGTTGCTGTGCAAGCAGTGCAAGTCTGTTTTGTATGCTGCCGTGTCAGCCCTGCGCAAAAGGCCGCCGTGTGCTCTCTCGTCAAGAATGGCCTGGACGTCATGACATTGTCGATCGGTGACGGTGCCAACGATGTAGCCATGATCCAGGAGGCCGACGTTGGTGTTGGTATTGCTGGTCTCGAGGGCCGACAGGCTGCCATGTCGTTGACTATTGCCCTTGGCCAGTTCCGCTTCCTGAAGCGCCTTGTGCTGGTGCACGGCCGCTGGTCGTACCGCCGCATGGGTGAGAGTATCGCCAACTTCTTCTACAAGAACATTATCTGGGTATTTTCGATTTTCTGGTTCCAGATCTTCTGCAACTACGACACGACGTTACATTTTCGACTACACGTACATTCTGATGTTCAACCTGTTCTTCACCTCGGTCCCTGTCATCCTTGATGGGCTTTTTGGACCAGGACGTTCCCGATACAGTCTCACTCGCTGTTCCGCAGCTGTACCGCCGCGGTATTGAGCGGCTGGAGTGGACGCAGAGGAAATTCTGGTATGCACATTTTTATTTTGTGTTTTATTTTTTTCCTTTTTCTTTTCGCCTTGTTCGATTTTTGTTTTGCTCTGCTTTACCTTTTTCCCGTGTCATTTTTCTTCTTTTCTTTCCCGGTAGGATTTCCCCCACACTTTCGGTTCTTCTTTTGCTAACCAAATCTACCTCTTGCTATTTAGGTTCTACATGGCTGATGGTCTCTACCAGTCGGTTCTGTGTTTCTTCATCCCGTACTTGACCCTGGTCCGCACTCCTTTTGCAACCTTCAACGGCCTGGACGTTGCCGATCGCCTTGCCCTGGGTGCTTACATTGTCCACCCGACTGTCCTGACAATCAACTTGTACATGCTCATCAACACGTACCGCTGGGACTGGCTGATGGTACTGCTTGTTATCCTCAGTTCCTGTTCGTCTTCTTCTGGACCGTCTCTACACCTCGTTGACGTATTCGGATTACTTTTATGGCACGGCCAAGGCCATCTACGGCCAGGCCAGCTTCTGGGCGGTGTACTTTATTTACGCCCGTGCTGTGCCTCTTCCCGCGTATGCCATTCAAGGCGCTGCAGAAGGTGTACTTTTCCGTACGATGTCGACATTATCCGCGAGCAGGTGCAGCAGGGCAAGTTTAAGGACTTCAACAAGGAAGGGCCAGCCTCTCAAGCAGGCCGAGTCCGATGACGTCGAGAAGCTGGTGGACGGTACCAACTCTGCCGGCGGCTCGTCCTCGGAGGGCTCGCGCAAGGGCAAGAAGCACAGCTCGCATATGCAGTTTTGCTAGTGTCGACGAAGACCGGCGGCCGATTCTACCGCCGTTCTGTCGCAACCCACAATACGCGTACGCAGAACGGTAGTGACGGCACCAACTATAGTGGTAGTGGCCACAATCGCCAGTACTCTGTTGACGAAAGAACATAGGTATGGCGGTTACCTCAACTGACTACACTGCTACGGCGTCGGGCCGCAGCCGCCCGTCCATTGACCGGGCTCGGCCTTCGTACGACCGTATGCGTGCGTCGATGGACCGCGTTCGGGCCAGCTACGAGGCCAGCAACGACTTTACGACTGCCGCCCGGTTGTCGCGCCTCGAGTCTTCGCACTCCGTAGGCCGCAACCTTGAAGAGACAGGCGGCCACAGCCAGGGCCACGACAACGCCGCGAGCCGGCTGTTCCATGGCCGCCTCCGTGGTCTCTCGATGATTTCTAATAAGAATAAGGCCATATGAGCCCGGCAGGCGTCTCTTATCGTGTGCTCGTCGACGAGACCTGCAGGTCAAGCAGTCTTCTCCACCCGTCACTCGCCGACCATTCCCTCCCTTTTTTATATTTCCGGTGTTTTGCTTTTATTGTTTTTTATGGCGTTGTATGAATAGATCCCTTGCTGGGCCTTTAAAACGACTGCTGTGGTAGTCTTTTGACGTTTCTGTTTCCTGTTTGGTTTTTGCTTGTTCGTTTTTCCACCGTCATTCATGCACCATTCTTTCGAGCTGCACTTTGCATACCCTTTCTCCAATTTGTCATTTATTTTCTACATTGTTGTGTTTTCATTGTCTTCATTTTTGTCTTCATCGTCTCTTGTGTCATTATTGTCATTTGTGTTTGGTTTACAGAGTCTCGTCTCTCCTTTTCTCTTTCAGCCTTGCATATACCGCAAACATACACACACACTCACACTCACACCACCACACCCTCTCCTTTTTTGAATGTGTTCATGCATTCATGATCTGCATGATTAATCTACGAAACCGGGCCAAGCACAAAGGCGCGCGGTGGTTGTCGTTTTGGAAACAGACTCATCTACTATTTTATTTCTATCCGACTTACTCGTTGCTTGTCTTGTGCCCCTTTCCATTTCTTGTCTCTGGTCGTGTTTGCCCTATTTTCTATCTTGTCTTGTCTGGGTTCTCTCGTCATCCTGCTACGGCGTTTTTACCAATACGGTGCCTGCCTTTGTTTTGTTTACTTGTAGTTTATTTTTTGCCCCGACGTTTGTCTTTTTTAATCCTTTTCCAACATTGCTCTGTATAGTTTTCACATGCATGTTTTGCTGGGCTTCGAGGCTGCAGAGGGGAAACACGGCTACTCTCTTTGTATATAGGTTGCCTTTTGGTCACAGGCGGACACAGCTCCGGATGATAGAGAAACGGAGACGCATCCGAAGAGAAGCCAGTGCCAATAACCAGCGTGCGTGAGCCGAGTGCAATTCGGTGACTGTCCGTGAACGATCTGTGAAAACCCTTGTCCGTCCTCACCTCGAAGACGCCTTTCTACACCCGTCACCGCCAAAAACAGCGTCTTCGATGTTAGGTGGTGTGTTTCTTCTCGGACCCGAGGCTTCTTGGATGGGCTTTCATTACATATCTGGTATTTCTTTCTCGGCTGGGTCTATTCACTGTTACCCGCGAGAAGAAACTGGGCAGCGTTTCGAGCCTTTCTTAAAATAAATCATAATGAATTTAAACCAAATGTCTACATGCATGCTCTTTGGACAACAACACGTTTCGCTCCGTTTGTGACCTCCCTCCCTCCCCCTACTCCCCTTCTTTCCACTCACGCCCGTCGTTGCCGCCGTTGCCGCTCCCACTCGGCACGGTCCTCGTCGTCGCTGCCGCTGAACTCGGCATCGTCGTCGTCTGCTGCAGATGGCGGGATCGGCGGTGCGGCCGCGGCCGGTATCGCTGGTGCGGCGCCGGCCGGCCGGCCCGGTGGAGGGGGTGGTGGTGCCGACGTTGGCTTGCTGTCCGAATCTACAAAGTCGCCAGCGTTGAGCAGCGCGTACTCGTGCTTCTGGATGAGCTGCCGCATTTCCGGGTAGCGCGGGTCGACGAGCTGTGTGGCGGTGAGGCCGGCCTTGTTCTTGATGCGCGGGTTAGAGCCGGCCTCGAGCATCATCTCTACGAGCGCCTGAGCAAAGGGCTGCTGGGCCGGGGGCTCCGCGTTGGACCAGCGGATGGCTGTGTGGAGGGGGGTGTCGCGTTCGCGGCGGGAGATGGGGTCGCACTCGAAGCCGGGCTGGTCGAGGAGGAGGTCGATGACTTCGTCTGTAGATGTGTTAGCGAGGGACGAGTGCGGCCACGGCAAGAAGCACAGAGTAGCGAGCATAGCGAGGACAAGGAGGTAAAAGAACGGACAGTTTCCTTGAGAGGCAGCCTCGTGGTAGAGGTGGTTGCCGAGGACGGTGACGGTCTCGTTGAGGAGGCGGGCGGCGTCGGTCTCGGAGCGGCCCTGGAGGACCTCGGTGAGCAGTTCGGTGTTGTTGCGGCGGCAGGCCTCAATGAGCTGCTCCTGCGCCGTAGCGCCCTATGTCATGTCAGCATGTCTGCGGATAGATGCATGGGAAAAGACAAAAAGAGGAGCAAAATCAACGAAGACGTACGTCATGCTCCTCGCTGGCCATGCTGCCAAATGTGTGTGTGGTATGGGGAGCGGGTGGAAGCGGTTTTGTCGGGAGAGCGTGTGCTTGTAGCTGGCGATGCGACAGCGGTCTGGTGGCGCGAGGCTTCTCTTGTATCTTGTTGGGTTATCGTGGAGTTGTCGTCGTTGGAGTTGATGTGCGATTTAGAGAAAAGGAGGGAAGGCTGTTCCTGTTTCAGGGCAGGAGCGCTAAGGTGGAAAGGCAGGAAAGGGCAGACAGTTGGTGGTTGCGCCTTCCCTACATTGGAGGCTCCAGGGCACTGGCGCATTGGTGGGGAGGGGCATAAAGGAAGGTACGAGGCAGGCGCAGCTTCTGGATTTGTCGGCCTAATTTTTGTATAATTGGCTGGACCTTGGTCGGGCACGTTACAGCAGGGGCCTGCAAGCGCGGAGCCCCTAGAAGGAGTCGTCATGGGAGGCTGCTGCCAGCTGTGCTATTTTTACGGAAGGCGCGGACATTGGTTGCTGGCTAAAGAGGGAAGGAACAGAGATGCCTATTTCAACTGCATTCACCATGGCCACACATCATGCCCAATGGCAGGACGACTATACCACAGCATACCTTTTTAGGGGGGGGGCATTTGCGCGTGTTACGGTCTATTGGGGGACGATGATGAAATGCATGTTTCGCCCAGAGTCCAAGTGAATAATTGAGATAATTCTATCGCGTGAGAAGGCGCGAGAAGTTGAAAGTAAAGAAACAAAACCAAATATAATAAGCAAAAAAGACCAAAACCAAATACAACCGTTGACCAGGGCCGCTGGCCGTTCCCATCCGTCTCCTGGCCTCTGTGCTCTCTCATGTATTGTGCCGATAAACCCCTTTCCCTGCCCTTCCTAGGCCGTCGAAGTGAAGCATTAATAGTTGTAGCTATAAGGAAAAAAGAAATAAAATAAAAAACAAACCACGATCCTCATTTTGTCATGAAATGTAGTGTGAAAAGAGAGAAACCAAAAATAAAGAGAGAGGAGACAGAGGAAGAAGCATGGCCATTTACATGCAAATGGAGATGCAAAGGGGAGATGTAACAGGAAAAAAGGAAAAGAGATGTTTGCTGAGCTACAGAGACTGCCCTTCTTTCAGAAACTTGAAAAAAACCCACCAAACACGCCCAGCTCCCACGCAAGATGGTCCAACCACCCGTCTAGCTCACGCGTCGCCGCTTTGCGTTCGGATCCGGCTGTTGCCCACGCTGAGATCTGTCCGCTGAATCTCCTCGGTCGGGGCAGGGCTTGGCGTGCCGGCAAAGAGGCTGCCTTCGTCGATGCCTTCGTCGGGTTTCATGTTGCTGTTGCCGTTGCCGACGCCGTTGTGCGGGTCAATGGTAAAGTTAAAATCATTGCCGTCGCCAACATTCGGCACACCGCCCGCAGCCGCCGTCGACGAGGCACCGGGGCCAGCGCCCGCAGCACTGAGATCGTCCGTGGCAAAGTTGAAGTCGTCTCCAAAGGCGTTTGTATCCAGGTACTGGCCCAGGTCAAAGTAGCCCGGGCTCTGCATGCCGGCATTGGTGCCCGCCATGGACACGGCGTCGTCTTCAATGCCGGGCACACGCCCCGAAGGGCTGAGTGGCCCAAGAAGCTGAGACAGGTCGCTAATTTTGGCATTTTGCTCGTCTTGCAGCCGCTGCAGCGCCTCAATCTCGGCCTGCGTATTGGAAATGTCCTGCAGCGACGGTGGAGGGACGGCCTGCATGTTGCCAATGATCGGCGACAGCGAGGCCGACGCACCGGCCGGCATAGCTGGCATGGTCAGCGGGCTTGCGTTTGTCGCCGGGATCGTCATCGGCACCTGTGGCGACATGGACACGCTGCTGCCCGGGCCCGTCATTGGCGTGTTCCGGGCCAGGTTCACGGGCTGTGTCTGCTGCGGCGGCGGCGGCGGGTGCTGGGCGACGTGTTGCGGTTGCTGGACCATATTGCCCTGTGTTGACATGAGGTTGAGCACGCGGTTCCGTTGATCGGTGCTCATGTTTGCGGGCGTGTTGGCGGCGGCTTCAAGCAGGTCAATGGCGTTTCCAGACGCTGGCGTATTGGCGTTCGTGTCGTTGATGATGCGCATCATGCCCTCCTGCGGGTTCGACTGTAGCTCGTGCTGCAGGTAGGTGCTGTCGCTGGGCGAGTCAAACAGCTCCGTCACCGAGCCCATAGCCGGTTGATGTGCCGGCTGTAGGTTCTGGTGAATGTAGCCGCCGCCGCCGCCAGACGACGACGCGCCTGGGACAATGTGTTGCTGCCCAGGCGACAGTACAGAGGAAGACCGAGCACTGCTGCCACGAGCGGCGCCGCCCGACTGGGGTACCGGTGTTGACGCGGCGGTCGATGCAGTCGTGGATGATGCCGCTGGGATCGGGGGCAACAGGCGCTGCTGTCTCTTAACGGGCGTGGCGAGGTTGGCTGGCGCCTGTGCCGGCCGGCGCGGGTCAAAGTCGTCGGACAGGTCCACGACACTTCCCTGGGGGATCTGGCCGTTGGGCAGGATGCTGGCCAGCAGATCCGTCACGCTCACGCCCTGGACGCTGCCCTGGTCCTCGAGCGACTTGCGGAAGACGTTGGCCAAGAAGTTGAGGATGGCGTTGATCGAGTTCTCGTGGCGCTCGTGCATGTTCTGGAAGAGCCGCGCCTGCTGCTGAAGCTGTGCATTGTCATACTGCAACCGCTGCATAGCCTTGGAGATCTGCGTCTGGCGGCTCTGCAGCGTGCTGAGCTCGTCCTTGATGATCTGGAAATCCTTCTTCTGCAGAGGCGCAAGCTCGCCGCTGGCGTGGCCGCTGGCATCCAGCGCACCGCCTCCAACGCCGTGGCCTACTCCGCTCCCGCCCGCGATGACTCCACCGCCACCACCGCCGCCGAGGCCGAGGCCGAGTCCCGCACCCGGGGGCCCGTAGCCACGCCCATGCTGGTTGCCCAGCCCTTGCAGCCCAGCGTGGCTCGCCAGCAACGGGTCCTCCACACCCGCGTCCTCGTCGCTGTCGCCGTCACCGTCGTCCTTCTTGCCGCGCTTCGCCTTGCTTCCGCTCTTGGGCTTGTTGATCAGCCACAGCAGGTTCGGGTGGCCGCGCCGAAAGTACGGGTTGTAGTACTCGCTAGGGCTCTTGTTCTTGCGTTCGCTGGCCTTCATCGAGTTGTCCGAGAGGCCCACGCGCTTGTGGAAGCCGTACATGTTCAGCTGGCGTACAAAGGACGCGTAGTTGTTGTGCTTGAACAGCTCGGGAATCAGCGTCTTGGCAAACTCGTCCTCGTCGAGCACAATGAACGAGTCGCCGTTCTCGACCAGCGGATGAGCTCCGTGTTCTTGGCCTCCTCGAGGAAGCTGCTCAGCTTCTGCACAAACGGCGGGATCTGTTTGCGCTTTGCCTGCGCATCCTTCTTGATGCGCTGCGCGCGTTCCTCGAGGACTTCGATGCTCTCGTTCTCGCCGGGGAGGCCGGTGCCGCCGCTGTTGTTGCTGCCGTCGGCATTGTTGTTAGTCGGGTTGTGGTTGGGGTTGGCGCTCAGCAGAGCCGCGTCGTCGCCAAAGTTGGCCCAGAGATCCGCCGAAGGGTCAAATGTCGGCGCGGCACGGACGGGATCAGGGCGCGGTTGGGTGGCCGGCGCGCAATGGCCGTCGATGTCTGCGGCTGGACCTGCCCTGATTGTTGCTGCTGCTTCTGCTGCTGCTGCTGCTGCTGCTGCTGGCCCACAGGCTGTGGCTGGATGTGAAGCTGCTGGGGCTGCGCCGACTGCAGCGGGACTTGTGGTGGATGCTGGTGCTGCTGTTGCTGGCGCAGCTGTTGCTGGATGTACTGGCCCGACTGGCCCATCATGTAGGCGTTGGCATTGCGCGACAGGTCGTTAAACGTCGTGCCGTCCGGCAGTCCACCGGCCCATTGAAGCAGCTGGTCCTGCTGCGCAGCTGGGTCAAAGCCAGGCTGCACGTTGGCTGTGACGGGGAGGATGGGTGTAGTGCCGGCGCGGGGCGTTTGCGGGGGTTGTTGGACATGGCTCTGGGCGGGTGGAAGAGAGCGAAAAGGCAGAAGGCAAAAGGCACGGGATATGTAGCTGTAGATATCGTCTGGTCACGGCGATCTGGGCTTTCAAGGCTCGCGTTGCAGGATCGTGATCCTCGAGAGGAAAGCGGGCACCAAAAAGAAGGTCTGCCGTGGGTTGTCCGTTGAGCAGCACGCTGTCCTGCCAGCGCGTGGCGTATCGATGGAATGGTATAATGAACGGGGGAAAAATAGATCTAGATGGGATGTAATGCGGCCGACACGTGGCGCCGCGTGGGAAGGTCGCCGCGATGCCGCAGAATGGAGAGCGTCGCGATCTTGCCGGTCGCGATGCTTTTTTGGCGCGGGCGCAGGGCCGTCTCAATCGGGCGCGGACGATTGCAAATCTGGCTGCGTTCGCCAGGTAGAAGTGGGAGGGAGAGAGACAGCGTGGGTTGCCGTAGTTGTTGTCGTTGTCGTGGATGTCGCTTTTCGTAGGTTTATTTATATTATTTTTATATTTTTCGGCTTGCTCCTGCCTTTTTGGCGGCTTTGCTTCCGATGAGGCTGTATCTTAGCTTGACGTGCAATTGTTGTGCTATCAAAAAGCGGGCAGCGCAGAAGGCGGTGTAGCAGTCACCTTTTTTCTTCTTTTCGACTTTTTTTCTATTTTTCTTTCAATTACAGTTGCTCCGGTCGCTGCAGATGCGCTGTTCGGGCACTTCCTCTATCGCTGAAAAGGCCTAGCAATAACGGTCGCTCGCAGTAAGTCCTGGGTCTTATTCAGACTCCCGGACCAATCAGACGCGCGGTGATAAGCTCGCACGGCAGAATTTTACAGGGTGATCATTTCAGAACCACCAATGCATGATGCTCCGTCGTCGTCGTCCGCCCTTTCTGCCTAGCTGCACAACCGGGTCTCCGTTCTGAGGCCTTGCCGGAAACATATGAACAAGACAGGTGGCCTGGTCGACAGCTGGAAACGGGGCTTGTAAACCAAAGCTCGTCATTTTGACTGACAGGAATCGCTGCCGTCATGGTGGCCTTACAGAGGCGTTTTTAGGGGCCAGGCCACTGTAAGAAGCATCTTACTTATTACTGATACAGCGCTGGCAAGATTATGCTGTTCTCTACGGTCACTTTATTGAGTCAAAGTTCCCACCACACGCACCAATATATTCAAATGTAAATGGGTATTGTGTCTTTCCTGCGCCCTGCAGCCTGATCTCTCACCTTGCTCCCCGCGTCATCTTGGCATGGCGTTGCTGGTCTCTGTACCGCCCTCCTCCTCCTCCTCCTCGCCAATCTCCGTCTCGCCCCCCGTCACGCCCCCGTGAGCTGCCGCCTCTCCCATCCCTGAGCGCCTGTGCCTTCTCGCGCGGGTCAATCACGACCAGCTCCTCCTCGGCCTTCTTCCGGTAGCTGAGATCCTTGCCCAGCTTGTCGGCTGCGCAGTTGAGCGTGTGGGACATCCAGTCGTCGCCGTCACTGTCGCTGTCCTGGCCATCCTCGCCCTTGTCCCACGGCTGGCAGCTCTGGCAGTTGGCAATAAAGTGCAGGTCGCACACGGTACCGTCTCCCTCAGCACCCTCTTCTGCGGGCGCTGTTGGCTCTGTTGTCGCCAGTGTCGCCTTCCCGTTCGAGTCCTGGCCGAGCTTTGATGTAAAGGCGTCGAGGAAGTGCAGCGTCTTCTGGTCGTGGGCTCGACAGGCCGTTCTTACGGCTGAACTTTTTGCCGCGCGCGGCGTCTGTCGGAACCAGCTGGTCCAGCGCCGACTTCTTCTCCTCCTTTTTCTTTTCCGGCTCGACTGCCACGTTCCTCCGCATCGACGCTCTGAGGGCAGCAATCTCTGCGTTGGTCTTTTCTAGCACTGTCATCTCTGGCTTCTTCTTTGGCGCCGCGGTCGACAATGACCCGTCGTCGGCATCAGCGTGTCGTTTTGCGGGCGTCGTGCTGCTTGCGGGGGAAGGCTTGTCTGAGAGTGATCTGGAAGGAAGAGCTGTCTCGTGATGGTGGTGATGGTGGTGGTGGCTGCTGTGTGTGCCTTTGGAACCTTCTGGCTCGTCGTGGTCGAGCTTGGCCCTTTTGCTCTTCCCGCGAGACGACGATGCCAAGTCACCGTCCAAACCGTCCTCGACATCGTCGCCAAAACTGAGCAGGTTCTTGTTGACGCTCTTCTTGCGCTTTGTCTTTTTCTTGTCGTCGGCTCCTCGTAGTCCAGACTGCGGCTGCTGCTGTGTGCTCGGCCGTGCTGCCCGCTCGGTCTTGCGCATGTCCGCAAAGGGGTTCGTCAAAATCTCCGTTTTCGTAATCCGCGTCGGGTACAGCGGCCGGTCCGTCCCTCCTGCACATCGCCCTGGCCAATCTTGGTCAGATTGTAGATTGTAGGCCCGGCCACGCGGCCAAACACCGTGTTCTTGCCGTTAAGCTCGTCTGCCTTGTCCAGCGTGAAAAAGAACTGGCTGCTGTTGGTGTCGGGCTTGCCCTCGTTGGCCATGCCTAGCAGGCCACGCCGGTTGAACTTGAGGCGCGAGTGGAACTCGTCCTTGAAGCCGAGGCCGTGCGGACCCGCGTTCGCGCCCCGGCGCTCGTCCATCGGCCATGGGTCCAGATCGCCCGACAGTGCGCCGCCGTCGAAAATGGACTCGCCGCCGTTGCCGGTGCCCGTTGGGTCGCCGCCCTGGACGACGAAGCCGGGCACCAGCCGGTGGAAGATGGTGTTGTCGTAGTAGCCATCGAGGCAGTGCTGCAAGAAGTTGCGGCTCGTCAAGGGCGTCTGCTTGCAAACAGCTCGACGGCGACCTCGCCGCTGGTTGTGTGCAGAATCAGCGACGCCGTCGGCTGCGGCTCCGTGTCGTAAAAGCTCGACATGGCGGCGTGGAGGGGGAAGAGGTATGAGGTATGAGGTAAGATCGTTGGTCGTGAGAGCCCCGAGTATCTTATCCTTAGCTTAGCAGCCTTCGCTGTTCTAAGATTCTTTCAGCCCTTCAAATTTGACATTTAGCCACTGAAGGCGGCTTCCAGCGGCCCACAGCGGCCCCCAGGCGCTGGTAAGAGACTGACCAATGGCATGCACGTGACATCAACCAGCTGGGAAAGGTGGGGCGGCTGGCCCGGCAGAGATAGCGATACGCATGCCATGGCACCCAAAGCTGAATGAGCAAGGAGCTTGGACGGCTGCCTGTGCCCCTCGCAGCCACAGCCCGAACCAGAAAGTCCCGCACCCCTGCTCAGCACAACCCACCACCCTATCGGCGGGCTTCAAACCAACCAAAGCAACGACTGCATCCGACGCTGCGAACCATTGCATCGCTCCTTCCGTCACGTCTTTTCTGGACCGTCCCTCTCTGGCTCTCCATCCCTTCTCTCGTCTTTGTCTCGCCCTCCTTTCCGACCCAAGTCGTCGTCGCCTCCGTCCTCCGTCCTCTGTCCTCTGTCCTCCATCACTCTTCTTCTTAGCCAGCCATCTACTCACAATGGCGGATCCGCGCATGTCCTCGTCGTTCAACATCAACCGCACATCACCTACAACAGCGGTTGGCGGCGCCAATGGCCCCTGGTGATCCTCGACAATGTGCGTCGTCGTCCCACCTCTCTCGATAGACCGCCCTCGTTCTCTTCTATATCCCCGTGCGCTGGCTGACATGCGTCTAGGTCAAAAACCCCCGTTACAACGAGATTGTCAACCTGACGCTTCCCGATGGCTCAATCCGTGCGGGCAGGTCCTTGAGGCTAGAGGTGAGCCCTTTCCCCTTTCTCCTCTCTCGCAATCTCCAACGATGACGCTTTCATCTTGCAGCCCGAGCTTGTACTGACCAATGTTTGTTCCCGTTTATAGGCAGCAGAGCCGTCGTCCAGGTTATTTGAGGGCACCTCTGGTATCGATGTGAAGAAGGTAGGGATTGTCCGATCGATATCAATTTGCAAGAGGCTGTCGTTGTAGCGGATCCCTAACATGTTCCTTTCTCGCCACTCCCTCCCCTCAACAGACTAAAGTCGAGTTTACCGGCGAGAGCTTCAAGCTCGGCGTCTCCGAAGACATGCTGGGGCCGTATCTTTGACGGTTCCGGCCGCGCCATCGACAAGGGCCCAAGGTGCTGGCCGAGGAGTACGCCTGCGACATTAACGGCAGCCCCATCAACCCCTACTCGCGCGTGTACCCCGAAGAGATGATCTCGACCGGTATCTCGGCCATTGACACGATGAACTCGATTGCGCCGTGGCCAGAAGAAGATCCCATTTTCTCGGCGTCCGGTTTACCACACAACGAGATTGCCGCGCAGATTTGTCGCCAGGCCGGCCTGGTGCAGCGCCAAGGCGTCACCAACAAGGGCGTGCACGACGGTCACGAGGAGAACTTTTTCCATTGTCTTTGCGGCCATGGGTGTCAACCTGGAGACGGCCCGCTTCTTCACGCGCGATTTCGAGGAGAACGGCAGTCTGGAGCGTGTTCACGCTCTTCCTCAACCTGGCCAACGACCCTACGTACGTCTTTTTTCTTCTTCTTTCTTCTTCTTCTTCTTTTCTGTCTTTTCTGTCTTTTCTTGCTCTTCGCGCGTTGCTAACAGCACAGGATCGAGCGTATCATTACGCCCCGTCTGCCTGACGACGGCCGAGTACTACGCCTACCAGCTTGAGAAGCACGTCCTGGTCATCCTGACGGACCTGACGTCCTACTGTGATGCCCTGCGTGAGGTGTCGGCCGCCCGTGAGGAGGTGCCCGGTCGTCGTGGTTACCCGGTTACATGTACACGGATTTGTCGACCATCTACGAGCGTGCCGGTCGTGTCGAGGGCCGCACGGCTCCATCACGCAGATCCCGATTCTGACCATGCCCAACGACGATATCACGCACCCCATTCCCGATCTGACGGGCTACATTACCGAGGGCCAGATCTTTGTCGACCGTGGCGCTGCACACCGCGGTATCTTACCGCCCATCAACGTGCTGCCGTCGCTGTCGCGTCTCATGAAGTCGGCCATTGGCGAGGGCATGACGCGCAAGGACCACGGCGATGTGTCCAACCAGCTGTACGCCCAAGATACGCCATTGGCCGTGACGCGGCGGCCATGAAGGCAGTGGTCGGCGAGGAGGCGCTGTCGGCCGAGGACAAGCTGTCGCTCGAGTTCCTGGACAAGTTTGAACGGCAGTTCATTACGCAGGGCCAATACGAGTCTCTGGACCTGGCATGGAGCCTGCTGCGCATCTACCGCAAGGACATGCTGAACCGTATCCCGGCCAAGGTCATCAACGAGTACTACAGAGAACGGCGGAAGCGCAAGGGCAAGGCAAAGGCGCCGCAGCGGGAACGAGGATGGCCGTCAGGAGCCGCAGGAGGAGGAGAACCTTATCGACGCATAGAGCGTGGGCGCGTGCATCGGCGCGTCTGTGTGTCTGCGCGCGGATATAGCGTTTTTGTGTTTTCCGTCTTCTTCTTTTTCCAACGGTTATTATATAATACGGGGTTGGGAGGGCGAAGGAGATGCGGCATCCTGCTCATTGTGGGCTGCTCAACTCTTTGACCCCCAACTATCCTTCCCATCCATTAGCTGCCTTGCTCTTCATTTCGTGGAGACGAGAGAGACTGTATTGCAAGCGCGACTGCTGCCTCTCTGCCCGGGCAGAGGCAGACAGGACGCCGCTGTTTTTTCCTTTCTATTCTCCCCCGTTTGTATCTCTGTTTTTGTATAGGTTGCTGTTTATTCTTTTTGATTTGTTTACACGCTATGCTGGTACAGATTAGACCATTTCATACATCATCCGCACCGATACCGCCTGCTTAACGTGCTGGGTCGTTTTCCTATTTATGTGTGACAATATTGACCGATTCCATTTCGGTTCAAACCAGGACACTGTGCAAGGCACACATATTACGGAATATGGACTTGTAGATGGGCAAGGCTGAGCACAAAGACATTTGTTTCTCTTTGAGTGGGAATGGCTAGATAAGAACCAATGAGAAACCAGAAAGAAGGGACAGAAAAAAAAAGACGAAACAATGAAAGACGAAATGACGAACCGACCGAGTCCAATACTAAAGAAGAATGGCGGACAGGGGAGAAAATGGAGAGGAGGCAACATCCCCGCCCGGAAATAGACACGACGTTCCCTGGTCCAGCTGGACAAAACCAAGAGTGAAGACCTCTCTCTCTATTATGAAGTATCTAATACGTACAAATACATTGAGATAAACCAGTATGTCTTGTAATGACCTCCCAATGGGTGAAGCGCCCAGCAGCTGAAAGTCCCCAGCTGAGAGGCCACGCAAGCCAGCATTCTCTCGGCTAGCACGGGACCAAGGATGGGGCCAAAAAGACGAGATGGGGACCAGCAAAGAGAAGCCTACTGAGTAGTGAAAAGACAGAAGAGACAGCCAGTTGAAGAGAGGAGACGAAAACGGCCGCGAAAAAAGGGTGTCTCACTACGATGAATAACAACAGCTCTGAGACCCTGTTTTGTGCGACAATTGATCGATCCGACATCACGAGAGAGATCTGTTATCTGGTAATACTTAGTATTTGTACTCGGTATCATAAACATTAAAACAAACAAGAAAAAAGGAGCACACCGCCTAGACACACAGCGTCACAATCGATCGACGCATCGAAGAAACACGAGCCAAGAGTGCAGAGCTATCCCCATTTGGAGCAATCGTCGCGCATACAAAGCGGCGAGCAGGACAATACGAGGACGGGGTATTTCTGGCCATGCAGCCATGCATGTGTGTGAGAGGAGACGTGTGAGAGGAGACGAGACCAGAGAGGTGATTTGTGCAACCAGTCACATCGGCGGAACTTTGGTCTTGGCAATCCCGGACAGGATGGGAAGGAACGCGGCCGCTTCTGCACACTGACGCAAGTGGAGCCTTTTGCTCTTCTGTTTTGTTGTGTTGGTTTTTCTGAAAACTGGAGACTGTCCGGCTCCATGCGTGCCGGGACAAAACGAGCAAGCGACGAGATATGGACTCGATGGAGCACAAGTAGTGTTCAGTAGCAAAAAACAGTGAATCAAGCAAAGAGGAAATCGAAAGAAAAAGAAAGGGCAGACGTCCCGATAGAAACAACAAGAGCCAAGAGCCAAGAGCCTGAAAGCACAGCGCAGGCAAAAGTCGCTTCGTGTGCAACCGCGCCTTCCTCATGTGAGACCCAATCGCATTGGGCAAAGCTCCTTCCCCCGTTTGCGTTTTGGTTTGCGGGTGTTTGGGGCCCATGCGGAAGCGACGACAGGCTCCGCCGCCTTCCTCGACCAGGTTCCTTACTCATTATGGACAACACCGCGGATCTGTGAGAGACAAACATTGCGATTGCGAGGGAAGGTGCTGGGGGGATGCTTAGCCAAATACTGGGTATTGTTGCAAGATATCTTACGTATGTCGTACGCGGGAAAACATGTGTGAAATTGAAGGGAAAAGAAAAACGAAAAGGGAAAGGGAAAAGAAAGTCTCGGACTCGCTGCTCCCACCCCAAATCTGTTTCTTCATTTCTCCTCATGCCTTGGCGCCCTCCCTCGTCGATGCTCTTGTCGTCTCCTGCTGATTTTGTCTGAGGTCCCATTGGACTAGGTCTCTTCCGGACTAGCGGCACTGCTATCCTACGATAGCGATTAGTCCTGTCGCCCCTTCGATTCATGCGCTTTTGGCCGGCCTTTCCCTTTTTTTCATTCTTCTCTTTCCTCGTCAGCGGATTTGGTGTCGCATTATCACCCGTTCTTTCCCTCTTTGGTGTAAGTCTGCAATTTGGCAGAGTAGCTGCGACCTTCAATGGCGCTGTCCGTACTCGTACCTGCCGCGGGAATCTCTTAGCTCGTCTCGTCTCGTAGCACAGGAACCGCATGTGCGTGCCGTCGTGCAACTGCTGGGTCGTTGCTGCCTTTCTTGGCGGCCCTGCCCTGCTGGCACTGCAATCGGACAGCAGAAAGTAGACTATCGTGAGCTTTTTTGCTGGTTGCCCCCGTAAATGCCCACCCCCTCTCCACCCGGCAGCTCGGCCTGAAAACACCTTAGACTCTTTTTTTCCTATCGTGTGCCTGCCCTCACTCACGACCACCCCTTCGTTCCTTCCCGTTCTGGATCTTACCTGTCGCCCCTTCCCAAATTTCCCCCAAACACAAATTAAACCATCGCGTAGGCCACTCCCAAAAACCTCGTCCTGTTTTCCTTCTTTTTCTCTTCTTTTCCCTCCTCTCCGCCTTTTTCTCCCGTCTCGTCTCTTTCTGCGTTCGCACATTCTCCATACAATTGCTACCTTGAAGCTTTTGAGAAGCCCATAAATCACGACTTTTCTTCTCCCTCTCTTACGATCATCTATTTTTGACGCACCAGCCTCTTCCACTCCATTCTCACCACTTTTTTTCTCTTCTTTCCATCACCCTTCTCCTCCCTCTCACTCACTACAGACCGCAGCCATGCGCTCTTCCGTGTTTGTCGCGCTCTCTGCGCTCGGCGTCGCTTCGGCCACCAACTTCACTATCGATGTTTCCAGCGTTCCTCTGACCACCGGTGTATGTTTGCTCCCCCAGTTTCGGGCAGTGAGCTTTCTTTCGTGCGCAATGGCGAATTGTGCTTCGGCCGGAGCTCTTTCTCTGTCTCTCGCCTTGTTTTGCGCTGTCTGTGTTGCTAACCGTACTCTCTTCTCCCTTCAGCGAACTGGTGTACTGCCCAGAGCAACACTTGCAGCACGCTTTGCGACAACAGCCCCACTGCCAACAGCTGCGACCCTGTATGTTTTTTGCGGCCTCTTGTTCTCCTCGTGTCGCTCTGCGCCTCGGCGCGCTTGTGAGCCTGGCCGGCGGCCATCGCGACCGCCACATCGCCATCTTGTTACTAACCGGAAATGCAGAACACCCTGGACTACACCTGCCTGTGCTCGAACGGCAGTGCGCCCGGCCTTCAGTACTACCTCCAGTCGATGCCTACTGTGCGTTGAAACCCCAGCCTCCTCTTTCTCTCTCCTATTCTAGCCTTTTGTTTCTTTGTTGCGCCTTGTTCACTAACAGCGTCTTTTTTGCCCGTACTTTAGTTTATTTGCGAGGAGGCCTACTCGGAGTGCAACGCCGAGTACGCCGGCAACTCTGCTGCACAGAGCAACTGCACGACCAGCATCCAGGACCAGTGCGGTAGCCTCAACCCGGACAACTACACGGCTGCTGCCGCAACCACCTCATCTGCGACCACCTCCACTGTTGCTGGCAAGTCTACCGGCACTGCCTCAGCTGCTACCACCTCGGGCACTGCTGCTGTGGCCACGACCTCGTCCACGGCTGCTGCTGTGCCCACGGCCGTCGGTCACGGCGCTGCTGCCATCGCTCTGGGCCTGTTTGCCTACCTCCTGTAAATGGATGGACAATGCGAACAACAACAAGCTAAATACCCTCTCGAAATTCAAATTCAAAATCAATTCAAAAATCAGTTCTCTCTGGGGAAAATCAAAGCGACATGACTCTCGAAGACAAATCAACACGAACAGTTTTTTGGCATACCGAAATTCCTACCCCTGGGCTGGGTAGCTGGGCGACGCCAATTGCCTGTTCGCGTTCTCATAATGCAGCGCTGATTTACCCACCCTTTTCGTATTCTCGTCATTCGACGCTTTAATCGACTTAATGTCTTCTTTTAGCATTTATTTACACTATTCTTTTTCACGCTTTTTTCGCCTAGCTACTGAATGGCGGTGCCGGTCTAACAAAACCTGCAGCTTGCACACGGTATAATTTACACCACGACGAGGAGATGATGCTGGCGACAGACGGCGAGGGCACGACTCATATCATCGCGGGGGGGGGGGGGGGAAGTGACCAGGCAGGAGGGTTAACGATGACAAGGGTGATGGGCGAGATGAGACATGAGACACGATGTTTTCTCTTCATCCACGGCCTGGCCTCGATTAACGCAGGATGTTCAAGAAGAAGGATGGATTTTTACTGGCAGTTTAACGTTTGCCCTGTTATTGTACTACTTTTACTGTTCGTTTCATGCGTGCTTTGCTTTTATTTTTGTATTGTTTTCTTCTAGCGTTTCGTTTCCACTCGAGCATGCGCAAGGATGGTGAGCAACGAGCGAGACGTCGAAAAGAGACAACAATATTAACCACTTTCCTGCATATTCCGCAAAGGACCGGTGTAAACCGTACAACAAGAGTCCTGAGCCCTTGCGTGCACCAGATGGACTCCCGGCAGACAAGGTACGAAGAACAAGGTATTACAAAGTAAGATACGCAAACCAGAGCACGATGCATGCAGCCTTGTCCGCTGCTCTGGAATGCTGTGGGACAGCACGGCCGCTGCCGTCTTGGCAACAGTGCTCCGAGTGTTCAACGTGCACTGTACAAGTATGTACTCCGTACTTGCAAGTGGTTTGTCAAAGCACCATAATTGCGCGAGGAAATACCTGTTTATAAGTGGGCGAGTCGTTGACATTTATTACGGAGTAATGCTCTGGGATTGACATTCATTTTAGATTTTAGATCCCACATCCAGGGCACAGCCTTCCAATGGATTCCGATGTGGCGTCTGCACGTGTTTTTCTGGAGATCTGGGGAAGGCGATATAGGAATACAACTAAGAGACCAATCGATACGAGAACAAGGATCATCGATCGAGGTATAGGGTCTGTCCAGGTTTTTCGTTTTTTTTTTTTGGCCGTGTTGATTTTTATACATGTAAATCAACGGTGATAAGAGATCAAGGCGAATTAAGGTGGAACCACTTTCCCATGTCCCTCTGTATATCTGAGAAACGGGACCTGTATCCCTTGCTGGTACGATACCATTTCTATCCTTTGACAAGCCTTTACGAAAATAAAGATATTAAAAAGAACAAGTGGATTGCAGGCCATTTAACACGGTACTTTTAAACGCCCATCTTCACGGCCATATCCCCTCCACAGACAGGAAAGGACCTCGACTAGGATAAGGTAAGACAACATAACAGTATTTCGTAGTTACAAAGAAAGGTGATTCTTGAAAAACGCTTGATAAGACAGTACAGATGTAAGGAGTAAAGAGTGGTAAAAAATAAACAATTGTCGGTTCTGGAGGTTGTAGCATTGATAAGAATAACACAAAATCAAACACCGTTAACATGAGTAGCTTCGCCGTCCGTGTAGGTCTCTCCAAAAATGCAGCGTATCTGTGCAAATAACTCGTCGAAAAAAGGCAAACAGCACACCTGATATTAAAATACTTATCAGTGTATTGGGAGGAAGGGTAGACAAACATCGAAACATCGAGACAAACAGCAAAAACAGCAAAAACCAGCAAAAACGGAGACTAGAGACACGATATAAAACAAAGAATACAATGGGCAGCTTCCCGAGTAAAATAAAAAAAACGCAATAAAGGTAAAGCAAGTGTGTAAAAATACAGTGGAATCAACACCGAGAAAGGGGCAAAGAAGGTAAACGTGGGTGTGCAAACACGTCTCCCTCTCGGAGAGGACGTATTGCGTGAAACCCCAGCTGGGACTCTGTTCTCTGGCGAGAGACACCTACGCCTCTCAGACTTGACGCCGGTGTTGCCAAAGCCGCTTAGATCCCAGCCCTGATAGCGCACGGTTCGGAGCAGAGGCAGCACCATTGGGCGCCGCATCCGTGTTCTTGGCGAGAGACGGGGCCGCCGGCAAGCCTGCCACGCCCGTCGTCCCCTGCTTGTTAGATGCAGTAGGGCCGGTGGAGCAACAACTGTTGCCCCTGCTGCTGTATTGTCTGTTGCGGAGGGAAATTCCGGTGCTTGCTGCTGCTGCAGCTGCTGCTGCATCTGCTGCTGCAGGGGATGCGCTGACGGCCCGTCATCATTGCCCTTCTCCTTAAAGATATTGCAGCGTCTTGACGATTGTCAGGTCCTCCTGGTCCTTGTCGTTGAGCACGAGCCGTTGCTTCAGCGTGATCCGCCCGCCGTTGCGCTCGCGCTCCTGCAGGGCAGCTTCGCGCACCGCCGGGTCGTGCCACAAAGCGGCACTTGCCCTTTTTGCCACACGTGCCACCCGTTGAGTAGTACTTGCAATGCTTGGTGGGATCGGCCTTTTTCGCGGCGGGCGGGATAGCGCCCTTAGCTGCTGCTGCCGATGCCGCCGCTGCCGTTGCCCGTCTCGGAACCGATGGGCTCAGCCTCAGGAGCCTCGTCATCCGAGTCGAGACTGACGTCCGAGTCGGCGCCCTCGCCATCCACGTCACGCATCTCGTCACCCTCATCCTGCTGCTCACGCTTTCGCTTGATGCTGGACTCGACCTTTTCCAACTGCTTGCGCAGCTTCTCGGCCTTCTGCTGCTGGCGCTCAAGGCCGTTAAGGGCGCCGGCTGCGCCGTGGTGCCCGTGGCAGTCGCGGCACCATCGGCCTTGGCAGCAGCATCTGCCTTGTCACCCACATCGCTTGATTCTGCCAGCTTCGCCTTGACACGATCCTTAGTAGGGAAATTGCTGCGCCGCTCAGCAATCCATGCGGCAATGTCAACCGGGCTGTATTGTTAATAAACGTCCGTCATCAAGGTGCATTATAGCATTTGAAGAAACAGCAAAAACAGCGAAAAAAACCATAACAGGAAGAAAAGCAGCAGTCGACTGCGTGGAAACACGCAATTAAACACACAAAGCGGATGCAGAATAAGGATGGATATACTCCAGGGAGACAAATCAGAAGGGACACGGGGAAAATTGGGATTGCCTTACTTTGGAGCATCAGGGCCGATCAGTTCAACCAACTTGGCTTCTTCGTCCATCTCTTCTTCATCAGACTCCTCGCCAGGCGTCAGGCCGAGCGTGTTTGTCTTGCGCTTCTTCTTCTTGCCAGCAGAGGCAGCATCAGGCTTCTGATGGTGGTTGGACGGATGTGCAGCATGGGGCCCGTGGGGAACCACTGTTGTTGTTGCTGCTGTTTGCTTGCCGTTGCTATTGTGATTGTTGTTATTGAAGTGATTGTTGTTGAAGCCCGGCTTCTTGTAGCGCATCTTGTTGTCCATGTGCGTCGGGCGTCCACCGCGATGGCTGCTGTTGTTCTGGAAACCGCCCCGCGCGTGATGCCGATTGTTCTGGTTGTTGTTATAGTAAGGCTCATAGTGCTGTGGCGGGCCCACTGGCGGGTATGCCTGGTACGGTGGCGCAGCACCGTAGCCGGCTGGCCCGGGCGGAGGCGGTGGTGCAACCCCCTGCGGAGCTCCGTACGGTCCTGGCGGCGGCGGCGGTGGCTGGTACCCTCCACTGCTCACTGGAGCTGGCGATCCGGCGCTTGGGCCATGCTGGCCGCCGTTCTCAAAGCCGATGCGGATCGGCGGGCCCATCATGTGCGCCTTGGCTCCGCCACCGCGTTGCTCGTGGTGGTAGCCGCCCCCTCCCCCTCCTCGTCCTCGGCCACTATAGTGCCCGCCGTGACCGCCATTCTGCTGGCTGCCTGACTGGTTCCATTGCTGCGTGTGCGGGCCGCCCTGCTGCTGGTACTGATGGCCATAGGACGGCTGTGCCTGTGACGCAGCAGGGCCGGTCGGGGGAGCATACGGTGGCTGCTGGCCGTATGGAGGCTGGTGCTGGGTGTGGGAATGGCTCTGTGGGCCTTGATGCTGATAGCCCTGCGGCGGTAGTACCCCTGCTGTGGCGGCGGGTGGTGCTGGGCAGCCGGGTCATGGGCCCAGTGCTGCTGGGAGGGAGGCTGCTGTGAAGGTGTGCCATAGGGGGAGGGAGCCGCACCGCTGTGCGAGCCCGAGACGGCGTAGTGGGCGGGCTGGCCGTACTGCTGGGCACCTCCGTAACCGCCGCCATAGCTTGACTGAGCCTGGTGGTCGCTTCCAGCCCCGACTCCTGCGTTTCCTCCTCCTCGTCCTCCTCCATAGTAATCCGCCACCACGGCCGCCACGATGAGAGTGGCCACCATGGGACTGCCCTTGCTGGTATGACGACTGGTATTGCTGGCCGTAGCCACGACGGCTGTGCCGAAGGCGGCGGCGGCGGCGGGCCGTATCCGTAGGATGACATTGTGGTGAGAGAAAATAAAGACACGAAACGAGGGCGAGTATGGCAGGGAGAGATGTAAGAAAAAGAAAGGGCTAGGCAAGAAACGAAAAGCAAAATGAACCGAAGCCGAACGAGTTCAACACTATGTTGAGTGCAAAAAGAGAAAAAAAAACCACAGCAAGTAGGCAGCTAGCCAAGCAGTGGTCTGCGCTTCCCGGGCAAAGAAAAAAAAAGGAGACAAGAGACAAAAACTGTATGCTGGGCTCGTGCCCGATGACCTTTTGTCCGATCTTGTGCAACGCGGTTCTCGCTCAACGAAGTGGGCGGACGGGGAGCCTGCGACTTGGAACGACGGATCTTTGTGTGCTTTGTGTGAAAGCGAATTTCTTGAGGGAACACGGAAAGTCGGATCGATGAAGTAGCAGTGGCTCAACAGTCGATGTGTGCAGCTGCCGAGATGGAAGCGGTCCGTAAGAAAAGAGAAAAACGGACAAAAAAGGAGGAAATTCGAAAGAGATACGCGACGGACGACGCGAGAAAGCAAGAGGACGCAAAGCAGAAAAAATTGGCTAGACGAGAAACTAAGGCTGGCAATCCGTGTCCAGAGAGGGTCGTAATGAATACAGGTCGGGAGAACGAGGTCGTGTTGATCGGGTCGGAGGTGGCCAAGATCTCGAGGTTGATCATGGAAAGCTCGACTCGGGAAACCGTAATTTTGTGTGACCGGCGAACGAGGCAAGAGGTTGCTGGCCCGAGGAAAGAAAGAGAAGGCGGTCAAGAGGGGCAAAAAGGTGGACAGTAAAGATTACATAACCTTTTTGGCAGTAAGGGCGGAACGCCAGTGCTACCCGTACTCCGTAATAGTGCGCAGGCGTGCTGAAGCTCCACTGTAACTTTTTTCAGTCGTCCCCCGCCAAAGCAAAGCTTTTGGGTGAAGGTTTGGCGATGACAGCATCCTTTGTCTGAACAGCCTCTTTTTTTTCATTTTACGACACTGTGAGCGAACTGGCACTTTCGGTCTTAAGCCAGCTGCTTCATCCCTTCATTGCCATTGTATAGATTGCCAAAACTCTCAGGACAGAGCCTCGAAAGCTTCGGCAAGCAATCTCAAAATGTTCATCCTCGTGAGTTTCCATCGCTACTCAACCTGTGACTTGCCACGAGACTCAGGCGCTGACGATTTATAGACGAAAATTGCCGATCTCGTGCGGATCGACCCCAATGACTTCTCCAAGCGGAGCATCCACGCGATCGAGGACAACATCAACGCCAAGTACTCGAACAAGGTGATCCAGAAGATTGGCCTCTGCATCTGCCTCTACGACCTGCTCTGGACCTCGGAGGGCCTGATCGCCACGGCGACGGCTTTGCCAATGTCAATGGTAGGACGCATCGAAATATTCCTTGGTGGTTACAAGGCTCCTTTTTTTCTAACCCGGCCCAGTCGAGTTCCGTCTTGTCGTCTTCCATCCGTTCAAGGGCGAGGTCATGTTTGCCCGCATCAGCAGCTGCAGCCCCAACGGCATCCACTGTGAGTTGCTTTGGTCTGATATTGTTTTTGAGCTCGTTTTCAGACGTTTATATCCCCTCTGCTAACCTGCTGTAGTGCGCACCGACTTCTTTGACGACATCCTGGTTCCCTTTGACGAGCTGCCGGACGAGGCTGAATAGTAAGTCAAACCTGCCTATACAGAGCCTGTACAGAGCCTGTACAGAGCCGGTATAGATGCAGATACAAAACACACGTTGCTCACATGCCTCAACAGCGACATGAATCAGCAGCTCTGGGTGTGGAACATTGAAGACACGCGCATGTTCTACGACAACCACGAAATGGTGCGGTTCCGCGTCATTGACGAAGAGTGGCACGACCAGACGCCCACCAAGCCTATTGAGCGCGGCGAGGAGCCAGACGAGCGCCGCAACCCGCCGTACCGCATCCGCGGAAGCATGAAAAGATCCCGGTTTGGGCGTGTGCATCTGGTGGGACGAGTGAGCGACATGCATGAAAACGGAGCCAAGACGAAAGACGCAAAATATCCACGGGCCGGGACACTCGGAACAAAGGCGACATCCAGCAGCAAGCCAAGAAGCATCCGAGAAAGGGTGGGACAGCGGCGAGAAAAAAAAAAGACCTTTTGGGTTCGTCTATAATCCAATGCTGTCTAGAGTCTCTGCTGTCTGGTGTCCTGTTGTCCCGTCTGGATCCCCTTTTGCTTCCTGGTTTCCCTGCTTGTTTCTCCCTCCACTATATACACATTGATGGGGCTTCCTCTTTCCCCACCCGCACGTCTGCCGACTCTCGATCCAGTCCGCCTCATGTCTTGGCGGCGCGGGCAAGGAGCCGCTCCTCCACGTTGTCCAGCACCGAGTAGTGCTCGACCACGGCGAGGTTCTCAATCTCAGCCAGGAACTGCTTGTCGGGGTCCTGACCGGGGCCACCCATCTGCGGCGCAGCCGGGCCCATCTGACCCATCTGCTGCGCCATCTGAGCAGCAGCTGCCGTTGTTAGCCGGGACCGGTGGAAATAGAATCAGGGGAATCGGGAGAGTGAGCAAAGGCATACCATTCTCGTTACCGAGGAGAAAGTTAAAGACGGACTGCAGACCAAAAATGCACAGAAAGTACCAGCTGATGCTGGACATCCAGCGCGCATCCATGTCCCTTGTGGCAACGCCCGCCTGGAGCATGCTCTTGAACTTGATCGTCAGAGGGAAGGGAAGTTTCACTTGAAAAAAAGGGGTTAGCGATCATGGTCGACACTCCGATAGGCATCACGATAGAGGCAAAAAAGAGTCCATTCAGCACAGAATAAAACACAAATCGAACGCAACAGCACAAAAAGGGACACGCACTGATGACGTAGCCGCTGAAAAAGGCATTGATCCAGCTCATGATAAGCGTGTTGGGAATGATCATGGCCATGTTGCCCTTCATCATGCCCATCATGCCGTCCATGGCGTTGGGGTCGGTCATGGGGTTGGGCGGCGCCTGGCCACGGTTCTCGGGCGCCTTGAGGTAGGCGCCAGACTCGTAGTTGGCCGACAGGTGGTCGCGGCGCGTGTTGAACGAGCGCCCCGACAGCACGTGGTGGTTGGTGCGCACGTTGACGCCGTGCAGCATGGAGCGCTGCTCACGGAGAGCCCGCTGCTCGACCTTTTTGGCGCGGCGGCCATGAGGACGTTTGCGTAGTGGCGCAGGACACCGGTGAGAATCATGACGACGGTTATGGGGAAGAGGATCCAGTACCTGGAGGAGGCAGGCAATCAGCAGGAGAAGCTTGGGGACACCCATAATAACGAGGAGGAGGAGGGGGAGGAGGAGGAGGAGAGAGGAGACGAACAGGAGCTGGGGATCCCGCGGGATCGACTGGACAGGAACCTGCGCCATTGTGGACGGTATGATGCAGGGGAAAAAGAAAAGCCCGGAGCTGTTCGTTATTCTAGGACGGACGCGGGCGACGGACGGGGTGTAGTCCGTGGCGGTCGTGATGTCGGGTGCCGTGCTATTGGCGATTGGGAGACTTCAAAAGAGAAAGGAGCTTTTGGCCATTTTGGGGGGGGGGCAGTTTGGAGTCCAGGCCGCTGTGGCTTGGCGGTTTGTGGCTGCTGAACCATTAAACACGCTAGAGGTTTGGGGGAAAGGACCTGCCTGGCAGGTGCAGGTACCGATTGCTCTAGTGGGGGCACGTCCCTACCGCGCCTTTGTTCATCGCAGGAAGTAGCCACATCTCCATCCAACTCTCACGCCCAAATAGCTTCAACCTCGTCTTGCGACAGTGCAATATTTGACACTCGACACCTGCTCGTCAACCCCCCTCCCCCCATCTTGCCGCACACCATGTCGCAAGAAAAGATTTCTGTCTATAGCCTGGCGGGTATTTACACCTTTCTTCTTTGCTTTTGAAAAAAACAGGGTCTTTGAGAGCATCGCTAACCGTGACCAGATCTCAAAAACACGTCGGACGATGCCATCCCCAACTACCTCAACTCGCTCAAGTTCAACCCAATCGCACCGCTTGACTGACGTGGCGCCTCGCCATTGGCTATGGCGCCCTTGCGGTCGGCAGTCGCCTGCTTCGTCTGGGACTGGAAGCTCGGCTTCGACAGCACAAAGTACTACTCGGCTGCCGCGGTCGTCGTTTACACGGCCCTCAACGGCGCCCTCTGGCTCTGGTCCCGCAACGTAGAGGGCGCTACCGTCTACGTCGGCACCTCTCCAGTGGTGAAACCGTACGTCCTTTCTTCTTCTTTTTTTCTTCTTCCTCGCTTCGCTCGCCTTCCCTCGCTTTGCCTAACTCCTCCAAGGTCTCCATTGCCACATCCGTCGAGAAGTACACTCCCGTCTACAACGTCGAAATAACCGTCACCTCTCCCAAGGCCAACACCCGCCAAAGATGTACCCTCTCTCGCCCTTTCTCCGAGTGGTTCGACAGCGCCGGCACGTTTATCGCCACGCCCTTCCAGACGGTGTTTGCGACCGCCGTGCCGCCATTGGCCAGGCTGACCCGAAGCGCCTTGCGTCTGTTTCTGCTGCAGCACAGTCCGTCTCTGCAGACGCCTTGGAAACGCCATACAGCCCTGCCATGCTTGACATGCTTGCCAAAGCTTCGGCAGCCGACGCGGGCGGTGTCAGTGGCGACAGCGACTCGGCTGCAGCAACGGGGCCCGTTGGCAAGAAGGGCGGCAAGCGCAGAAAGGCCTAGAGAAGAGATTACGTTTGTTGTTGTCTCCGGGCGTGATCACTCTCTCATATATCTAGTCAGGGTTCACACGGTTCATAGAAGAAAAACAATTGCCGGTTCATGGAGGATATAATTGATTTGAAAATAAATTAAATAAAAAAAAACAAATATTCGAGCCAGATTAACAGGATGTTTTCAGTTTGGAGGTCTACCTTTTCTACGGTTAAAGCTAAATCATAAACATGACCATGTCCTTTCCCCCCACCCTCCTCTCATGTATGGCTGAGAAACAATGCATTGGATTTTGCAGGCAAGCCCTAACCAACTCCTTAAGTGCAAATATATACTGAGTAAAATCACACACAAGAAAATTAAAAGAGACGAGGTAATAGCTGCTCAAGCAGCCACCTTGGCCCAGCTTTCACGAGCCTTTTGGGCAACCTCGCGAATCTCACGGACCCGGTCACCACAGGCGGCGGCAAGGGCCCGTGCCAGCCGCGGCTCGTACGGCAGCAGCAGTCCCTCCTCATAGTGTGCCGGCAGCTTCGAGACCAGCAAAAGAGCGTCTTTGCGGGAGGCGGGTGGCGGTGGCGGTGACGAGGCCAATGAAAAGACGCGGATCGAAGCGTCTACGACCGTCTTGAGGTGGCTGCGCACAGCATCGCCGCGGTTGGCAGTCAGGATGGCCGACAGCACGCGGAGGGCGACAGCGACATCGCCCCACTGCGGCACCAGCGTCGTCGCCGCAGCCACTAGCACAACGGACGAGCGACGATGAGTCGCTTCCCGGTCCTGAGACGTCTTCCTCGTAGACGGAAAAGGGCATGCCGCGGACGAGCGCCAGGATGGCAATGGTGTTGACTCTGCTGGCGCGGCGGGCTGCGGCCGCGGCCTCGGGTGCCTCGTCGGCGGTCTTGCGCGAAAACGCCAGCGGCAGCAGGCTTTGACGGTTTGGTCATAGACCCATTGCCTGTAGATGGACTTGACGACGGCGTGGTCCTCGGCTGCTAGCGTGCGCTTAGACACGAGCAGACCAGTGAGAATGCGGGCCATTTGCTGCGCCGCCTTTTCTTTCGAGACATCTCCTCCACCTCGAGCGTACTGGGCCGGGGAAAAGGCGAGTAAGCTGGCGAGCGCCTTGCAGTCCTTGTCGAGGCGTGTAAAAGCGCCGGCAGCAATGGCGACGAGGCGGGCAAAGCGGTTGGGTGTCAAAGATGCGCCAGTAGGGCTGTTTGTCGCTGCTGTCCAGCTTGGCCTTGGCGGCCGCGATGGTGGCCTGCCATGCGGCCTGGTTGCCTGGGTACTGGAGCTTGCTGGGGCCGATGCTGGCGGCTGCCGAATACTTGTTGGTCACAACGGTGGCGATGGAGTTGCGGACGACGCGTGTACGCGGCGCCAGACTGTCCAGTGCATCGTAGTCGTCAAAGAGGTTTAGGGGAGAGATGCCCAGGTCAGCCAGTGACGCAATGGCGGACGGCCAGAGGCCCTTGAGGATGCCCAGGGAGAGCACATCAACTCTGCCGCCCTGGAGGCCGTGGAAGAACGTCAACGGGCCCTTGTAGTCTGCCTGGAAGAGAGTAAAGGCAGCTTCGTGCAACCGTGCCTCCTTTTTGCTGTTCCTCGCTGAGGTCGCGAACGACAAACGTTGCCAGGCCAGCGAGCTGGTGCAAGTACTGGTCCTGGTCCTCGAGCGCGGTCGCATCCGATGCACCGGCGTCACCGACATCAAAGTCGGCACTCAGGGCGATCAGCTGCATAGCATCTACTGTCGTAGCCCGCAGGTAGAGGCGGCGCACGATCGACGTGCCCTCGTTAACAAAGGCTTGGAACAGTTTTTGCAGCGCGGCTGTCGTTTCTGGCGTTTCCTCCGTCGGGATGGGAGAGGATGGCGCAAAGGCGGGCTTCTTGGCCTTGTCGGGGCCGACACCGCGCTGGGCAAACGCGTCACGTAAATTCAGAGCCGCTCCGTAGATGCCCGAAAGCACAGCGTTGGACGTCTGGAAGGATGCCTTGGCATCGAGAAGGCGCTCCAGGGTCGTAAACAGCGCCTGGGTCAGCGTCCAAAAATGGAAAAGGGCCTTGCTGCTGCTGCTGCTGCTGCTGCTGCTGAGGTCCTCGGCCACGGTGGGGATCGTAGAGCAGCCAATGTACGCGACGCGGGCCAGTGTGTCACGCAGCGACGACAAAGCATCGGGCGTGGGGGTGAGAGACAGGACGGAGTGGGAGGCGATGGAGCCGCTTGGGCTGCTGGCAATAGGCGACACGGTCCGCTCGACCAGGAACGTAAAGCCCTCCGGATACACTATTGTCGCCACCTGCAGAGCAACCATAGCCTCATGGGCGAGGTTGAGGAACTCGGTCTGCGACAGACCCTCCTCGGCGGCGCCTGGCTGGGCGACCGACGAGTAGGCGGCTAGGATCCGTGGGGCCAGCGTCTCAAACAGGCGTGTGCACTGGGGCGGCTTGCACAGCAGGGGCCGTGCGGCCGAGACAGTGTCCGCACCCGCGGAGAAGGGCCGGGGCCCGCGCTGGACAACCAATGCCGCGAGACCGCGAATCACTTCCGCCAGAACAACGGGGTCTTGGCCCGGCCGTGGCCGGCCGGCAGTGTCTGCTGTCGCTGTCGTTGTTGCTGACGCCGTGCCCGTAGCGTCTTTGAGGGTGTTGTTCCACAGACGCAGGTACACGCTGTCCAGTAGGCCGACAATGACCGAGTCGTTGGTGTGAAACTCAACCTCGACGGCCGTCAGTGTAGACGCTGCCGGTGAGGCGCTGTCGGCTGCGGACACCAGTGCCTGGCGTGTCCGCAAGACAAGGTTCAGGACACCGACGAGGTCTCTTGTGTGATTCACGGTCTGGGCCTGCTGGAGGTCCTTCTTCAGAGTGCCAATGGTCGAGCTGGCCACCAGGTTGTATGCGCCAAAGCCGCCTAGCATCGTGCTGTTGAGAAGCCGGCCTGCCGGCGTCGTAAACGTCGAGTTCGCGAGGTCGTTGATGCAGTCAGCCAGGACAAGGTCCACAAAGTCCTTGAGGTAAGCTGTGTTCTCCTCGGGCGTAGCAGACTCGCTGCCGCGGCTCAGCCGGGTCGCAATGGCCTGCACGACCTGCAGCGTGCCGTCAATCGTCTCGGGCACGTCGCCGTGACGGACCTCGTACTTGAGCGAGTTCCATATGCGGCTCATATGCGGCACAACGGTCTGTGCCGGGTTCGGGAAGGCGGCAATGCAGGCGTGGATCGTGCTCAGGATGTCCACCTTGACCGGATACCGTCAGAGCATCGCCCTGGTCCATCTTCTGCAGCAGGAAATCAAACACGGGCGTCGCTGCCAGAGAGCTGGCCGCAAACACGCCGCGCAGGGCTGCCTTGAGGTCCTCAACGGTGGTCCCGGCCGGCGTGGCCGACGAGCGCATGGAGATGGGGAAGTAGTCCGAGGCAACCTTGAAGATCTCCTCGGCAGTAGACGCAGCTAGGGCTGGCGGGCCGTAGCGGTCAAGGATGCGCCGCAGGATGGCGAACCAGCGCAGCAGGTTGTCAGGGTCACGCTCGTGCCGGCAGAGGTGCAGGAGGTTTGAGGACGAACTGGCCCTCGGCGCCGTTGGCCACGCTCAGGCTCTGGAGGACGGCATCGTTGCGCACCAACAGGGCCACCAGGTCATAGATGGCGCGGCGCGTTGTGGGCCACCTGCAGGCGGAAGTCGTCGCCGAGCTTGGCGATGTGTGCCAGGACTGAGGAAGCCATTGGCGGACGGAACTGGGCCATGGAGCAGAGACAGCGCAGGGCCGTCGACGCGGCAAGAATGCCGGCCTTGTGGTCAATGGCAAACATGGCACCGAAGAAGGCAATGAGATGCTCGACTGGGGGTGGGAGTGGTTAGGGAAGGAGCACATAACACTTTGAATATAAAGCAATAAAACACACAAAGCAAGGTCCGAGACTCACTCTGTTCGACGCGGAGGACATCTTTGTCCAGCACCTCCAGTGTCGATGCCAAGAACCCGAGAGCTGCCTGTAGTTAGCACAGGGCATCCTCGAGAAGAGAACGGCAAAAAAAGAAGAAAAAAAAAGTCGCTGACGCACCCTTGGCCCGGACAATCACATCGCTGTCGGCATCGTCGCCACCATTCGGCATCCACTGGTTGATGGACTGTGCCCAGCCGAGGACGGCGGCGCTCTTGCGCGGTGCGCTCTTGATGGCTGGTCCGATGTTAGCACTCTGTCTCGAACATTGCTGCCGTGCGGTCCCGGGCACTCACCATTGGCGGCTTCGCCGGCCAGCCGCCGCTGCTCATCCTCCTCGTCCGCCAGCACGTAACTGGTGGCCAGCGATGCGAAGTCGGCCATTGTGACGGAAGGGGGAACGGGGGACAGGTTTTGTCCGTGTGCAGGTAGATCCCTCCTATGTTGCTTCCCGTCCCAGACGGCAGTCGACGCGGCAGCTCGCGTGGTACTGTGGGTGGGCAGGCGTTTTCGTCGGCGAGGGTCGCAGTTCCGGATGTCGCTTTAGAGTTTAGATGACGAGATTTTGCATATTGAAAATCACAGCGCTGGGGTTTGCTGAGGTTCGCTGGAGCTTACAGAGGTATGCAGGTACCCTTTTGCGGAGCAGAAGGTGCGGCCGGTACTTCACCACATGTCGATAACGATAAGACTCAGTGGGGGAGGGGCAGCCATGCAAATGCGCTTTGAAAGCAGGCGCGATGGCGGCATGAAAGAAAAAAAATTAAGAGATGGCAGGCAGTTATAGGCCGTCGTCCACGGTAGTTCTTGCCTTGTCACTGGCGGTGCAAAGCGCAGCGAGGCTGGCGCGGCAGCTACGACTGACTCTGTCGCAGTAAAATTTTAGGCCTATTTGTCCCGCTTCGGTATCAATTTTTTTTTTTTGGCGCCTCGCGGGCTCAATGCGTCTTCCCTCCCGCTGGTGTCGAAGAGAGACGAAAAAAAGGGATCTTGACGACGAAGTATGTATCTGCAGATCTGTATGCTTCTCGGACTCTGAACCCGCCCGCCATTCTCCTGCTCCCGCCGGTAAGTTTGCTGTTGGACACCCTGCCGCACTACGCCCCTCTCTTCTCTCGCTGCAATCGTCCCGAAACAGCAAATTCTCTCCAAATCCGACCCCAACAAAAGCTTCACTTTTTTTACACTCTCGCATGTGCGTGGTTACACTTCTGCAACACCATGTGCGCCGTACCACTGGTGTCTTGCACACGCTGCGGATCCAATTGGCCTGTCTATACACTGACAGCACCTCCTGCAGCCTTTGATTCCTTTGATACCCTTTCCCTCTCCCAACCATCGCCATGGCCGACGTCCCCAAGACGTGCAAGGTTATCCTTGCCGACAGCATCGCCAAGAACCTCCTGGCCGAGGTCAAGGACACCCGCGAGGCGTTCCTCAAGGAGCACAACATCACCCGGCAGCTGTGCCTGGCGGCCTTTTTGGCCAACGACGACCCGGCCGCCGTCAAGTACGCCGAGTGGTCGCAAAAGACGTGCCAGGAGAACGGCTTCGCCTTTGAGCTGCACCGCGTCGACAAGGATGCGCTCGAGGAGGCCATCATGGCGGCTAACACCGACGATGCCGTCGACGGAATCATTGTCTACTACCCCATCTTCCCGGGCAACCCGACGCACGACCGCTACATCCAGGAGACCGTCTCGCTCGCCAAGGACGTCGAGGGCCTCTGCCACCGCTACCTCTACAACATGTACCACAACGTGCGCTTCCTCGACGCGCCCGCCAACCAGCTCAAGTCCATCCTGCCCTGCACGCCGCTGGCCGTCGTCAAGATCCTCGAGCACCTGCACGTCTACAACACCGTCATCCCCTACGGCAACCGCCTCTACGGCAAGACCATTACCGTCATCAACCGCTCCGAGGTCAACGGCCGTCCGCTGGCTGCCCTGCTCGCCAACGACGGCGCCACCGTCTACTCGGTCGACCTGACCGGCACCCAGGTGTTCACGCGCGGCAAGGGCATCCGCCAGCCGCGCCACCAGGTCCTCGACAAGGGCGCCGACTTCGGCCTCGAGCAGTGCCTGCCGCTGTCAGACGTTGTCATTGGCGGCGTGCCCGCCGAGGGCTTCAAGGTCCCCACGGAGCTGCTGCGCGACGGCGCCGTGTGCATCAACTTCTCGTCGTTCCGCAACTTTGACGGCCCGGCTGTCAAGGAGAAGGCGTCCATCTACGTGCCGTCCGTCGGCAAGGTGACGATTGCCGTGCTCCTCCGCAACCTTGTGGTAAGTCAACTCATGTTTTCCCCTTTCCTTCCGTTTTTAATGCTTCCATACTCTCGCATATCTAACTCTTTTTGCAGCGCCTTGCCGCAAACAGCCGCGCCACTACGGCCAAGTCGGAGTAGAGCTGGGTGGTGGTAGAAGACGTCAAAAACAAAACAAAAATACCAGTTGGATTATAATGGAGTCTGGGAAAATTTGTCATTTATTGCATTTACCACACGCATATAGAAAGAAAGAAAAAACAGAGGAACAGGAGGCACACTTGCCAAAAAGGGGGCTACAAGAAAACCAAGTTTCAAAAGAATCAGACAGAAACAGAGGAGTGAAAAAAAGGTAAAGGAGAGCTGTCATTT
Organism: Sporothrix curviconia; assembly: GCA_016097085.2. NCBI lineage: Eukaryota > Fungi > Ascomycota > Sordariomycetes > Ophiostomatales > Ophiostomataceae > Sporothrix > Sporothrix curviconia. The sequence continues at coordinate 58,647 of JADMNF010000044.1, forward strand.
GATGCCATTTACTGGCCATACACTACTATACACTGCGCCATGCGCACCCATCATCCTTTTGTATGCGGAGAGAATAGTAAAGAACCAACACCACCAAAAACAAAGGGTACGCTCGGCAACCAAGGAAAGAAGATGTGGCGGTGGCCGTCTCGCCATCAAAACTGCAATAGACCACTTGCCACCTAAAACACCTATCCACAGGCCATACGGAACGTGTCTATGGCTTCCGAGATTTCGGGATGTCCAAAAACTTTTGCTCTTGTTGCCACCTCATCATGTGTTGTCGTATTAGTCCCTTTGCGACCCTGATGCTCTTTATTTTATCGTCGTCAGAAAAGAAAACGCCGCATCCACCTTACTCCGCCTTCTCGGCCGGCTTCTCGGCCGGCTTCTCGCCCGACTTCTCGTTGTAACGGTCGGCCCGTTTGCGGCTGGCCTGGGCAAAGTCGACACGCAGCTGGCGCGAACCGACCTGCTTATCCTTCAGGTACTGGAGGCCGACAGTGGCGTTCTCCTCGGTGTCAAAGTCGGCGTGTGCGAAGCCACGGGGCCAGCCAGTGGCGCGGTCAACGGCGACGCGCACCGCCAAAAGGCCCTTGAGGTCGCCAAAAACAGCGTTCAGGTCGGCATCCGTGGTCTCGTACGGCAGGTTACCAATGTAGAGGCTGTCCGAGGGCTGGTTCGGAGCCCGCTCAGCGCGAGCGGGCCGCTCGGTTCTGGTGCGAGCTTGGCGGTCACCCACCTCGAGGCGGCGGCCGTGCCAGAAGGAGCCGTTGGCCTCGGCCTTGGCCTTGTCCTTGGCATCCTGGCTCTCGAACCAGACGAAGCCGTAGCCACGGCTCATGCCGCGCGCATCGCGGCAATCACGCACCGGGACACGGGCCGTAGTGCTCAAAGGCCTCCTTCAGGTGGGCCTCGGTGGCGTCAAAGACGATGTTGCGGATGTAGACGCCGTACGGGGTCTCGCCCTCATTGCTGGGCCGGGCACCCTGCTCAGCTGGAGCGGCGGCAGTGTCGGCGGCGGGCGTGGCAGTGGCGGAGGTGGCCTCCTCGGCCACACGGGCGGTCTGGGAGAAGTAGCGGGCGGCAATGGCTAGGGTGTTAACGACCGGGCGGCGCGCGGCCTGGGCAGCGACGGAGCGGATCAGGGCGTGGTCGAGGTCGAGGTGGCAGTGCGCGCGACCGAGGCCGAGGCGGATGCGGCGGACCGCAGGACAGCGCGACGAACAGAGTGCCTGAAACGACAACAGAGGTTAGTTAATGCTGGCATCCACAGCAGACACAGACAAGGTGAACGATGCGCTTCTTACATTGTGAAGGTTTGTGTGGTTGGAAAATAAGGGAGAAAGTTGGGCCGTGAAAAGAAGAAGAGGTGAAGCGAGAGAGCGAAGCGGAAGACAAGACGAAAATGAAGAAATATACAACAAAGTCAACGGCCAATTGGAGATCGCGTGTTTTGATATGGAGGAAGCAATACTCCGCAGAGAAAACTTGAACGGCAGAATTGCGAAAATTTCAATGTGCTGTCTCCTCTGGCTGCGGCTATCGCCTCACAATTGCAGCCACCACCCGACCAGCGCTAGCCTATTAAGGACAGTGTCCAGTGTTGCTTATGTAATAACACGTCTTTGTCAGAAGATTAAGCAAACACCTCGTTCAAGATAATTCAAAATAATTCAAAATAAATATAGAAACATGATGTATATGTGAATATAAACAGAAACACAATACAAAAACAACAGAAGACCGGAAACTACGACGACGGCTCATCTGCCTCCTCAAGAGGCTCGTTTAGTGATGGCGCTCGCCGGAAAGGAGTCCGGCGTGATGGGCCTGTTGCAGAACTGGCATCGAGGCCAGTAGCCGGGGTGCATTGCCAGATGGCCCAGAAATGCCACTGGCCTGCGGTGCAAACCCGAAAGTTCCGCTACTGCCACCATCCGGCATACTGCCGACACCGCCCGTGCCCATTGGCGATGGTGTTCGGCACTCAGGCTACCTGACCCAGAGCCTGGCGGATATGAGCCGGGTCCCACTGCGCTGCCTTGTGCAGACAATGAAGACGACAGCCCAGCATTGGAGCCATGGCCGTAGGTTGGCAAAGCACCAGACATCATAGTCATGCTGTTGCGGCCACCGAGCGACCCGTACGCGCGACCCTGTCCGCCACTTTGCCCGCTATAGCTGCCATAGCCACCGTAACCAGCAGTGGAAGCAGAGGCCCCAGACATGGTCCGAGGCGCAATCGGGGCTGCAGTCGGAATCGATGGCGTCAACGTACGGACTGTAAGTGGAGCACCTGAGGTGGCACGTGGTCGAACGCGGCCTCGATCGGGCCGGGAGGCGCGCGTGTCACGTCGTTCGTTCTGGTCAATGCGGCGGACCTCTAGACTTTGGTTTCAGCTCATGTCTCTTTGAACGGGGGATCTGGTACGTAGCAATGGGTATTAAAACCGTACGGTCTTGAAACAGGTCACGCATCCGGCGTTGATACCACCATCGAAGCTGACGACGCTCATGAAAACAATGGCCGTGATGGCACATGGTTTCCACATGACTTGATAATTTAGTTAGCCCAGGCCACAACGAACCTTTCCCGGGCAATCGAGTGTACATACGTTCAGATTCCCGGATCATGTCGGCTGAATTAACGGATATGATGGGCTGCGGTCGCTTGTCGAGCGGCGCGAACCAGTATGATGTCGTGATATAGCAGATGTCGGCCGAATAGACGCCCATGAGCTGCATGGCCGTGCCGCCGATAGCTGCCGTGATGCCGATGATGCCCAGAAGCCATTGGCTGGAGTAATAGACGATGTTCCAGAGGCATCGCCAGTTAATTAGCCGGCGCGAGTTGTTCCTGTTCCAGATCAGGCGCATGAGCTTGAATGGATTCCGAGGTACGGCCTGGCCACGATCGACCATCCAGCGCACCGAATACGGCTCATAGAAGCCACGCTTATCCAGCCAACCGCTGATGCGGAAGAGGCCCGGCTTTTCGACGTTGAAAACTGCCAAAGGCCCGGCATATGCCCACAGCTAAAGGATTATCTGGAACGTCTGCACGATGATGTAGATTGTAAACTTCGGGTGTAAAATATGCTGTGAGAAAGGCGAGGATGTAGGGCAGTCCTAGTAGCATCATGGTCAGAGACAGGAGAAACGACCAGTCAGAAAAGGAGAGGGTTATTTTCTTCTTCAAGTCAACCATGTCCTTATCGTAGTCCTCATTACCGCTGTACACTGCATTGTAGCGCACGAGGTAGGTAGCGATGAGGGTTGTCGAGCCACTTTTCCCACAGCCAGGCAACCTTGTAGCACGACGGATACGCTAGCCCGTATGTGATGCCCATAAAGGTAAGTTGTCCTGGGGTATTTGCGCTCGACGGCCAAAACGCCCTCCATTGATGTTAGGGTTGTTGCCCGCCAGCAAAGCCCGAAACGATTGCAATGTGCGGGATTGTCATGTACCACTGTCCAAACGCTAGACCCTCGGCAATGTCTTCGTCGCCAAGTGTGTCTAGACTCTGAAGCAGCGCAAAGATAAAGCCTCCGAGGAAAAACACCACGGGGGCGCCAATAACAGAGCCAAACGAGTACTGGCAGTGCAGCATGGTTTTGAGCCGTGTTTTGGCCTGGCGAATGAGCCGTTCGGTCTCTTCAAGGCGGGGATGGGGGGCTCATTGTGTGCATCGTCGTGACATTCTATGCCATTGGGACAGGCGTGGTGTTTTGCATATTGACGTGGGGAGTGTTGGCGCGTGGGGTACTCGTCATCATACAGCCTAAGAGCGTACAGAAACTCTTCATGTGCTGCCATGGTGAGGCAAGCGGGCCGCCGTTTTGGTGATTCACCAGTAATCGGCGATTGGCATCATGACTAACGCCGACTCCAATACCGGCAGCAACCACACCTGCAGCAACGAAGCCAGATCCGGCAAACGGTGTACTGGTGTTGTCCGAATTATGTGGCGCATACTGCTGAACGGGTGTGGATGGTGCACCGGGTGAAGCGCCTCCGGAATAGTGGCCGTATTGTGCAGGCTGACTCGGCCCGACATGGCTAGGTGGAAATCCGGGGACCGGGCCCATGTATGAGTACTGCTGTTGCTGCTGTTGTTGCGATCGTGCAAAGGGACATGCTGTTGTGGCGGGCCAGGACCAGCAGATGCTGGAGAGATGAAGAGACCGGGGATCACAGAGTCACGGCGGTTGCTGTCGACTTCTGCCTGATCGTGATCGTCCGTTGCAGGGATTGGCGGGGGCTGAGGGGGAACCACCATCTGCACGGTACCTTCTATCGAGTTGAGCTGTTGTGGTCGGTAAGCAGCAGAGGGGCCGGAAGCAGCAGGAAGGATTGGGCGGGAGAGCCTGGCGATAACGATGCAGCGGACGGCGATGGGGACGCCCCTGAGCCATACCCGACAGGATGCTGAGGTACTGAGCCATAAGCTACATTCGTGCCCGGTTGGCCTTGACCGCCGTAGGACGCATACGGGTAAGAGGAGGAGTAAGGGACATATGGTGGGTGCTGTGAGGGAAACGCATTGTCTCCGCCCGGAATAGACTGGTACGCGCCGTTTCCGTGCATGGCCACCAGTGGTATTTCTGCCGAATTGTCGCGTGCGTGGCGATTGTCAAAAGATCCCAACCCCTCCGTCACCGGCTTAGTTTAGCGGACCGTCTTCGTCGTCACCATCATCAGCCCGGCGAGGAATATAGCTACCGCCGTGGGTGCCGCCGTCAACATAGCCTCCGTTCCCGTCTGGATCCTCAGTGTTCCATACAAGATCAAGGTTACCAATGAGAATTACCATAAGACAGCCGCAGCGCATGTCCAGGGTGAGCGGCTTTCGTTTATTTTGAGCCGAAGATATTCGAGGACGGAATTATCGAGCATGGCCTCGTATAGACCACTGAGAATCATGGGCCCAGCAAAGGCAAGGCAAATACAAAGCCAAACAAGCGTGTCGGCCGACACCATGGCCAAGGCGAGGATGGCACCAATGGAGCCGCAAAGTAGCTCTTGATGCCACCCTGGTCGGGCGAAAAGAGGAACCGAGGCACCTCGAGCTTTCGGCGGCGGGGACAGACAGACAGAAGATGACGGCCGGAATGAGAAAGCCGGAAAGCGGCTGGAGCCAGGCATTCAAGTTGTCCGTGCTGCTGATTTGCTAGCCGGGCAGGTTTCGGCCAGCCAGTGGAGTTGACTTTGACAATGGGCGCTCCACGGGCGTCGCCATTGTACACAGCCGTGCATGGGAATTGGCCGCGCAAAGAATAGTTGAAGAGCAGATCTAGAGGCTGGCTTTCGCCCTCGTCGAATACGACCCAATCTTGGTACTTGTTGACGAATTGCAGGTGACCACCGGGACCGACCTCAACGGCGTCGCTGATGGCCTTGAGACAAACACGTTGTGTAATTTTGGCCGCCGAGCAACGGGTTGTGGCTCGGTGGCGTGTCCACGTATTCGAGCTGCCAAAAGATGTCCGACAGAGACTTGCCGGTGAAATTCAGCTCCGCAGCGGCACCGTGGAGCAACGGGCCGAGAGATATAGACAGAAGCACCGGCCACGTTGGCGGTGCAGAAGAAAGGGTCTCATGTCGGAGCCGAGCTTTAGATGCCATTGTTCCGTCGCCCAAAGGTTGAAGATCTTGAGAGAAGAACAGAAGCGTATATGCTGTCGTTTCTTATCTGTGGAGATGCTCAAGTGGCAGTGGCGTTCTAGGCGCGGTGGAACGGAGCAAGCACGCACAGCGTCGGGGCCGCACGACGAGATAGAAGAGTAAACAGGCGTGAGTAAAGGGCACGTAAAGGGCGCGAAACAGGAGGCTGTGGAGGGTGAATACGTTGAATACGTCGAAGAAAGCAAGAAAAAGGATGGCTGACAATAGAAGTGCTTGAGAAACAAAGCAAGGGGGCAGCAATATCGTCTTTTGATCGGGTACTTGGAGCCAACGGGAGGATGAGCAACAGGAACGATGGGAAGACAGAAAAAGTCAGGAAATGGACGGTCCCGTTGTAAATAAACGCGAGAAGGCCTCCCAGGAGATTGGTCCTGGTATTTTCTGGCAGGGCCCAACAAACCTACTTCAGTTCAGCCCTGGGCAAGGTGTGAGGCGGTCCGTATTGGTTGACGGCTCTGCTGCTGTTGGCCTCAGAACACTGTGCCCCTGCGCGTGCATCCGCGCTGTGATGTGGAAAGAATTGAGAGACCCCCTGCAAGCCAAGCAAGAGCTAGAGAGGGGAAGGCAGCCACACAGGAAAGGTGGTGTGGAGAAGTACGAATGCTTTGTGAAGACGGCTGGGACTGAAAGTTTCGTGGGAGAGTCGGATAATCTGTTGACTGAATCGAAAGTACGGGGTATTACGGAGTCATACTTCGTACATATACTTGCAGCATTCTCCGTGTGCCGTCTCTCAACCCATAATCCGGATTTTCTTCAAGCGCCGCAATCCCAGGCTGCATTGACATGAAGGCTGAGCCCCCATCTCACGCCGGAGGACAGCTTTGGTATGGCAGCTCGTCGACACATTGCCGGTTACTTTTTCTGGCTTGCGAGGGAAAAAAAACTGGCAAGCGAAGTTTCCGTAGAGGGTGTCATGAGAGAAGGGCACAAGGGAGAGAGGGGCTTGACGAACGCCACAATGTCGCAGGCAGCCGGAAAGGGGGCCAGGAGAGTCCTGGGGCGCACATCTAGACCGTCTCTTCTTCCTTCTTACACCTTCCCGAGAGGCCTGGAGATGAAACCTGAACGAAGCAGAACTGCCTTGCAGATATACGCAATAAAAGTGAAGCCCAGCTTTTGGATAGGCTTCCACCCTGCCAGAACAATATAGGAGCGTTCGTGGAGACGAGAGGGCATTGTTGAATGCTGTTGTGACGGCTTATTGAAAGGCTCTCACAAACCACAGCTGTTCGTCTGGTGACGGGGTGCTGAGCACGCTCATGGCGGGAGGAATGGCGGGCGCCAATGGACCTGGCCAGGGCCTGCCTGGCGTGGGTCGGTTGGGTCTGAGCTTTATTTTGAGTTTCCTCGTTGGGCTGCGGGAAGAGCCAGTGGTGCTCCCGACGAAGAGCCAAGAGCAGCCAGCACGCGGCCAGCCAACCAGCGTGCTGGCCACGCGGATAGTGGGAATGGATAATAGTAGGCTGCATATCCCCCGCAAGAGGTGCATTCAGCTGACTTGATTGTGTCTTGATGTATTTCTGCCTCGACCAAGTTTCAAATGACGTACTTTGGATGCTGCTTTGCTTACTTGTTGTAGGGCTGTGGTAACTTTGCCAGCTGCCTGCATATTCGGTCCTGGAAGGGGAGGGGACGACCCGATAGAAGACCTGCGGCAAGGCCAGACGACTGGGAGTATGTCTGCATCGCCCCTTGCATGAACTCGAATATTGGCATCTCGCTGCCAGGCTGTTTGAATTCGCAAAACGGCGGGCAGCAGTTTTGCGTCGTCTTGCTCAGGGCAAACAAGCCCAGTTGATACGCGCTAGCTGCAATAATGTGCGATAGGGTGTCGCATGGTTGTGGTTGGGTGTGGTTGGTCATGTCGGGTTGCCGTTGTTTTGTCAGATGGGAAAAGGCCTGGTCATCATGGGCGACAAGATATGTAATACCTGTACTTCACAAAAGGGGGCTCCCAAACTGTGTAGGGTAGTAGCTTCCTTATTCGGCCATGACCAGGCCTTGCCAACAGGGTTGCAGCTTCCAAATTCCAGCTTGACTTTAGGAAGGACCAAATGACGGCTCACCTGCCTACCGCCCGCGTCTATCTGGTTTGATTGAAGACAAGCCTGGGAAGGTGTGAACCGCCGCACCTTCTGTTGTTTGCATGTGACTGCTTTTAGAAGGAAAGAACGCTACTCTGCAGTATTTGTATTTGTGCAGTCACACGTCGCATGGTGTTTGATGCACTGTGTTCAGCCTTGCTCTTGTCCTTTTGTTCTTGTCGGCGTGTTTTTGGCTTACACCACGACATCGAGACTCGCATTCTTGTACTTGTAAATGGGCTGTCTCAAGTGTGTCCACACCGTGCACCAGCCGTTGCCAGCCATCCCATCGCACCTTCCCGAGTTTTACCAGGAGGTTCTCCATAAAACATCGACTCGGATGACTGGCGGCTTTTGCCCTCTCTTGCCATGAAATAACCACACGTCTGGCTGGCTGGCTGCACTTTCACATGCCGGGGATAACGAATCGCGAGGGGCGAATTATCCACCTTCTGTTTGGCTCTTGGGCTCTTGTTTGGGGCAGCTGCTCGCCCATATCTTACTCCGTACGCGGGGAAAGAACGCCTACTAACACCCCCCAAGTCTGGCAAGAAGGCACTTGGGGCAGCAGCGACACAGGACCATGAGCAGTGCCCAGCACCGCCTCTCCACTTTTTCTCCTTCCCAGCCGATTTTGGCATGCTGTGCCTACCTGCACCGGGCCTAGTGTCCTGTTGGAGACAGCAAGAAGCGGAGGAGCAAAATCACAAGCCGAGCTTCAAATGCAGCCGAGCCAGAGGAGCGGTTTTGCCGTCATCGCTGGCCCTTTTTTTTTTGTCAGTTTCCAGTGTCTTTCTTGGTTTCGCTTTTCTTTGTTCCCTCTATCGTGCTAATGTACGACAGCACCGCATCCTAAGTAAAGCCTATCCTTTCTACTCGCATCGATCTCCTTTTCTGTGAACCAGAAACATCTCGACATTTCCTGCGATCCTCTCGCCCTTTCGGTCTTTCGCTCCTCTTTGCCGGCTCCTCCGCTTGTCGCATCCACTTTGACGCTGCTTCTCCTGCCGAGCTCGTGGTTGCGCCTCCGCGATCAATCGCAGCGCAAGTGCAGCCAACAGCGCTCGCACCGCCTCTTCCCCTCCTCCCTACCCCCGTTCCTCTCGATTGCCCGCATGCAAGTCCCATCTCAGCTCGCCACCACGCTCGAGGGCCTCAAGGTATGTAGAGGTGCAACGGCCAGTGCCGCGACTCGGGCGCGATGCACGAATGGCGCGGAACGCCCAGAACGCTCAGAACGCTGACCTTTGTCTCCCGACCCAGGCTGTCGCCGAGCAGATTGCCCTCGACCCGAAATACCACGACATCCTCGCCATCGTCAAGGGCGCACGCAATGGCGCTGTCTACGGCGCAAAAGTGCGCTTCCCGCATGCACTCGTGTACGGACTCTTTCCCCGGCGCGCGTCGCCTCCGCATGGCCGATCTGCCTGATGGACTCGGTGTTTGGTTGTGCTCTTGGACATCTTTACTGACGCCTTCTTCGATAGAATGGTCTTTCTCTTCCGCTCCGGAACGTATGTGCTGCCCCTCCCCCGTGTTCTCCATGCGCTCCTCGCTGACTTGTCCCAGCATCCGTGAAAAGACCGGCCTCGTCCTCCGCGCAACGCGCCACCACGCCAGCAACCTCGCCGCTTCGCGATTGTGTACAAGACGACATGCATGGTATTAAAGTACCTAGCCGACGGCAAAGAGGGTGCGTTGCGAGTCTCCCCCCCCGTCTTGTCCATGCTCATACCCATACCCCGGCCTCTTGTCCTAACATTTCCTCCTCTACTTCCCCCTTTCTTCCCAGGTACCTACGATAGCTTCATTGGCGGCCTGCTGGGCGGCTACATTGTCTTTGGCAGCCGCACGCGGTCTGGTAAGATCAGCTCCATCAACATGCAGATTGTCATCTACGTGTTTGCGCGCGTCATCCTGGCCCTGGCCAAGCTGGCCGTCAAGCCTGGCGTCGGCCTGCCCATTGTGTCGCAGCCCGAGCTGTCCAAGACCATCAGCCACTACGCCTGGCCTGCCTTTGCTGCCGGCAGCTGGGCCATGGTGATGCACCTCTTCCGCTACCACGACGCCGAGATCCAGTCGAGCCTGCGCAACAGCATGAGCTACATTTACGTGCAGAGCAACCACTGGGACAGTCTGCGGACGCTGCTCTGGCACAACAAATGAGTCGCCCTTCCCGGGAGAGAGCATGGTGTGACAATGGTCTGCCAACGGAATACAGTCGTACCCGAACTGGCCACCGGGGAGGTCTTTTGTTCTCACTCACTTTTTCTCCCTTTTGTCTCCCTTATTTTCCCTTATTTTCCCTTTCTCCTGTTGTACATTACCTTTTGCGTGGGTGCCTCGTATTTTTACTTTCTCCCGACCGCCCTTGCATCATCATTATCCTGTGTGTATATACTTTTTTGTTCTTTTTTTTTTTCTTTTTCAAAGGAGGAACTATCCCGGCGTTTAGATGGCTTGCTTTCTTGTCTATTCACATTATTGTTACTCTTGCATTTTAGACGGGGTGATGGGTGGCTTCATGTCGTTGTACTCTCTTTTTTGATCCAAACTGGTTCCACCTCGCCAGTCGAGGCCGAAAGTCATTGTATTTTTGGGGGGGCATTTTATATATCGCCAGAGAAAAATTAAAACCAAAATGTACTAACTATCTCGTACACTCTACGCTGTTCCCAAAAAAAAAAGATAACGCCCTTTGATGTAATCCCCCAGTTCTTTTTTTTTAAAAAAAAAATCATAAATGCTTCCACCCGTTCTGCCACATGATCTGCATTTCGTTAATCAGGCAGACCGCGCCGGGCTCGTCGCGCGGCGGCTCGCCCGCGGGTGTCTCGGCGCGCCACCGCCGCAGTCGGTTCAGCACCGTCTGGCCTTCCAGGACAAACTGCACGCTGCTCAGCGCGCGCTGCCACCGGTTGGCCCAGGTGCCGTACACGGCCGAGAACCCGCCCGGGAAGACCCCGCTGTTACCGGCACCGCCGGCCCGCACCTGGCGGTAGACGGACGCGCTGTAGGCGACGCGCACGTTCGGGTTGAGCCACACACCAATATTTTTACCGGCCTCGGCATCGACGTCGACACCGCCCGGCCGGCGCCGTCGTGACGACGAGGTGGGCACGTCGGAAAAGCGCGACTGCGGGTTGTCGGCATGGATCAGGCAGCATTCACTGCCCTCGAGGTGGAACTCGGCCAGGCTGTCGTCGACGCCGCGGAAGAGCAGCGGCTGGGGCGTGTGCCCGCTGCTTTCCGAGGCGGCGGCGGTGGCGGCGGCGGCCTCCTCGGTCGCCGGCGCCATGTCGTAGAATGGCTGTGCGTCAAACACGACCATGCCGTTCCAGCATGATTGCACGCGCACGGGCCGGCCAGCGCGCACGTCGGCACGAGCATCGGCCGACCGGAACCACGGCCAGTGCGGCGAGACGGCCTTGTCGCCGTCGGCGTCCCGCAGCGCAAACGTGTCGTAGTACAGCGGGTACGTCTTAAAGTCCATGGCGCAGGCGGCCGCATAATGGCCGCCACGCGTGTCGAGCAGCGTCAGCACGTCCTCCGTGTCAAACGCCACGTCGTTGATCCAGAGCACGCGGTCGAACCGGCGGCCCGCGGCGGCTTCGGCTAGCAGCGGCGCCATGGCCTGGTTGCGTACGCGTGCCAGGTACGGGATGCGGCGCAACGCAAAGTGCTCCTCCTCGCCGTCCCAGATCCAGCCCGGGCGCTGGTCCCGCGGCGTGTCCGGCTCGGGCCACGCGTAGAGCTCGTCCAGCTGCTCCCAGACGGTCGTGCCCAGGTCGATTGTGTGGCTGACAGCGCGGGCGGCGAGCTGGGTCTGGAGGTCGAGCAGGGCCTCCTTGGTGTTGTCTTGCGACCCGGACTCGACGGCCGACACGTAGACGCGGTCGTGGCCGAGGTGGTCGACGAGGCGGAGGAGATTCTCGTTCCATGCTGAGCGCAGTATCTCCTCTGTGTTCCGGTGTACCGAGACGATAAAGACGGAAGGGTATTTGTGTTTGAGTCGTATCAAAGACGCAGCGTCTTCGTTGCCGGCTGCTGTCGCGATTGAAGACGCGGATGACCGTATAGCCGCTCCCCGGCTTCGCAGGATGAACCAGACATCCAAGACAAACAGCACGAGCAGTGTATATACGAGCGGTCGTTGGTATTTGCGCGACCGGTGTCGCAAAAGCCGTGGCCGGAAGAGCATGTGTGGGATGTGTGGAGCGTTGCTGAAGGAAGGGAGGGAGAGGAGAGGAGAGGAGGAGGGGGTGTCGGAAAGACGCGCTCTCGGTCCGGCGGGGGTGGCAGAGACAGCAAAAGGTTCCTTTTAGAACATTGGAGATGGCGGGATTCGAGATACTGTCCAGGGCAGGAGAGGCGACCGCATTCTCGAGAACGTAGAGCTGTGACGTTGTCGGGCGGAGGAAAAGGAGGCTGAAGCACGAGATGGGGTTGAGAACAGCTGTGCGTTTGCAGGCGATGCTGGGTTGGGATCAAGCGAATGGCATCGGTCCTGTGTTCGATGGTAAAAGGAAACGTCGATAAAGTCAAGGACGCGGTTGCGTCGTGGATGTCGCGGCGTCCAAAGGACAAAGGTCGTGTTGCTGGGGGAGGTATGTAATACGGCTTAAGGAGAACAGAGAGAGAGGCAGCTCTCTCGGCTAGCCAGGTGTAAAAATAGCATGCTGGTTCTAGTGGCCTGGCTAGCCTGACCAATCCGATTAGCCAATCTAGGGCACTAAAACTAACCACACCTTAATTCCAACCTCCCGTCGACAACGAAGGCTCTGCCACAGTTCCCTTTGTAAGATATTTACGTGGCCGCCGCATTCCCTTTCACGTGCATATGCGCTCTCGCAGTATTTGATAATATTTATATTTCGAAAGCGTGCTTCATTCGCATAATCGCGTGGTATCTTTTGTTTTTGGTTTCTTCCCCTCCAGGCACACTCCTCAACATCATCCTCCGATATACACACATACATACAACAGCGTTGCGTAGTCGCAAGGTATAAGGGTGATTCAGAAACAACGAGACGAAAAAAGAAAAGAAAAAAAAGAAAAGAAAAAGACAACAAAAGGAAAGGAGGGAGAAAGTGGCATTGGACGCGATCGAAGGTGTTTGGGGTTAGAATACGCGGGGAAAAAAGACGAGAGAAAAGTGTCAAGAGAAGGAAAGATGGAAAGCAAGACGCCAATATGAACGAGAAGAAAAAAAAGACCGCACCAGGTAGAATAAAAATGAAAGAGGGCGGACAGATCGTGCCTCCCCCTGTATGTATGCATCCCAATGCACCCCAAGATCCCAGTTTTCACACAAAAAAAAGAAGTTGGACAAAGACATGGCACAGAAAATATAACATGTCAGTGGAACAGAAAATGGGAATAGACAAGACGACAAGAATATAAAAAAAGCAAAAAAGGCAAAAAAGGCAAAAAAGCAAAAAAGGCAAAAAGGGCAAAAAGGGCAAAGATTCGGACAAAAACGCCAATAATGGTACACAAACGACAATAAGAAAAGCCAGTGTCGCCAAAACCGCAGTGAAGAGACTGCTGTTCTAGCTAGTACCGATCAATCTGCGGCCGGAAGCCGTTGACACGCGATTGGTCGTACTGGACACCCGTCATGGACTCGGGTGGTGGGGGCTGCGAGGTTGGCGGTGGCAGTCCACTGCCAAGGGACCGCAGGGGAGGCAGCTGCTGTTCGTTGGCACGGGCCGGCGCAGGACCTCCACGCACGAATGGATCCGGCAGGCTACCTGGTGCCTGGCCATTGGTGCCGTTGGAGTGGATGTTGGCCATGTCGGCGCGCAACTGCTGGTTCTCCATGCGCAAGGCATGCAGCTCGTTCTTAATGGCGGCCATGTCGTTGGTGATTGCGTTTGAGTGCTGAGTGGCAGACCGCACGGTCTCCTGGAGGCGCTGGTGCTCGGTGATGGCCTTGGTGAGGATTTCCCATTTGGACGCCTTGGAGCCCCGCTCTTGCGGCATCAGGTCGCGCAGCTGTTCGAAGAGCTCCTTCATTTCCGTGCGTCGCTTGCGCTCGGCAAGCTTGTGGCTGATGCGCAGTTCGGGGGTCCTGCTGTACGGCTGCGAGCCTGCGTGTAGGCTGCCTGTCTCGGCCTGCAGGTCGTCGATCTGTTTGTGCTGAAGCGCGTGGTGGTGTGTCGTAGGGAACTCGCCAGAGGCACCTGATAGACGCTGGGACGTGTGGTAGTCTGCCTCGCTAGGTACGTCGTTGGGCCCCAGACGGCTCATCGGGTCGACAAAGCGCTGCTGGCCCGAAGGAATGCGTGATTCGGTCGTGAACTGGCTGCTGGCCAGAGAATCGGCAATGCTGCTTCGACGCGAGTCAACAAAGGACTGGCTGGCAGCCGACGGCAAGCGCTGTATGTCCTCTTCGGGGAAAGCCCACGCCTGACCCTTTGTGGGCTCGGCGGCGCGCGCAATCTGGCTAATGGCGGGCCCTGTAATAGCAGGAGCCGTACGCACAACCTTGTTCTGGCCGTCGGGATTGCGCTCGGCGCTGGGCTGATAGCCGTTTGAAATACGGTGGACGGACAGACTGTCTAGTCCCGTACGCGGCTGGCGCTGCTGCTGGGCTTGGAAGGTGTTGTGGACCGATGTCGTCGAGTGGTTGTGCGTTCCGTAGGGCGAGTTGCCGCTGAGGCGCAGGTCGCCGATGCCCTGGTTGATGCGGCTGTCGACGCTCTCGCGCCGGGCCATGTGGTCGTACTCAACTGCGGCAGTAAGAGAGGCGCTGTTGGGTGCGGAATCCAGAGACTGGGGCCGGTCGATGGTCAGTCGGCGCAGGTCGCCACTGCTCGGCGAGGTGGGCGATACGATACTGGCGACGCTCATACTGCTTGTTGCTGGCGAGTGCAGAGGCTGGGGAAGGAGGTGCGCCGCGCTCGTCGGCGACGGTGTCTTGTCCATCTGGGAGGGTGTTCCGCGGAACGCGTTTGAAGAGACGGACGACGTTGACGGAGGGCCAGCAGAGCCAATGCCTGCACAAGATGCTGCGGAGGTGTCTAGAAAGCGAGAACAAAGGAAATCAAGGTTAGTTCTTGAAGGGGTTCTCCTTGACTGAGTAGCCTGAATGGAAAGCACGCGCAAACGCGCGGGGTCGAAGGGGAGAGAGAGAGAGAGAGAGAGAGAGAGAGAGAGAGAGAGAGAGAGAGAGAGAGAGAGAGAGAGAGAGAGAGAAGGCGCTGGAGGAACCCAAGGACATACGTTTCGAAGAAGCGTCGGTGCTAGAATAGTATGCAGAATCCCGGTTGACGTCGGGAGAGTTGAGAACACCCGCAAGACCGGCTGGCAGCTTTTGGGTTACAACAGCCTGCTGCTCCATTGCAAGGCAAAAGATGCAAGCGGCGGTGGCTAGGGGGACGTCGGAGGGATATGCGACAGTGCAAGCAGGCGGTCTCGTGTAAGTTCTAGGTATCAATGAAGCGTTCAAAGTCTTGGACTACTTCGCCAATGACGAAGAGAGAACCAAAGGTACGGATGCCGAGAAGATATAAAATGCTCGCTGGTGGGAAGAGACGGAGGAGAAATTTCAAAGACGTAGAGCTGCGAGAGGAATCTGAAGAGGACGAGATGCTACGTCAAATCGAGATTGTAGGACGAATGGAACGGCGCGTTTCGTGGTCTAGGCGCAGAGCATGCTCCGAATTGGCTTCCTCGGGCGTGCCGTGCACTTTTTTTCTCTTTTTTTCTGGCTCGTCTCCGAGTCAACTTTCGGCTGTCTCTGCTGTCGGCGGTTTCTTTTTCTTTCCTGATCGTTCCTGTTCCTGCCACGAGCACACGCGACGGGTTGCACAACCACGGAGCAACAAGAACACACCGGAGGGGAAAAGAGAGGACCTTGCTTCGCTTAAGAAGCAGAGAGCGTAATTTCTGTGTGCCGAGAACACAGAACGCAGACACAGTGCACAAGCAGGGGGCCGTATCGGAGAATTGGGTCTCGGAAACGCAGAGAGAGGCCTCGAATCCAAGGGCAATGGCGGCGGCCGTATGTGACAAAGAGAGAAAGGCCGAAAAGAATGCAGCGGGAAAGGTGAGAGAACGGCGGCGCAGACGCGGTATAATCGCAGGATGTTGAGATGCTGAGATGCTGATGTTGCTGAAACAATGCTAGAATCTGGAATGATCGAGGACCGGAGCCGAAAGACGCAGACTGGAAAGATGCTGCTTGAAGGAGGGGATAGGAGGGGAAGACTGGTGACGTGGAAAGAGATTGCGATCCCAACGTTGCGAGGGTAAAGAGATCGAACGTAGGAAATGGAGGGACGAGAGAAGAGAGGAAGAGGAGAGGAGGGAGAAAAGGAGGGGAAAGATGGAGAGGAAGGTAGAGGAGGGTAGAGTCGATAATAATAAAGCAATTCAGGAAGGAGAGACCCAGCAATCCTGGAGAGCAACGAGTCCAGTCCGGTCCAGAGTCCAAGAGAAGCGGAGACAGGCAGACAGAAGCTGGAGAGGGAAGAATAGGAGGGAAGCAAGAGGTCAATAGGTAGGAAGGAGGCCGAAGGAGGACAGGAAGAGGACAAAAAGAGGACAAAAGGACAAAAAAAAGACGACAAAAAAGATGCTGGTAACAATAGGGACAGTGAGAAGGAAGGAGGAGCCAGTGAGCAAAAGGGAAGGAGGGAAGTCAATCTAGCGAACTATTCGGTCCCCGGACGAAGCGCATGGCAGACCAGGCAAGAAGCGTGAAGGGTGGGTGGGTTTGTAGTGTGGGCGTGTTTTTTGACAGGGGGGGGGGCGTGTACGGGTGGCAGGTGTGGAGTTTTTTCTCGACGGGTATCTGACTAGGAAAGAGCGAACGAGGAAAGAACCAGCGACAGCAGCAGGGAAGAGTCGACGGGTGGGAAAAAGCGATGACCAGGGCCTTCCCCTGGCGCCCAAAGACGCAATTGTGGGAATCTAGCGGTAGACGAAGCTGGAAGTCCGAGGCTGGGTCGTTTTCTTGGGTTCCAGCATGCACTTTGCGATCGATGGCCTACGAAGTATTACGATACATGCACCTTCCAGCTTGCGATTGACGGGACGGCCTGTCGCCTTGGTGCGGAGGTGCCTTGCACATGGCATTGAATAGCAGGGGTGTAGGAAGTACCGGCCAATAGAGCGGCTGCTTGCTAAAAATTAAATTATAAAAAAAAAAACGAGATGGGAACAAGCTGCAATGCGTCCCCACGCACATTTACGTCCTAAAGACATGTGCTCAACAATGCAGCGGGGAGGACTCGGGTGCTACAAAGTGGCACTTGCATATCGTACTCCGTACATGTACAATAGGATACCAGCAGTACCTGCGCAAAGGCAGGGCCACAGCTTGTGTACAGCGAGGAAACGGTGGCCAGGCTAGGCTGGGCCAAGCCAGGCCTATTGTGTAAGGTACTCTGTACATGTATCTTACACGGCAAGATACTCGTAGGCCCAACACTGTCCGCCATGGGCAAATGCAGGCAACAGTAGGTTGTGGGAAACACAGATGGCAGCAAAGAGGACCCGAGAAGAGAAAAGTGGGTATTCTTGCCGCCACTAGGGATGGAGGGCCAGCACGTTTTTTGCGCTTCGCTTTGCCTCCGAGGAGAAAACGCCAGAAGGCAAAAGGGGTTGAGCGCACCGCCAAGGAGGGGGAACATTCAGTAGAGGGCAGCAAGGAAATCAGCCAGCGACTCGGGAAAAGAGGGTCCTTCGCCTCGACAGAATGAAGGGAAGGAAGGTACCCACCACGCGGTTACTCGTATTGTGTAAATTGTGCATCTGAGTATGTACAAAATGTGCAAAATATACAAGTAATACGGAGTCATAACAGCAGGTAAATGCCACGTGATTGAAGGCAGCGCGTGTGCTTCGCTAGATATGAGCAATACATGTACATGTACTCGTAGCAGCGCATCTACGGTGGCCCGTTTTGGACGGAAGCAGCACAGGCGGAGGAATCGAACGGCCTTTAATCAACCAGACAGAAAGCCGTCGTGGGACATGCCAGCCACTGTGCCGCTCGTTATACTCACGATATGTTCAAAGGGGTGAAGGGAGGGCTCCGTCCGAAATCTGCACATGCAAATGAAAGCCCGCAATTCTTGCGTGTTTATTGCACTGTAAAACGCAAGAGCCTGAGGGAAGGAGGACCGTCTACCGTCAGCCCTTACTCCTTACTCACAACTGATCGCCGCGTGGCAAAGCGGGAAATAAAAGAAAGTACAGTGCAGGTACAGTACACGCGGAAACGAGGACAGCACGAGGGCACGTTGTTCGCGTTGCCCTTTAGCGCTCCTTTTTATTCCCATTTTGATTGAACAGCCTAGCCGGGGCCAGGCCAAGCCCCCCCCCAAACTGGCGAAACGGGGCGGGCTTGTAGCGGCGTAATCCAACAACTGGCCGGCTTAGCTTCCAGGGCTTGGTCAAACAACCCTTCTGGGCGGACAAGCCCTGGATGGGGGATAGGGCTCTGGCTCAGCACTAATTCATTCTTTTGCAGGCGCATACACCAGCAAATTGCATGCCTTACTTTGGATTACCCTGCATCTCAAACACCAATAGATGGATGCTTTTGCATGCCCAATGCCCCTCGTACTTTATTAAAAAGGTAGCTATGTTTTCTACGTTTTATGTTTTACACGCAGAAGGCAACCGGCCTAGGACTTTAGGGGTAAACGAGGCCCGAAGAAACGACCATGGAGGCCAGCCCGCTTTGCCTCTAATAGGGCCGGAGCCAACCCCTAAACGACCTGAACGAGATTTTCAAATGGACAAAAAGAGAGAAACGGAACGAGGAAAGGTGTGGGCACAGCAACACGTTTTGACACGTTACTACCGTCGCCCTTTTTGTGGGTATCTTTTTCGTGAATTTTTTTCCTTTTTTTTTCGCGCTGTCCCTTGCGTAAAGACGTGTTTTATCTCACCTGCCGCGCATTCTTTCAGCGCACTAGTGCACTAAAAGGCATAAAATAGGTGAGAAAGACGCGCACCCCGGTTTCCATCAGGCCTCCATGCAGCGCTACGGCGTAGGCCGGTTCAGTGCAACCAATGCATCTAACGAAGTAAAATAGTCGCTGTAATAGTTTCTATTACTCTACCAGGCAGTGTCTCATGGCAAAGATACATGTCCAGGAATGCGCCATGTTGCATCCCTAAAATAACCCCAAAAATCTCGGGGCATCGTCGGCCCTCCTGTTAGATTTCAGCCACCGTCCTTGCCCAAAGAGGGACGGGCAGCGAAACGAACGACCGGGCAGCTGCATTTACAAAGCATTATTGTACGCACGATGCCGAGAACAAGATCGGATGAGAAAATAAAAACAAAGACGAAACGGCGAAAATGGGGGGCCGTCTACGGAGTAAAAAGAACGGAAAGCGATCGGCAGCCTTGTGCTGGGATTGGTCTGTGCTGGCAGGGCACGGGGACCCCGAAATCTAAGATACATCCTCGGGATAGGACCGTGTCGAGCTGAGAAGCAACCGTGCTTTGTCGATCAAAATAGGTGACGAGACGAAAAAGACTGAAAGGGAAAATGAAGAAGCAGAAGGAGAAGAAGAAGAAACGAAAGAAAAAAGAGAGAAGAAGAAGAAAAGGAAAAAGACAGCAAAACATCT
This sequence comes from Sporothrix curviconia, assembly GCA_016097085.2. Lineage (NCBI taxonomy): Eukaryota > Fungi > Ascomycota > Sordariomycetes > Ophiostomatales > Ophiostomataceae > Sporothrix > Sporothrix curviconia. The sequence continues at coordinate 78,021 of JADMNF010000044.1, forward strand.
GAACAAAAGAGATGCCTTTCCAGCCCCTGTTGTCCAAGCACATATGTATATGTATATGTCGGCACCGCAAGTTATTGCCCTTTTTGTATGTACAATGCGATAGGTTATAAAAAGCATGAACGGATGGGGGTAGTGTCATGTATGTCTTGCCGATAAAAGCTATAAGATGCAATCGCCATATTCTAGACATTCAGACATTCAGGGCACGGAAACTCCACGTTTGCCAGGCAGATAGAAGAAAAGAAAGTAAAGGAGTAAGGAGAAAGGAGAAAAGAAAGAAAAGGAAAAGCAACTCAACCCAACCAAGTGGTCGTGCGGCCTCCTCGCGTCCTCGCTTGGACAGTGTGGTGACAAGACATACTTGACCTCTTTGCCCTATTTGCTCTCTTCCTCAGTTCCCCATCCATTGCTAGCAGCATCCTATCAATATTGGAACGCCATGTCACGCTGTGTCACGCTGTGTTACGCCGGTCCTGCAGCAAGCCATACTTGCAAGGACGGACCCGAATCAAATCCCTCTCGTGCCTGGCCAGGACATAAAGGCTTGTGCCCCTGGCTCGTTCAACGACGGGCCTGTGTCTCTCGTAGTCCATTGCAGTAAGACTGGTGCCCCTCCAAAAATAAAAATAAAAATAAGACCAAATATTGGCGTTTGTCTCCAACCAAAAAAAGGAAGTGAGATAAAACAACTACATGGCGGCTGCAAGGCGAGCTGAAATGAACAACCCCCCCCCCCCCCCCCCCCCCCCCAAAAAAGAAGACGTACCGATGCAGGGAGAATGTCTCTTTTCCACGTTCGTTGTGTCTGTCTGGATAGTTTGCCAGTACCGGTCCACCGTTTGGGCTATTTGAGGCTTACCGTCTGTGCCGAGCATCTGCAGAAGTGTGCTGGCCGCAGATAAGCCCAAAGTGTGCCAAACGGCGGTGTTGGAGCACAACTTATTGGTCACGATCCGCCCTTGCATTCTCCTCTGTCCCCTCCCTGGTACGATCGATCTCTCCCCGTCTTGCTCGTGCTCATGCTTGAGCCGCACCCACCTATTTGCTTTAACTCACCCCTTGTTCTAGTGTGCCTGGTCCCCTTGCATTTGTGAACGAGCCAAACCATCTTTTGTCTTTTATCGGCATTGGATCAGAGTGACAGGTTTCTGTTTGCCTAAGGGGTCTTTATGTCACTTTTGATTATCACTTTCGATTGTCACGTTCTATAAGGCTGTCTACCACCACCGTTTTGCCCATATCACCAATATGTAGCAAATATGTCGAGAGATTGGCCACTGGCCTCCTCGATTTCGTCGCGCCAGAAACATGCGCAGAAACGATTGAAGACTGGTCCGACAAACTGAGACCTCGCAATCTCCATGATCCAGACGGGTGCCGCCCCCTTTCCCTGCATTTGTTGCGGCTCTTTATGTGCAATTGTATCGTTTTCTAGCCCTCTACATTTCTCACCGCCGTATATCACGTCTCTGTCTTGTCTCTCCCCCCGATTCTCCACGTGCAATACAAGGCAGCCCCTGTTCTCGCCTCGATGGAGATTCCCCGATGGAGGGATGAAAAGGCACATCCGATATTGACGTGTCGATGTACTCCAAGATGTACATATACATATGCATACACACATGACGCCTTTGCAAGGTAGTGAATATGCTCGTACATTATCACGCCTCATGTTCGCCGGGTCTGCTGGCGCCGTGGCACCCACCGAATGGCAATCTATTGAAGGCAGTGTATCTATACGGAGTACGGGATACTCCGTTCACTTACTTCCACGGAAAGAGCGGCAGCGCATGGCAGAAACACGGCGGTTCTTTCCTCTCTCATAGCACCTCTGTCTCTGTCGTCGTTGCCCTTTTTGCCTTTTTGCCTTTTTTGCTTGCTTTTCCGTCCGCGGCCTCCTCGGTCGCGCTGTCCCTCGTTTTCCCATCCCATATCCCATCTGGACCTTCCGCCCCTCTTCTTCTCTCCTCGTGGCAGTCTCCACTCCACCCACCATGCAACCCTCGTATGCATGCACAACTGCACTCCATACCAAGAAACACGCAGAGCTCCTGCCCTTTTCCCCTTTGCCGACGGGTTCGCTTGCGTGCAGCTGCTGCGCAGGATGCAGTATCATTTTGCGCCGCGCTTTTCCCCCATGTACAATTTACATTACATGCATCAATGTGCAAAAGGCCTCTTTTTTGGTGCTGCTTCTCCACTGGCTTATTTCCCTTCTCCTCTTGTCCTGCAAGGCGCACATCGACATCTGTGCGAGAAAAAGCAAGGCAACCGGTAATTGGCAAAATGCGACAGTGCTCGACTTTAAAAAAAATCCGTCGGTAGTCACCACATCATCACGATCTTCGGTAGTGCCCCTGCCGGCCATATGCGAGCTGCTATGAAGTGCCCGGACTATTATCTGGCTGGTCATACAAGGGCTAAAGGCAATCATACCAAAATGTCCAATCGGTGCTTCTCCAGAAGGTGTACCAATGGGGCATTTCGTCATGTTTCCTCCGATTCTGAATTGTGCCTTTCGCGACACTGTCAATGCAGAATCAGGAGGACGGCGTTTTAAGAGACAAAACTGCTAGATAATACACAATGAAAGTGCATAGTGACAGAGAGAGGTCGCAGCTTGCCAGCAAGGACGAAGGGCAGAATGGTTTGAGGTCCACCCTCTCTTTTCCACTGTTCGTTTCTCGTTTTTTCTTTGGATTTTTGGGTTTTGGTTTTGCATTGGGTTTTCCTGGGCGAGTGGACAAGGACCCTGGTCATCAACAAGGAACTGTTGCTCGGTTCATGCCGCGAGAAAAGAAAATCCTTATTCTTGAATAACCCATATTTTGCTCATGAAAACTACAGGGGTATCGACACGTTCTGTCCCGGCAAACCTCGTGCGGACTCTCCACGAAAAAACGTTTTCCCACTTCTCTTCACGTCCTCCGTCTTGGCCCAGTGCATCATGTAATACTCCGTACACTTACCAAAATCGAAAGCCGACAAACACAAATCCAAGATGCCCCGTTCTGCAGTGGCGATCGCCAAAATACGGAGTAAGATACAGAGGTGCCCTGTGCTCCTTTTGCCATTTTGGGTGTCCGGATATCTTCTCTTCCTAGGTTGTAATACAGACCCCTGTACCGCCCGCCGTCTCCATCCTCGTCTCTATTCGGTCTCTAGTCTATCCTAGACTCCTAGACTCCCAGGTTCCGAGCCCAATGAGAAAAAGACCGCTGCCCGGAGACAGCCCCTATTCGTTAATGTTATCTCGGTGTAAATCAACCCCTGCTGAACGCGACAGGGGGGTCGAAAGGCACACTCATCCAGGACCAGGCCAGGATACAGCTGGGGTTTAAATGAAACCCATGTTCAGTCCTTCCTTTGTTTCCCTCGAGCCTCGAGCCTTGTACATGTATGTCGTATGGAGTACCATCTCGGTCTCTCAATGGAGCTCGGTATTAAATCTTGTAATTTTGACAAGTATTTGTCAAAATCGATACTCCGAAAAAGCACGACGTATCTTGCGAGTACATGCCACATACGGCATACTCTGAAGTAATTCATACATAAAAGGCTTGTCTACTACGCACTATACTTTTGTACTCAATTAGTGCATGTACCGAATGCGTAATATTGTCCCAGTTTGGCAATTGCACGATCCCACTACCGAGATCGAAGTATCGGGAACGGGTAGCAAATGCAAGAGAGATGTCGGGGGCATGCATTTTCCCCTTCCCAGCGGCGCAAATCATTTCAACACACAGAGAACCCGCTGCCAGGACTGCCCGTCTCCCGGTTCTCGACGTTCCGTTCCGTTTGCTGCCGTGGCAGACAGACGTATATTATATATGTATCTTGTGTACTCTTATGTATATGTATTACTGAGAATACTCGTACAATGCCTGATTTACCCACGGATTTTTGCCCTTCTTACGGTTCACGGTGAGACAACATATTGTAGAAACGGCCCGTTCGATGGCAGCCTACTTCTGTATTGCTCAGTATAGGTAACAGTGCAATTTGCTTCTCTCCTGGTGCGCCATCCACAACTACTTTCATTCTTTCTAGCAAGACCACCCAAAATAAATAAAAACTCCCTAATGTTACACGTATAGCCTGCTTAATTTTTGTTTGTCTCGTGAGATACATCTGTTATCTTTCCCACGCGCCTGTAGATCACGTCCAGCCATGCCTGTTCTCATATTGTCAATCCAGGCCACAGCAGTATCACAACTAAGACCGATATATTCCCAATATGCCGTACGCCGTACGCCCCGTGTGGGTTCCGTTCTCTCACGTCAAGTTCCCTCCGTTTGGCAATCTTGTATATTGCCCTGTTTGGTCGGTCCTGTCTGATAATGCTGTGCTTCACGTCTCATGCTGCACCACCACTGCACTTTTGTCTTATTCAATATCAGGTGCAACAGTGTGCGACGTATTACATGTAAAGGGGAGGACATGCTGCCATGGCACTGTCCAGCCCTTTTCTGTTTCTCCGTCTCTTGTCGTCGCGCATATTATCCCGTCATCTCCACACTGCATTCGTATGTGTGGCGATGGGCTAGTTCTGCCTGTTTGTGCCTCTCTCTCTCTCTCTATTGCCCCCCTTGGCCTACGTGCGATATTTCCCCATCAGCGGGTAATCGCAGGATACAGTAACAATGCACTTACCCCTTGAATATCAGTCGAAAATATGATCTACGCCTCCGCCGATGACCATTGGGGCTCTCCATGCCATTGTTCTTGTCTCTGTTCTAGCCCCTCCGCGCGATACCAGCAGACCGTCTAGTCTGAGAATAATTCTCCGATGTCGACTCACCACATGCGGATGTCCAGAAGGACAGGACAGCAGGACACTGTGAATCACACTGGTCTTGGACCAGAACTTGGGCCAGCTTTTCGTCATATTCATTGCCGTTGCCTCTCGGGGTGGCACAAAATTTACAAACCAGAAAATCGCTCGGCGAAAACACTCGAGGTGTGACCAAAACCAAGAATAGCACAATATCTTTATGTACTGGCAAGTCTAGCCTGTCATGAGACGTCGCCGATTAACCAGAGGAAAAAAGCAGTACGAGTTATCAGACCAGTCTCTCCTTGTTTTCATAAACGGTGCGTACTTCCTTTTCAAGCTTGTCCTACGTCCGTGGAACGCTGCCATAACTAGGCTCATGCAGAAGCCCTGGCTGTCCGTATTATCGATATGCTGTACAACTTGGCCCTTGGCCCTTTTCCTTCTTCTATTTACAGACTCTACATGTGCAATAATCCATGCATATAGCTCGGGGCTGCACTGTACCATCCCTCTACCTATCACTATTCTGCAGGTCCGGTTTTTTTCGTGCTACATTGACATACAAAGTACATGGACATGGACAGAGTACAGATACGGGGGTAGACCAGACACGGTGAAAAAAAAGACAAATAATACTTTTAATAAGGCGAGGCGTTCCTGCAAGGGGTGACGTCTTTTGGCCCCAGGTCCATCCCACACCCCCCAACAACACGTTGGACGATCGACCGTCGTTTTCATGCAAGGGGCGGGCGCTACAGACGTCCTGATATCTGCCACTCCCTCACAACGAACCACCCCTGTCATCAATTGCTCGAAGAAAAAAGGATACAGACTCAAAGGGCAAAGGAACAAGCACAAAAAAAGGTACATCAGGGTCTTGCCAATGGCACGCGCGCGGTCATACGCGTTTCTCATCCAATCTCTTCATTTTATTTCTTTTGGCCCTCCTTTGCCCGATCGCTCTACCTTTGGGCCTGCTGCTTCGGCCTCTACGTTGCATGCACTCTACCGAAATCCTAAGAAAACAAGGAAGCAAGGGACACTCGCTGGACAACTGCTTGCCTAGACAAATCTGCAAATCATCAACCATCTGTTTGATATAAAATTGTGGAGTAGCACAAGGGGCTGGCAGGACTGCCTGACAACCACACAGCCGGACTTGCCCAGGGCATCGATTTCAGCTGATGTGCAACGCCATATATATGGGCTTGGCCGCGTACATATATGTATGCACATATCTGGTGAGGTTTAAATCCTTTTTTTTTGTCTTACGCAGGACTTTAATGCAAGCACTTTTATGAGCGTGCCAGAGGACAGAGCTTTGCATACATTTCTTCTCCAAGATGTACATGTACTCCGTACTCCGTGCAAAAGCGCAACTCCAGCTGAGTTGCACGTAAGGGGTGGACGTGGTCGAGTAACGTGGTGTGATCGTCTACAAAAATTCTCCGAACAACCGTGTCTTTTGCTGTCTCTGCGTTCTTCCTGCGTTCGTTCTGCGTCTTTCTGCGTCTTTTCCCTGCTTTCCTAGTCTGTCTTGTGTTTGTCTCTCGGTTCTCTCATTTTCTTTGGCTTCATCCTCCCTCGTCTCACGTGTAGGAGGAGCAGTTGGACGCCCGATGTTACCTCGTGTGCTTTCGTTTTTCGAACCGATTCCCTAATCCTTTTCGATCATCGATCACATTGCTCCCCGTGGCGTTTTATTTGGCAGACTTGTGAGACTCGTGAGACTTGTGAGACTTGGGCAGACCTCGTCCCGTTTTATTTGCATTTTCTCAGAGAGGATGAACGCCCGAGTATCTGCCCGGCATAACGGGCAACGAGGCCGCATGCGACCAGCACAGACCAGGCAAGACTACATTTGCCTCTCTTTCTCCACAGGAGGAGGGAGAAAACAAGAGAAGAGACAAGAGACGAAAGGATGAAAAGAAATGAAAAGAGAAGAAACACAAAGAAGACCATGCGATGTGCATTGTGTCTCGTCTCCCTGTCTTGCCTCGTGTCCATCGCTCATCGTTTATCCGTTTATCGTGACTTTCTTCCACTTTCTTACCGTTTTTTCTTGTCTGTCTCTCTTCTGTCTCTCGACCACCCCCTCCGCGCAGCGCGTTTTGACTCCCAGAAAAGCAAAGGCCGGCGGCGATCGTGGCCCCAAGATGCACGAATGGGTGCAGGGAGGCCGCTCATCCGGGGAATGGCACAGCTCTTGGCAAATACATGCACAGATGCCCATGATCGTCGTCTTGTCATCTCGAGTGCCGCTCAGGCATTGGGCCTCAATCACGACGTCACAACATCCCTTTCTTGTTTCTGAGTTGGCCGTTGTACATCGTACATGCATGTGCTCGATGCCGATTCTCCGCTGGCATTTTGCCACCTGCAAAGGGAAGATATATGAGCATCTTCAGAAACAGTGTGGGGGGGATCGGAGACAATAAAAACGCGGAATAACAGGGGTGTCTGCGGAATCAGAGGCAGCATCACGACGCTGTCCACTGTCGAGAATGATGCCGTTGATGCCATTCACATCCTTTTCGTACAAGTGCATTTTTCGTTCTGTCTACATAAGTTATGCCACCCTCAAAGCTCTCCCGCCTCCCCTGTCAAGCATGCTTACTGCCGGGCCTTCGTGTCAGCTTGCCAGGCCCCTGCTTCTTTGGTGATCGTCGCTGCCGGGCGTTTATCTCGGCTCGCATGCCCTCCGCATCGCGGTAGGCGCCTCGATCGTCACCTGCCCAAGCATTCTGCCAAGCAGGCTATCCCCAGAAAGCAATGATGAATGATGGTAGACAGGACGAAAGCCGACATGTCAAAAAGGGCGCGCAATGTATCCCAAAATGCAATCAAGGTTGGGCCTCAAAATACTTCGTAAGACGTGAAGGAGGGGGCAATGTTGTGAAAGTGCCCCCCAAATATCTGTCACGAGAAACTAAAGAGGAAAAAAGGCAATTATAGGGCTAAGGAGGAATTTCATCGTCACCAGAAAAGTAAATCTTCTGCAGGCAAACCCTTTTGGCATCGCCTGCCGTCGATCGTGACTCTTCTGGGCCCCATCAAAAGGCTTCCCAGGCGCGAGGCTCGTTCCAGGAGTCTTCGAATACCGTTGAACCCTAAAAAAAAAAAAAAAAAAAAAAAAAAAAAAAAAAACAGTTCCGAGACAAGTCTCGACAATTGCGCAAAGCCCAAGACGACGAGGCAAGCTGAACAACAACCAAAACACAACGCAGAACAGGCCCAAAGGCTGGGCACCAAAGGGGGAGAGGAACATCCACGGCCCGACACTATTGCTAGTCTTGTCGATCTGATTTTCCAGTGATGTGCAATGATTTCCGTTGCGTTGCTTTCTTTTTGTTTTCACTATTTTTCTGTGACGTTCGTCGCAAATGTCTCATTCCGCGTTACAGCTTCCGTTCATCACTGCGGCCTTTCTCTGTTCTTTTGTGCTGTATTCCTTGGTTATTCCAGACAGTCCATAAATGAATGGTATGTCTTTTTTTTTTAAAAAAAAAATTCACAGCCAGTTGTTGGCTTTGCCCTTTACTGTCACATTCTTCATCTTATTCTTTCACTAACGCTTGGCCAAGCTTCTTCACAATTCCTTTTGTCCTCTTCAGGGAGTCCACAATTCCAAATTCCTGTGTCGATCCCCCAAAAGGGTCCAACCAGATCCCCCTTCTCTCTCTCCTTCCCGCCTCGTTTCTCCTACCGGCCGTTCTCCCAATGTCTCGGGACTATTTTTTGCTTTCTTTTTCCTCCTCTTTCCCTCTTTCCCTCTTTCCCTCTCTTCCTTTTCCTTTTCAAGAGCTTCTTTGAATCACCGTGTGCCAATTTCGGCAAAGCACGCCACTGCGGCTGTCCCAGTCGATCACAACCAAAAAAAAGTTGGGCCCCAGAGAACCTCGTATTACTTTGTGTGCTGCTGGCGGTAGTTTCTTCACAGGGAGACAAGCAGAATCGTAACGGGCTGTCTATCACTCAAACGAAGGAAAGGGCGGTATGCAAGTCTCGTGAAGGTGATCGAGAAGTCATGTGTCTCTCCTCACGATCGATAGATTCGCGATGAATACCAGTCAGCAAGCACTATTGCCTTTTATGCATTTTATGCCTTCCTTTTTCGACGCCATGTTTCTTTTTTCTTTTCAGCCCGCACGGTCACACCGTCAGAGTGCCCCCGAGACACACCGACCCAGTCGGTTGTTAAGGGCGTCCCATCGGCGTGTGTCTCAATTCTCTACCGGCAGCATGCAGCTGAGCTCGCTTCGAGTTTCTTTGTCGACAGAGAAAGCAGTGGCTGGTGGATGTCATACTGTACATGTACGTCGTTATTGATCAAAATATGTATTGTGTATAGTGAGTGTGCGCGTATCAAGTAAGGCAAACCAAAGCAACGAAAAAGAGAAAAAGGAAAGAAAAGAGAAAAAGAAAGAGAAAGAGAAAAAAAAATCCGTTCGCGCCGTACCGTCATTGTCATACCGTCTAATCCTCATCATTTCTGTCGCCCCCGTCAAAGGCCAGCACGACAGAGAACACAATTGTTGGCCGGCACAGCTTCTCCAGATGGGCTCCCAGCAACGGACCAAACTTGTCGGCCCACGTCTTGCTACTGCGTGCCTCCCAGGCCTGTCGTGTGCATGCAATGCACCGATGCAGGGCAGACTTGTTGAGAACAATAGGCCGTTCTGTGTTGGGAGGTAGCTGGGTCTGATTCGATGCCGTCTGCAACGACAGAAGCTCTTCAATGCGGCCGTCATCGTACAGATCAACGAGCACGGTGAAATCCATGCCGTTGAGGTTGGTCAGGGGCGGTTTCGGCGGTGCGATTGTCGAGGATAAAGACAATGACGATGCCGATGAAAAAGAAGAGGAAGAGGAAGAAGACGGCCCTGGCATCAGTGATGCTTCGGTTGGTCCGTCCATCTCCCGACGATAGTGGCATGTGTCTGCCCACAACTGCGGTGTGATGTGCTGCCGCAGCAAACGACGCTGGCCCGGTGTTCAGGGCGTCGTGGTCGAGACGTATGCGGACTGGAACGACAATGTCGGCCACAACGACCTGAAGTGAGGTGGGAGGTGATATGGGCTCGCTTTCGCTTTCGCCATCACCATCTCCCTCTCCCTCTTTCTCGTCTGCCTCTGGCTCGGAGAGGTCCACGCCAGCGGCCCAGGCAATAGTGTCCGGGTGCCCACGATCGATCCAGGCAGCATCGAGGGCCACTGTCGTGATGGGCAGGCACAGGATTCGCAGCTGACTGGCCCAGCAGCCGTATGTACAGCGGGAATGGGTGCCGAGGCGAGGGTAGCTACTTCTGGGGACGTGCCGCTTCTCATGGCATAGCCAGCGTCCATCTTGGACACCCACGGAGGACGAGTGCTCTCGTTGTTGCCCTGCTGGGTGCCCTGCCGAGCATCGTGATTATAGTGCCACCCTGATGTCCATATACCTCCACCGCCGTGCCTACGGAGCGATGCGGAGCCCAGCCACGGATAGTACAGCACGTCGAGGCTGGCCTGGAGCCGCGTGCGGTTGGTCGTGTATCGAAGGAAGGGTGCAGTCTGCGCTTCGGATGTTTTGTTCTCGTAATTGTCACCGCCTTTCCGGGAACCATCCCGGTATGCCTCCACGACGCGCCGGGCCTCGGCACAGACATAAAACAGGTCGGACCGCCATAGCATCTCGATCGAGTGTGTGTGGCTGGCCGGGCGAAAGACGCGCCACACACCACGGTACGTCGACGGGCCCAGGTCGTCGCGGAGGAGCACGCGAGTCGGCAGGGCCTGTTCCCAAACCATTCGGCGGATCTCATACGGCAGGAAAGGAAAGTAGCGGAACTCGGTGAGCGGGGGAGGTGTAAGTGTGCTGCCGCTTTCGCTTGGGAAGGCGACGGCCTGCTTCTTCTCTCCGGGCAATCTTGTCGGTGATGGCGGGGGCGATGGCAGAGATGGCCGTGAAATGGACAGCTGGAAAACCGCTGCAGTCGGTGCTGTGTTGGGCTCCGTGGCCTCGGCTTCTGAGCTTTTGTTTGTCTTGTCTGTCTTGTTGGTGGTTCTTGTGTCGCCTCGATCGTCGCATTGAACGCCTGCAGCAACGCATCCCGCAGTTCTGGCCGCAGCGGCTCTGCCACATCGCGCATCACCACGTCCCGAAACACCCGCTGTGGCGACATCATGGACCAGCGGTAATGTTGAGAAGCTGTCGAGGCTGTCTCTGACGCAGCTGTCTTTGTGACCTTGGATCGGCAGACAGAGCACCGGCTGCGGTCCCGGCCGTCCCTGCATACGGCCTGCCATGTCTCACGCACAAGGCAGATGGGGCTTGCCGGCTCGTCATTGTCGCGGCGGAAGGGCCGGAGCACATTGCGCGGCAGTGTGGCCGGCGGCGAACGATTGAGGAGGAAGAGGCTAGCGACCGGCTGGGGCAGCGAGCGGATGCTGTCGTCAAAGAAGAACTCGCGGCGGAGCCATCGGCGCGGCGGAACGCGAGAGCAGCCTCTCCCTCGTCAGACGGTGCGATGGCGCCGGCCGTGGGTGAAGGACGTCGCGGTGGCTGCTGTGATGATTGGGGTGGTTTTGGTGATAGTAGGAGGTTGAAGAAGCCATGGTGGGAACCAAAGTGGAGTTCTTGCTTTGTAAGTGGCAGGTGATCGTCTTGGGGCAGGCGGGTACGCACTTGCCGGTTCTGATGACGTCTAGAGAAGGGAGCTCTGCCGTCCAAAAAGAGAAGGATCAAAAGCCGTACAATCTACCAGAAAGCCCTTTCAGGTGGATTCCGAGGCTGTCATGATTATCGCGGAGGCGACCAGCGACTTAGAAGTCCAGCATGGGAAGCAAGCGACGGGAGCAGATCAAGAACTAGACGCCGTTTCGAGGGGAGGATATTTGGCAATTATATAGAAAAGAAGACTGAAATCTTACAGACAAAATGAGGTGGAAGAGGCGGCGGCGGATGACGGAAAAAGCCTGACAGAACAAAGAAAAAGAAACCAGATGACGCAGGGAGAGAGACAAAAGACAAGGAGGAGAGCTGAAAATAAGGCGCCCTAGAAAGAAACGTTGAAAGGTTAAAACGAACAAAAAGAGCAGATTGAGCAAAGGGACCAAGAAGGGCCGCAAGGGCTTCTCGAGAGACAGATGGAGGGTCAGACAAGGTATTTGATAGGGAGTCGAGAGAAAGTGAAAAAGGGAATAGAAAGAATAGAAAGAATAGAAAGAATAGAAAGAATAGAAAGAAAAAGACGACAAGAAGAGAAGAAAAGAAAAGAAAAAAGACGTGAATGACAAGCCGTTTGGGTGATTTTCTGCAGCCTTGCCTTTTCTTCTTCTGTGGCGCTTCTTTTCTGTCTCGTCTTCTTTTCTTGTTCTCCTTCCTCTTCTTTTACCAATGTGCTGTCACCAACAGTCAAGTATCTGACGAATGGCCAAAGACTAAAACGAGCGGATGATGCTTTCCAACAGCCTCCATCATTTAGCTTTTTTTTCTTCTTTCTCCTTGGTTGGTTCCAACACCAAGCTCGACCTGTCACTCTTGCTGCCCCCCCTCCCTCCCTTTTGCAGCTCATTTACTTCGTCTTTGAGGGAGACCGGGGATTGGGCACACAAGAGGCGTACGAGGAGGACCCAGGGCAAAGGTTCCGATGCGAAAGGCGCCATCATAAACCAGAAAGATGAAGAAAAAAATAAAAAATAAAGCCATACAGGTCGGGTGGAGTGGAGTACAGGCTTTTTTGTCCCTTGTTTTCTTTTTCTTTTCTTTTTCTTTTTTCTTTCTTTTCTTTTTCTTTCTTCTTTTTCTTTCTTCTTTTTCTCTTTTTATCCACTTCTCCCTTCCAAGCTGACCAGTGCAAGAGTGCGTCCCGACAAAATCCTGCCTGCGGCTGTAGGCACACACACATACATATGTATGCCTGCATGAGGTATCATCGGTCGGAGCATTGGTAGGAACTTTAACTGCATGCAAAGTGCGAAAAAAAGGGAACAGCAGACGGGGTGCAACCCACCACACCCTTTTCTTGTGGAAAAAACACACCCTACAATTAGAGATTCGGGTGTGCGCCTCTGGCGCACGAATACGGCGCTCCGGGACGTCATCAGGAGCAGGCAAGGGATGGAGATTGAAGGATGGAGGGCACGATGATGCACGAGGACGCACGAGGGTGCACGAGGGTGCATGAGGACGCACGAGGACACAAAATAAGATCTTCAGAGACGAAAAGAAAAACCCAAGACACCAGAAACGCCTCTGCGGGGCCCAACTCTGTCAGCCACCAATCACATCATATTTCTTTTCTTTTTCTTTTCTCTTTTCTACGCTCTTTCCTTATTCTTCTTGTCACTCGCCTTCATCTCCCAGCTTCTCCCTTTCTCAGCTGATGCGCGTGCCAGGCCACCCTGTCTCTCGGCCTGCATGTACACGACTTATTTTGGGGCCACGACCGTCTCTTGTCTCTTGTCTCTTTTCTTTCCTTTTTCTTGTGTTCCCCCATACACCCTTTTTGTCGGGTCCAGCTTCCCATGGAAAGGAGCACAGCATGCAAGAGGCTGACAAGGGTCCTTGAAGGGGCCCGGTTGCTTGCGTTGCTCGGAAAGAAGATAAAAGGGGATAGGAGCTCAGGGAATAGACGACGGCGCCCCAAACAGCGCGATAAGCACAGGAGACGATATGAGCCGTGTGTTGAGATCCTTATTTCTGTCATTGTCAAACTCGGTTGCCCTGCCCCAACAGACAGTTCCGGGCTGCAAAATACAAAAATAATACGCCAGAACCTGAGAGGCAGGAAGACAAATCACATCTGCAAGACGGTTGCACAGGAGACGTCTGTGGTCGAAAATGAGGATCTAGTGCCCGGGAAAAGCAGGGCGAGATGAGAGCAGGCTAGAAATGAAAGTAAACGCGGGGCGAGACCTCCAGATACAAAAGAGTTGAGGTGCATCAGGAGACATCAGAGCCAATGAGAAGGCTGGGACGTGGACCAACAGGCAGCGACGACATGCATGGAGGGACCTCGTGATGGAAGGTAGAGACAGTTTGCCAGGATAGAACAACGATAGGGAAGCAGGAGGTCATCCCGCATTGCTGAAAAAGTGTGCTGGGGTTGTTTGAACTAATTTCTAGAAAAAAAAGAAAAGGCATGATATTCATAAATAACAAAAGAAAAAGGGCTACAAAGGGGGAAATGACAACGAAAATGAAACGGAGCATGTTAAATATTATATTTTAAATGGAAAACAGCAAACGGAAAACAGAAAAAGAGCGAAACTTGCCAACAAGACGGAAGCGAATTAGAACTTGCAGAATTAAAAAACAACCTGTACATAATCCAGTGCTGTCCCGTACTCTACATAGCGCAGGCCGTTCTAAAGTGTCTAGGTTTGTATGCTCTTCGAACAGAGGGCGAGTTAAGTTATTTGCTAGACACACTATAAAGCCTAATCGTAGATTTGGTATATTAACATGTTATACACCGTAGAAGCGTTGCGGAAATAAAATAATCTGTATATTCTATTATGGTTATGGTCTATTCCAGTTTATCCTGCTCGGTACCAATGTCCAGTCAATGCATACAGAAACCACAGCAGTTTGTTCCCTGAGGAGCAAGTTTTGGAGAAGACAAGGCAAATCTAACATTAAGACGAGCCATCCTCCTGCATTTTCTAGAACGCAATGAAGTCTTGCATCGCTTGCACCGTGTCCTTTTCGACAGTGCTGCTGCTGCCTTCTGGAGGTGCATGTCCATGAGGATGATCGGTTTCTTTGTCGAATGTTCACCAGACGCTCCATCTGACGCTCCATCTGACGCTCCATCGAATGTTCTATCGTCTGCGGGATGCGGTGCTTGTCCGGGTGCTTGGGCAGGTGCTTGGGCAGGTGCTTGGGCAGGTGTCTTCCCGGATGCTTTTGCAGGCGCTTGTCCGGGTGCTTTCCGAGGTACTCGATGAGGTGGTCGACTGGGTGCTTGGGCAGATGCTTGTCCGGGTGTTTCAGCAGATGCTTGAGCAGGTGCGTTCCTGGATGCTTGTCCCGACGCCTGGTGCGGTGCGTTTTCAACGTGTTCTAGTTCCACACCCTGTGGCTCCTCACGCTTTTCCTGGTCCTGATTGCTTTGGCAAAGAAAAAAGCTGCGAAAACTTTTGCCGTTTTTGCCTTTGCTGAAGTGAACACGAAGGGATTTTTTACGGCGAGCCCAAGCCTTATCCTGAGCTTTCTTTTTCTTGTAGCGCTCCGCGGCTTCTCGTTTTTCTTCGCGTTCTTGCTCGGCCACGAATTCGGCAATGGCTGCGTTTGTCTTTACTCCTGGTAATAGGGATGGAGGAGACATGATCGAATACTGTATCTGGAGGGCAAGCGGAGTTTGTGGAGCTGCACTCCCGGATGATGCCTGTGGGTTCCCCGACAGAGGTGGCGGCAGCGGCGAGGACACCGGCCGGGCATCGTCTTGACCTTGAATATTCACGGCACCCATGGTGCCCTTAGCAGCGCCTGGAAGGACATCGTCCTGCGGTGGAGTTTTTGGCCGTGGGCTGTTGCGTGAACCTTCCTGAGGAGTGTCTGCAGTGGCAGTGAAGGTTGCATCATCATGGCTGCTGCGGTTGTCATCAAAGTTGCCGATCTCTTTGCTCTTGCTGCCGTTGCCGTCTTTGGCCACGTTATTGCTCTTTTTGTCTCCACTGCCAATGCTGTTGCTTCTTCGGCTGTTAGTTTTGCTATTTGCGGCTGAAGCCTGGGGTTGGGTTGAAGTGTTGGACGGCTCCCCTGACTGGTCCAAGCCCCCGGCATCGTTCCCAGAAGCTTGGCCACCTATCAGCCCGTAGGCTGCCGAAAGAACCTGCTGCACAAGACTGCTCCTTGTGCTGACATCAGATGGTTCTTGGCGGTGTTCCAGTCCCCAAGTAGGTTGTTCAAGACCCGTGTGACCCAAGTCGATTGGAATGTCGCCCAACACCGGGTCATGGCTCGCCAATGTATACATGAAAGGGATTGATGATGCACGCCCTTGGCCACGTGCTGACGAGTCTTCAGGCAAGACTGGCTGAGGTGCTGGCTGGGGTGGTGCACCGGATGCAGAGTACGGAGGAGGTGGTGTTCCTTTTTGACGAGCTGTAGAAGCCGCATAAGCTTGTGGGAGGGAGAGGGAGAGGGAGAGGGAGATGCAGATGAATTGGATGTCGGTGATTGACTGCCGTTGCCTTTCTTGTGGGACCGCATGGCTGCTGAATCTGCTGTTTATGGCCCTGGTCGAAGCCGTCCCGGTCAAAGTAGAGGTTGATTTTTTTTCTTCCAGTTTTCTGTGTAGTATTAGACTGGCTGTATTCACCCGATGTGGATAGACGATATGCTTGGATGCTCAATGACCGTGGATGTCATGAGCGGACAGGATAACAATTTTCAGATGGGGATACTTGGTGCGACCGGTGCTTGCGGCAAGATGGTCGAAAAAAATGATAATTGGAAGCGTGGTTGATTTGGTGCGGTGAGAAGTGATCGCGTAATCTCAAAAAAGGGGCAAGCTGAGTATTTGTTTACGTTGTGGCAACAATAGTATCAAAAAGGGAAAGTGCGTTGAAAAACACTGCAAGGGGAAAGAACGTTTCGTTTTTGGTGGCAGTATGGAAGGAACCATTGCGCGTTCTTCCTTCCTCTATTTTCTGGAGTTTGGTTATGTCTCGGGAAGGTGTGTGTATGTCCTGACTGAATTCTGTCACATATCAAGAAGCAAACGGCCCAAGACGAGACGCTTGCCCAGCTCGTCATTTTATTATCATGTCAACGCATACTTATGATATGCCCAGTTTTCATGGCTCAGCTGTCCTACTGCTCCGCAGGCAAGGCCTTAAATACATCCATAGGCCACCTCTGTCGCTCCTGCCGTTGGAAGCTGCCATTACAGCTCGTTCCTACTCTAGCACGGCTTCTATCCTTTCGAGAAAACCATACTGGGAAGGTGCCTGGCAACAGCGACACTGACTACGCCGACTACACCGAAAATCCTCCCGTATTGACGCCCCAACTGCCACATCCACGGCAGCGGCAACCGACTGGACGGCAATGGCGACTCCTTCCCTGGGCGCAAGAGACACGCCTTCTTCGGCATCACCAAGCCAGACAAGCCTCAACGGCACTGACACGTCCACCAATAACGGCAGCTTGGGTCTAACAGCTGGCGGGCAGGCAGGGCTTGCCTTTGTGATCGTGGTGTTTGCACTTTTGTTGGGCAGCCTCGGTCTTTGGGCCACAACACGAAGCAGGGCCAGACGGACAGCTGGGTTGTACACGAGGCCCGGCGGAGATGAGGCTTCTGGAAGGAGGACTATCGACAGGAGGACGTGGTAGGAGAGAGGAGTGCTGTGGCGGTAGTTTGGGTGGCTCAGTCTGTGTCCGTATTGTCTCCATATTGTCTCGAAACTAGAACATGGACCGTTCTGCCGTCATTGAAACGACAGATTTTTTGGAAACTTGGCAACCACTTTCAGCGATCCCATCTGGT
This sequence comes from Sporothrix curviconia, assembly GCA_016097085.2. Classification (NCBI taxonomy): domain Eukaryota; kingdom Fungi; phylum Ascomycota; class Sordariomycetes; order Ophiostomatales; family Ophiostomataceae; genus Sporothrix; species Sporothrix curviconia. The sequence goes on from JADMNF010000044.1 coordinate 95,280, forward strand.
CCGTGACAGACTCGATCTCAGGGCGACCGCTCTGTATATTTGATTGCTCTCGTGCTGTAGCTGTCGAGGCTGTTGGTCTGTCTGCCGTCTCCGGCTGGTCTTGGAACGACAGGTTCTTCGGAAACTTGGCAACCACTTTCAGCGACCCCATCCGGTCCGTCACTGAGTCTGCCTCAGGGATGCCACTGTGCGTTTGTGACTGCTGGGTTAATGCAGTGGTTGACGACTCGTCGGCTGGCTCGTCGGTAGTCTCCTCCCGGCCTTTGTCTTTTGAGGCACTCGGGACGGCGGTGGCAGCATCGGCGACAGGCGACTTGATTTGATCTCCTGTCCCGTCTGCCGTTGTGCTTGCACTTTCACCTGAAGCCCTTTTCGCCTGCTCCTCCTTTTGGCGCATCTCCCAAAATCCCTTGCCGTAGCTCACGAGAATCTCCTCGCCCTTGGCAATGCCGCCGACATTGCTGCCCGAGCTGCTGGGCGCCCCGGCGGCTGCCCTCTGCAATAGTCGCTTCCCGACCGGCAGCACATACACCGCCATGCCGCGCTCGCCGCGCCGCGGGTCCCATACTTCCGAAACTCGGCATTCGCCCGCGGCTTGCCCGTGCCCCGGTAGTCGTTGATGAACCGCGCCTCGTTGCCGCACCGGTCGGCATCGACGGCCACATCCGCATCGCGGTCGAGCCAGAGGTCGTAGTCCTGACTCCTTCTTGTTGTGCAGGTTGGTGCCCTGGCCGCGCCGGCCGACGGTCACGTTGCCACGGTGGTACACACCGAGGTAGGGAAGAATAAACGAGCCCGCGGGCAAATGGCGGGCGGCAAAGAGGCCGTGCTGGCCACAGGCCGGGTGCGCTGGGTCGGCGATGCACCGAATCTCCACCAGGGGGCTGGGGCCAAAGCGCAAGATGGACGGTATCTCGGGCAAGGGCGGTGTAGATGCAGATGCGCCGGGCATATCAGCGAGCTGCGTTTGCAAAAGCTCGCGCTGGCGTGGAGAGATGCCTGCATACACGGGGATGGCGAGGTAGCGGACACTGGATGGCCAGTTGGGCGGGACAGCCTTGACCAGGGACTCTGTACCAGATCCCGAGCCGGATACAGAATCTGAGCGTGAAGCAGGCCCTGATCCCCCAGGGCCTCCTCCCCGTCCCCGTCCACGGGTTCCTCCTGGGCCTCGAACCCCAAAGCCACGTCCACGGCCATTGCCTCCCCGGCCTCTGCTGTCGTTGTTCGTCGCCATGGTGTCTCTGCGGGAAGAAAGCAGAACAGCCAAAAGTAAAACCAATAAAACGGATGGGAATCCAGAAATATTCAACTAAAGAAATAAAAAAAACCATTCAATATATAAAAGAATGCCAAAACGAAAGCACTCATGCAGGCTGTCTGTCTACTGCGGGAAAAATTTGGTTAGTAAGGGCGGCTCTTAAAGTACGTCATAATGGTCACGTGCTTTCGTGACAGAGTCGTAACTTTGATTTTAGGCGTCGCATGAACATAACCGCGGGGCGATACCTTTCACGTTCCAGCAGTTTGTCCGGCGCAGCTTACCTTGAAACAAAGACACCTCGAGTCACCCACATTTGGTCATTTCGTCGAATGATAGACGCCATAACGAGGCAACGCAATATGCATGCTCTAGATTGAGAGCGGGGGGAATTCTTTTTTTTTTTGGACTCATACCTGTTTGCCCTCTTGGTATCCTGCCCCAAGATGGTCTCAACGCGGCGCAGCGGCGGCACGATCGAGCACAAAGCCGTCAGTCTTCGTGCAGCAGCGACACAGCGGCAGCAGCAGCGCCAGGCGAGTGCGCGACAGCGACGCGATGCTGCTGGTGGTGCTTCGTCCTCTGCTGCGGGCGCCGGTGAGGCCGGCATGCTGGGCGTTTACCATGACATGCTGGTAGAGGCGGGTGTGCCGAGCCCAGCCGCGAGACAGAGGTGTTGGGAGCCGTGCTGCCCGTGCTGGGGCATCCGGCGAACCGCCAGCAAAGCGCATCAAGCGCCCCGGAGAGAAGAGCGATGTACCTGCACCGCCGCGTGCTGCACCGAGACAGCCGGCAACGGTTGTCGTTGTGGATGACGACGACGACGATGACGACGATGACGAAGATATTGAGTTTGAGGACATTGTGATACCCGAGCCGGTTATTCAGACAAGAGAGCTCGACTCGGAGGACGAGGACGAGGACGACGGAGGCGATGAAGACGACAACGACGACCGCGACGACGAGCAGCAATTTGTCTTTGAAGACGTGGGCACATCCAGCACGCCGACAAAACCCGGCAGCGGGCCACAAAACTCGACAGTAGAAGCATCGCAGACTCTGGAGCTAAACCTGACCGAGCACGAGAACGTCCTCACGACCCATCGAAACGCGGGCGTGGCGCCAAAGGTCCGGTACGGGTGAAGGCAAGAAGCCGCTGAGCCGTGCTGAGCGCCAGCACCGCGTCGAAATCCACAAGATGCACCTGTTGTGCTTAATGGCGCATGCAGCGCGACGGAACCGATGGTGCAACGCACCCAAGGTGCACAGGGCTCTACGCCCGCTCTTGACGGACAAGACGGTTGCGTATCTGAACCCGGGAGGGCACCTGACGCAGTTTGGGCAGGCCGAGTCGCTCAAGACGGGCTTGCAGCAGGCTGCCACAATGTTCAAGACAAAGTATCAGGTCACCGAGCGCGGTCTTCGACGGGCGTTGTGGGCCGAAAGCCCAGAGCAGCTGAGAGACGTAAGTTTTACCCTGTGTGTGAGAAAGAGAGAACATGGAACGTTGATGGATGGCAAAGTGGCTGACAGCATGGAACAGTATGAACCGCCAAAGGACATGGAGACGGTGCTGGACAAGGACGACTTTATTGCAGCAGCCAAGAGCATGCGAGGGTCGCGTGATGTTGGCGCCCAGCTCTTTTGCGCTCTGCTCCGTGCTGCTGGTGTCGAAACGAGGCTCGTTTGTTCGCTGCAGCCGCTGTCGTTCCTCGGCAACGCGCCAACCATGCCACAATCAAAGCCGAGACCGTCACAGCCGACGCCATCCAAGCCAAAACACTCCTTCACCAGCATCTACCGGTCTCTGCCGCCGCCGCCAGCTGCTGCTGCGCCGGTGGCTCCGGTGACTCGGAGAACGAGGCCATGTTTCTGTCGCCTCGCCGGCGCCTCGGCCACCCTGATGCCGCAGCATACAACATCCCGTCCGTTGCAGCCTCCCCAAGCCAAGGCCGCAACCTTCCGGCTCGTCTTCATCGGCAACGCACGTCGTTCGAGCGAGTCGGCGTTCCCGGTGTACTGGGTCGAGGTGCTGGACGCCGCCCATCAAAAATGGCAGCCCGTCGACCCGCTTGTCACTTGTAGCCAGTGGCGGCCCGCTAAGCTCGAACCGCCCGCCGCCGACAAGAACAACCAAATGTCCTATGTGATTGGCTTTGCTGCCGAGGGCGATGCCAAGGACGTGACGCGCCGCTATGCAAAGGCGTACAATGCCAAGACGAAGCGCGCGCGCATCGATGGCATTGCTGAGCCGGCACCGACTATTGCGTCGGCGACGGCGGCAGCAATGGCCTCGGCCGGTGCCACTACGTTCTCGCCGACGACCACCAACATCAAGGGCAGCAAATGGTTGCAGCAGGCTCTCCGCTTTTATCACGAGACGGAAGAGACGGATGTCGACCAGATTGAGGACATTGAACTCAACGCGACGGAATCGCGCGAGCCAATGCCGCGCAACGTGGCCGAGTTTCAAAACCATCCCATCTATGCGCTCTCGCGCCACCTGCGGCGACATGAGGTGCTGATACCGAACGCCACGGCCGCGGGCACTGTGTCGGCTGGGGCGAAGGCCCCCCTGGAGCGGATCTACCGGCGACGCGACGTGCGCATGGCCTATAGCGCTGATCGTTGGTACCGGCTCGGCCGGGTGGTCTTGCCCAACGAGATCCGGCCAAGTGGCTGCCTAAGCCCGTGTCCCGGAAGAAGGGGCTGTATGACGACGACGCCACCGGTGGCCAGGACGCTGAGATGGACGATGATGACTTGTTTGGCGATGGGGCTAGGCATTCTCATCCCAGCCCACTCGGTATCCCGCTCTTTATCCCTGAGCAGACCGAGATCTACCGTGCACCGCCCGTGGTGGATGGACGCATCCCAAAGAACAAGTTTGGCAACATTGACCTCTATGTGCCGAGCATGGTGCCCGAAGGCGGCGAGCACATTGCCGAAGACGGGGCTGCGCGAGCGGCGTTCTTGCTGGGCGTTGATTACGCCCGGCCCTGTCCGGCTTTGACTTTAAAGGAAAAAAGGGCACCGCAGTCATGCGTGGCGTGGTGGTGGCCAAAGAGCATGCCGATGCTGTGCGCGCCATCTTGGATGGGTTGAAAGACCTCGCTGTTGAGGCAGAGGCTGACCGCCGGACACGCGCTGTCCTGCGTGTATGGGCCGTCTTCTTGCGAGGTCTGCGCATCCGCCAGAGAATCCGCAATGCAGCTGAGGACCGTGGTGAGAATGTCGATAGCGATGAGGGTGAGGGCGAGCAGGACGAGGAAGGTGATGAGGGTGAGGGCGAGGATGACGCAGAGAACGATGACCACGATGGCCACGAGGAAGAGGGTGATGTTGATGACGCTAAAAGTGACGTGACAGAAGAATTTGACATGGTCATGGATGACAACGGAGACGGAGCATTTGCTGGCGGTGGAGGTTTCTTCAACGAGGATGACGATTACGGCGGTGGCGGGTTCATCCCAGAATAGAGCGAGGGTAGCTTGCTGATTTTTTTTTTGGCGAGTCCCATTACAGGATAGAGTAGACGACGCATATGCAGCGAACGTTTAACCAAAACTTGTCATATATAGCTGTATAGATCAAGCAGACGTTTGATGCATTCAAAATATACCCAATCCATGCAAGTTCCCAAAGAATATCAAAAAAGAGAAAGAAAGCGTTTAGTTACACGCCACCAAAGCACAAACAAAAAGGCTGCAAGCTTGCATTTCTGACACATGGCCTACAGCTTGCCTTTGTCCTTGTTCTTCTCCCGCGTAAGCTGGGCACTTCGAAGCAGGGCATAGAGGCTCTGCATGCGAGGCAGCTCGACGCCGCGTGCACGGGCAATGCGCACGGGGTTGCCCACAATAACCTCGAGCTCCAGCGGCCGCCCCGCTCCCAGTCCAGCAACATGCTTGGCCGGGCGCCCTTGTTTGCGGTCGGTGCTCTGCAAAATCCTGTCTGGGGTGGCGAGGTCGCTGGGGAACGGACGGCCGAGAATGCGCGGCGCGGCGTCCCAGATCTCGTCCATGATAGCCTTGAGGTGGATGCGCAGCTCCGGGTCCGAGGCCATATCGGCGTTGCCACGGCCGCCCGATAGCACGGCTGAGGGGTTAAAGGCGGCATTGATGCACAATTTGTGCCAGCGCACCGTCTGCAGGCCGACCTCGTCGTCCAGCTCGATGTCGCGGATGCCGCCGAGACGCGTCCACCAGTCGGCCAGCTGCGCAGTAGCCTCGACGCCCTTCTTGGTAAGCGGATCATTTTGGTCAACCTTGGCGGATGAGAGGGAGGCTGCCGATGCGGACGAGGATGACGACTCAGCCGACAAAGTGTAGGGTCCAATGTGCAGGCGCGTCCAGCGGTTCTGGCGGATGACGCCTGGGCGGATCTGCTCGGCGCTGACAATGGTCACACCGCTGACAATGGGCGTCTGCGGGAAACGGGCGCGGTAGGGGGCCTCGACACCCACGCCGTTCTGGATCAGGACAATGGTCGACGAGGGGCTGACCAGCGGGGCAATGGTGGCAGCATCGTCGACGCGGTCGGGCAGGGCCTTGGTTGTCACGACCACAAAGTCCCAGCCCCCTGGTGGAGGTGAAGGCGTGCTTCCTGTGCCAGGCGAGGCGGCAGCTGTGACGGACGGGAAGACGGCATGGGGGTGGAAGGTGTAGTCGCCAAAGCTGCGTGTCTGCAGCTGCACACCGTCTTTGGCGAGGCAGCATAGTTGGAGCGGCCAATCAGAGACACGTGAATGTTATGCTCGGGCTGTTGGGCGGAAGACGGCAAAGAAAAGAAAACAAGAAGTTAGCGACGTCGGTCAAGAAGAAGCAGAGGGCCTTGTCTCTAAACGAGATGTGGTTTGTTGACAAGGGCCCGTCTCGGATGTCAGACATGGGCCAGACTTCATGACCGATGGATGGCATTGCCAGCCTGGCCCCTTGCCACGGAAGAAGCAATATGAGATATGGCGCCCGTCTCAACAGGCCACATGTTACTCCGTGCAGACGAACGACGCAGCACAGCCACTGAACAAGGAACAGGAATAAGACATACGTAATGAAGCCGTGATGCATAGAAGCATCCCACGGCACCAGCACCGACGAAGACGATGTGGACCGCCCTGGATCCTGATTAGTGCTGGACGAGGACTGTGACGCAGCCGTGGAAAAGACGTGTGGGGGTCGAAGGGCAAGCATATCAAGAGCAGCAAATGCACGGGGTAAACGGCAAAAACTCAGTCGAGTAAGGAAAAAAAGACTAACCTGGCTGGGTCCGCCACTGAAGACGAGGAAGGAGGGGCCATTGTCAGCGGCTGTCGGCGGCAGGTTGGCTGCTGATGGTTGAGGGCGAGGATGGACACCGAGGGGCCCGGATAAGCCCGCTGTTTTGCTCGTGTCGGTTGTCGCCGCTCTCAGGCTTGCAAGACCAGACGAGGCCAGACGTCACAATTGCGGTCCAGTCGCGGGCTTTGGTGGACCGAAGAGCCCAAAGGGGAGGGGAGAGCAGAATTGCCAAAGAGTGGGATAGCAGGAAGACGACCGAGCAAGAAGGTAACAGAGAAGCTGGGAGCCTCGAATAGAACGAGGCTGGTTGTTGGGCCTGGATTCGTCCCTCGTGACACCTTCTATTGGCAGAGAGAGTACGGAGTAAGAACCAGGGAAACCAGAAGAAAGCCGAGATCAGCGAGTTGGCTGCGTGCACTGGCGTAGCGCGGGGGTCTTGCTTGGGCGGATGTGGCGAGCGGGCGTGTGTGTGGACAGAGCGAAGGAGAGGATGCAAATGAAGCAGAGATGCGTGTTTGGGACGCCGACGGTTGGCGATGTCGTGATGAGTAGCCAATCTCCAGTTGGCAGGCGCGCCCCTCTCACTCTAACAGCAAGTGCAGACCGACGGTATTATTCTTGCGTAATGCAAAAGGCAGCGCCCGGAAGGAACAAAGGGCGGATGTGAACTGATTGATCGAATCAGGAAGCTGCAATCCGTTAAAGCTTGGGGAGGCAGGTGCCTCGCATGCTGTTGGGGAGCTTTCAGGCGCTGCGGACTGCTAAAGGTGCCAATGGTGCCTGGAGAGAGGCCATCGTGGAGGAATTTAGCGGCCTTGTGGAGTGTTGGTCATAGCTCCTTAGCTGAAAGTTTAATAGTCATTTGGCTGCAGACGACGACGCAGCAGATCCTTTCGTGAATGAACACTTCCTGCCTGAGATGGATTGGTATGGCTGGGTATCACTTCTCAAAGGACTTGAAAGATGAGAATTTGCAGGATAAAAAGATGCACGTTGGGCATCAGCCGACTTCGGAGAGTGGCAGTTGCCCGTCATGGAGAGAAGACAAGGCTGTCGAGTCGAAATAGGAAAGAGCGAGTCTGGAAGAAGAAAAAAATTATTTGTCATCTTGGGAAAAAAAAGAAGAAAAATTGATGCCACAAACCCATGCTTGCAATACCGAAGAGGCTGTTGTAGCAGCTCGGTCTAACCCGTGCACAACCCCTGGTCTGGGGTTGGAGGTGTGTCTTTCGGGAGCCCGTGCAGCCAGAAGAGCTCAGCTGCCCAGCGCTAATCCTTTTTTTACGGCTCTCCACTCGTCAGGACGTCATGAAAAAAAATTTATTTGGATGACCATAATATGGACCAAACAAGAATGCGTGTAAGTCGGTCAGTGCCAGGCATCAAAATTTTCACTGGCCGACAACCTGCGAGATGAAACTAGTTTTTATGAGAGGGGTGGTGACTTGGATGATAATGAAAGGACGAAAAGCAATAATGAAAAACTCTTCACGGCATCTGCGTGAACGGCGGTGACAAGCAAGTTTTGCATATACGCATGACCTGTCAGGCGGCTTTTGATATCTCGCTCTGGCCAGTTGGTGTTTCACTTTTGTCAGTTTTTTCACCTTTTTCTCTTGGTTATTCTCACCCAGATCATCTCTTCCCTTTGTCCTGCCTCAAGGCTCCTTGACCGTATATCTCGCTCTCCCCGTCCACTATATTCCATCCCTATGTTCAACACCAACGGAGCACCGTTGCCATCACCTTTCTCCCTCGCATGCACGTCCACCATCTTTCACCGAGTTCACTCACCCCCTCTCATTTTACATCTGCCTCCTCGGTCATATCTTCGCTCTTTCCCTATTGCCTCCCCCCTCCCTGTTTCTCTGTCATAAGCCCACATCCCATTCCATTATCTCGTTTTTGTCGTTCCGCAGAGATAAACAATAACGAGAGAAGGAGGAGAAGCGGGGTAGTGTCTCATATCCGAGCCAGCTATCACGGCCGTTCTATCTCAGCACTGATAACTACTCATGCAATACGATAGAACAAGCGTGAGGCTGTCACGGACACGAGCTCGTGCTCAAGCTGCCCATGGCCTGGTCCGCACAAAGACAAAGCTACCCATCAGATATGCCCTCCTAAGTATCTTCGGATGCAACTGTCTCTATCTCAACTCAACAGCCCTTTATCTTACGCGATGAGCACTTGCCCGTCCCGTCCCTTCCTCCTCCCCCCGTCGACTGTTATGATGGAGCCACTTGGCTCGGGTTATTATCACTGTCTTGCCGTTATCATTGACCAAAGACCAAGATACAAGATAGTCCTGAACTTCATTGTCCCCTCGAAGAGCCTCCCCCCGCTCGCGAGAATCCTTGACACTCGTCATCCTCCTGCACCCGTTCATCTTCTCTTCCTTTGTACCAAGACCAAGTGACTACCCTGTTCACCTGCTCCGTCCACACCCACGTCTCATACCCTTGATGTCCAGGTCACGGACATTTGTTGAAGCAGTTCTAGATCCTGGACACCCCGGTCATGATACTTTGCCACTGTGGCCCGCCATCGTCCCTTTTAGTAAGGACCTTGCATCTGTGTGCACGGTGTATCTGTCCTTGTTGACTTTGTCCCCTCTTTCCCTGTACCAATCGCTCACGAGGTGCAGCTGGTGCAACGATGCTGCAGCCCTCTTAAGACACCTTGCATGAAGTAGCCTGTGGCCGGTGTCTATCCATCCTACCGACGAATACCAAGCCTTGCTCTCGTGGCTGACTTGGGGGCCTCTTGCCGCACTGAGCTTTCACATTTCTCCCCCCCCCTCCCCCTTCTCCCGCGGGGGCACTATAGACAGATATGAGGCCGCCAACAAGAACCACAGGGCAGTAATAATGTTGTCTACACGCATGTTGTACCTTGTACGCATGCTGTCTCTCTTTCAGGCGAGCACCGATCAGGACGTGGTAAACGCCCGTCGTACGAGGTGTACATGTAGATGCACAACAGCACGTACTCCTGAGCACGTTCTGATCTTCCTTTTGTGTGTGTGTGTGTGTGTGTGTGTGTGTGGACTTTTATATGTGAATCCGTGAACCCGAATTTGGGGTGATGCAATGCTTCTGCCCAATCCTCCACTGTCGCATCGTCCCTATGAGCACATCACGGTGTGCGTTCCCTAGCCGCGGCTTGCACATCGTGTACCCGTGTCTTGGGAAACCATCAAAAGAAGGAAATAAAGAGGCCACCTTGACAGAGAAAACAAAAGAAGACTTCTTCTCGGTCCGATGGTCGACGACTTCTGCAACTTTGCGCTCGTTCAGTCCAGGACACCGAAGCAGGAACTTTGGACAACTGTAGGCTGTGTACGGCCCTCTCGCTGTGAACTCTCTCTATCGTTGTATTAGCAATCGGGCTCCCCGGCAAGGATGGTACGAAGCCACAAACAACAGTGGCCGAGATGTAAACACGGAAGACGGAAGCAATCTCGCACGGCCTCGTGTCCTAAATCGTGTCCTAAACACCCTGTTGTCTTGAGAATGAAACACGCAAAAAAAGCAAATATACCTGCTGTGGCGCCGGTAGACGTCAGTGTCATTCCATGTCAATGTGGCAGACACCTATTGATGAGCCACGAGGCCAGCATACTGGTGGATAATCGGAGGCACCGCAGGAATGGCTTCTCTTGTCCGATGAAAGGCGCATATTGGCCGCGCAAAGAGCGGCTCGTCTTGGAATTGCACTTTTGAGGCAATCTCACTTCGCTCTGCGGTACTGGCTGACAACCACAAACCATAAAGAGTCAAACTTGTGCGTGGCAAGGTGTATGATGTAAGGAGACATGAAATGTAATGTGCACGCTTTCTTTCTTTCTTTTCTTTTGTCTCAGCCGCAGCTCCCGCTGTTGTCCTTGTCGTCGGTATGTGAATCCCAAGTGTCTGGGCTTGGCTGTCTTGTCAGTCCCCTTCTCCCCTCCCCCCAAAAAGAAAAATCATAAGCCGAGATAGAAGAATATCAGGAAAATCGTGAAAGGACGATAGCGCTGCTAGTAGGCCGCAGATAGGCCAGCCGCAATACACGCTGGCGCTCCGAGACACATGATTGGGCCAAGACTCCCCACCTTGGTCCTTTCCACATTTTCCCTCGCTTGCCTTTGTCTTGGTTTTCTTTATTCATACAGAGACCATTCATGTTTTCGATCTGATTAGTATGTGGCATCTGCCAGGAAGTCATGGCAAACAAAAGGACGCAGAAACATGCATGTCGGGCATTAAATCGGCGTTGTTGCGAATCTTTCTCTTAGCTCATCCTGACATCGATGTCAGTCTCGTTCTTCCCTCGTTCTCTTTGTTTGTCTGAGTAATGTGTATCCTGCACGTGTACGCTCCCGCCCATTGCACGCGTGGAATGTGACAAGACTATTTCTTCTGGCGTCGCAATAACGCAGCCGGGAGGCCCCTGGGAGATCGTCACCATCGATACACGGTCTTGGAGTGCAAGCCAGCTCTGGCCTAGGCCGGGAGTATTGCGTATGGAAAGCCTGCCGTTGTTGGCCGGCATGAAGACAGGCTGCGTGTGCGCACCCCTGTGGAGCGTTTTGGGGGTCACTTGTAGCTCGTGATGCTTTCGTCGTCCCCATGTCGACACAAAGCGTGGGCGCGGCCACAAAAGCCTCCCACACAGCCTCTTCTTCTTGGCCACCTGGACACTGGAAGAGCAGAGGGTGCTTCGTCTTATCTGCATGTACGGCGTACGCCCTCTTGTACTCCTTGTGCACCCCCCCTCTGAGCTCAGATCGAAAACTCGACAGGCATGCAGCTGCATCTCTGAGCTCTCCCATTTTGCGTCCGATTTGCGCAGTCGTGTGACGAGGTTTGAATTTCATCTCATCCCACACACCCTTCTACTTGGAAAAATAAAATACAAATAAGAAACCATGTTTCGTGCATTGTCTTGCTTTTTCGACAATCCGCGCTCAACTGGATGTTTTGATGTCGAGGAGACCCCCACCCTCCCACACGCTCTCCACCCCCATCACTACTCGCAGACCCCCAAATCACTACCGTGCAGGGGCCATACTGACATTATGGACCCTGTTCTTTGGTCCGAATCCGGTCAGCTCTTCCCATTTTTCTTTTCTTTTCCTCGACCTGGAGGGCAGCCCACTCTCGCTGTCGCCGACATTGGCAATATTGAAATTTTCTTTAGACCATTTTACTCGGGTGCTATTGTCTGTTTCCCAAGATACATACTGTGGAAGCGGATCATGATCGCCACGGGCATTGCACCGTAGTGAGAGAAAAGGGGAGAGGAGGATAGAGATCCTCAGCTAGCTAGCGCCCGCTGTAAACGCTGGCCCTAAAAATGTGACAGATGGAAGAAGAGGGTTTCTGTTTCTTTTTTTCTGTTTTCTTTTTTTCTTTGAACCGGAAATGACAGTCAGCAGCTATATGAATCGACTACAATGATAACCGTTTATTTCCAGACGCCATTTTCCTCCCAGACCGCGCCTCGTATCGAACATCTGTCTTTTCTGTTGACCTTTTCTTCTCACTCTTCAACCTGTCACTTCTTTGATTCTGAATGTGTATTATTTACCTAGCTCAGAGGGGCCGCAGATGGTCTCATCGGCCTTTAGGTGCCCTTTTTGGTGTCTGTCTGTCTTATTATCCCATGTTAAGACAATGAAAACCGTATCTACAAAGTACAAAATCTGCTCCACGGCCAAGCAAAAAAACACGCGGCGAGGGTGCCATTGACTAGGTGGACTCAGTTCCGGCAATTTCTATGGAGAATGGCGTAGTTCCTCCGCCTACTTTTGCCTTTTGGGGTGGAAGCCAGACCTATCCAGACCATGGGCTCGCGATAGTCCGAAAGGACGAATACTCCAACGCACACCGAGATAAGAAACAACAGCGAATGCAGTGAAAAAACGCAGCCTCAAGGCACGCTGTGTCTCTCCCTCTGTGGCGCCCCTTGTTGTTTTCAGCATGGTGAAAAACGTGGTTGCAGGAAATGTGCAAGTAGTGTATATCCTTGTACGGAGTGAACTTTTTGTGAGTCCGTCCACGGTGGCAAAAAAGGTATGCAAAGGTGTATCCTTGTTCGTAAACCGTTTCTCTTTAACGGCCTGTCCGAATACACGTATTCCATTATCTACATTAGGGGATAACACAAGGACGGATAGGGACGCCATGCGGCTCTCTATGAACGCATGGGGAGGCCGCGATGATGCTCGTAGCGCTTTACATCGTACGGTTCTTCTTCTTTTTCCTCTCATTTCGCCCTCTCTCGCGTTGCACCAGAAGGCCGTGAAAATTGTACTATAACACGGGGGAAGCGTGTGCCTTGTGAAGAGGCCTGCAGAGTGGCCAGGACGCATGGCACTTGAAAGTGCCGATTTTCAGGTTCTGCCTCGTCACACTCTGAGCGACGCTTAAGCCTGTAGCACGAGAAAGGTGAAGAGCCAGTGCGCACCGTCAAGGAGCGTGCGTGGCGGCATCAGGCGTTTTCGAGATCGATATAGTTGATTTTCCGCGAGCGGGTCGCAGTAATGAAGTTTGCAAAGACGGGTTCTGTGAACCAGGAGTTGCTGTCAACTCCTATGGGTATGAAACTGTGGATAATAAGAGAATAAAGAGAAACACGGAGACGAATACGCTGTTTTCAGGATGCTACGTGTTTTGTTTGGCAAAGTATGGCGCGGATTCTTCAAATCTTCAGCCCTGCTCATATGACATATGACACAACCCACCATGCTCCACTTTGCCTAGCCCCCACACCTGGTCTTGCTTTTGGGCCTCCTGAACGAGGACACTGTGGGGGTCCAGGCCAAAGCTGTTGATAGCTGCTCAGACAGGACAATGGATTAGACAACCAGAAAGCCAACAGGACGTCAAATTATCAGGTGATGGTTTTACCTACCGATCGATAATGCACATTTGCATCCTCGACCTCACAACCATTTTGTAAACCCTCCCTTTGATGCGTTTGTCTCAGATGCAGCTTGACCATCAGGACGCTGATCCAAAAGGGAGCGGGGGCAGGGAGAGGGAGCGGGAGGGCATAATAACAATATTTTTGTGTGTTTTGCATCAAACGGACGTGGGATGATAAAATAAGTGCATTTACTAATCATCCTTTAAATGTTGAAGGGAGTCCGTCAGAAACGAAGACAACGATGCTGGAGTAGTCAGAAGAGTGGTGGTTCGAGCCGGGTGCTTGCCCGAGGTGTGTTAGTGCTAGTGCCAGTGAGCGGGATCCCGGCCACAAGCGGCCTTGCCCGCAGCCGCTTAATATCACAGCTAAGTGAGATGGGAACCGCAATAGCCCACTATGTTAAGTTTATGTATTACATGTTACTACCAACAACCCGCTCCGTCTGCCCACCTCGGTGGCTCGTTGGGGGGAATGGGAAATGACCTGAACGGAAGCAATACAATGATCTTTCCTAATTCCACTGTAATACGCCAGTCTCGTTTCTTGACTTTCTTTGTCGGTGACGCGATTGCTGACCTGGCCCATGTGGAAATTGGCCACTTGCATGTCGTATGGAAAGGACCGGGCGGATGCCAGACTGAAAAAGAACACATAAAAAGATTACTTCCCCGTATGGATCTCGGGATGGAAATTGTTTGGAAACAAGAGGGGAATAGTTCTGGACCGGACGAGGAAGACGAAGGAAGAACCGAAGCAATGGGCAGATCATAGGAGTGTGGCATCCAGTACAGAGCTGCTTATTTAGGAAGCTGCGAGGAGCGGGCGCTATCGATGAAGTCGAGCAGCCGAGGAATGGAACGACCCTTTTGAGAAGCTCGAAAAAAAGGCCAAAAACAGGCGAAAGGAAAGCAAAGGGGTGCAAAGGCGTGCGTGAGTGCATGTGCCACTTGGTGTGAACCTCTGTCTCGGAAACGAATGGATTTCAATGTTGGACGGTTGCTTTTCTTTTTTCTTTTCTTCTTTTTTTCCTTCTCGAAGATGCCCTTTCCTTCCATCTCGGTTCTATTTGGGCTTCCCTGTCGTCATTCGATCTTTTGACCCCGGGATTGACCGAGAGAGGTTACGTTGTTCGCCCAGATGAGGAAGCAGCGGCTCTTAGTCGCTCTTGCTGTCCATCATTACCGGTCGCACTCCGAACACTGTAATTGTTCTTTGCTTGGCGTTCTTGGGATGGCCAAGAAGGTAGGAGCAGGCGACACGAGCCGAGCAAGTATGGAAGGCAGGGAAAGAACGGCGCGGAAGGGGCGGATGTGAGAAAGGGCAGGCGACAACAACAATAACAACGAGAACAGCAGGAAGAGCTCGGTCCCGAACCGATTTGTTCCTGGGGCGGTCGCTGTTCCTGCCTGATTTGTATGCCTGGTCTCTTCTGGAGAACAGTGCTACTGCTCGGCATGCGGCGTAAACAAACTCGCTGCAAAACAGCGGCTTACTTGCGTTCATTGTCGATTGCTTACAGTGCTTATTGTTTTTGCAAGGGAAGCAAAAGAGACAAAATAAGAAGGCTGCCCCGGGTTTAAGTTCCCCGTTTGTACCCTATTTTTCTCCTTGGAGGAACCACCGGCGAAATCCTCACGATGATATTGCGCCCCTATCGATTCTGCTGACGCTCTTCTCCTCCGATCATGCACATACGAACGAGTAGCAAGATCATGAAGAGTAAAAGGATGACTTGACTGTGTCAGCAAGCGCAGCTTGGGCAGTGTAAAATAGCGAACCTTTGTTGCTGAAATAGGCACCTTCTAAGCCTCGCACCTTCCTTCCGGACCTCGCTCCTTCTGACAGAAAGCACTTGCGTGCTGGAGCCGCTACAGCGAGTCCACTAGACTGTAGCAAGCGCCCATTCCAAAGCTCCTCCCAGTTTCCGATTTTCCCGAATTCTTCCATCAAACATCATGTGGTCGATGTGTTGTTCGTGTGCATCCCTCACTCCGACATAATAGCGGGTGGCAAAAAAGTCCAGAAAGGGCAGCTACAAGAAGAGCAATACTGCGAATGTGCGACACGGAAATGTATTCTTCTCGAGCTTGCCATCCTTCGTGCTGCACCCCGTTTCAGCTCGGGCGGCCCGGCCGCCTTTTGGGGCAAACAGCAGGCGCCAGTGGGGCAGGCAGCGAGAGAAACAGGCTACGAATAGGGTTCGATGTACCGCATCACAGCGAGTATCAGCACATGGGCCGATATCACAATGTATGCGTACGTGTGTGCGTGAGTTACCGAACAACGATAGCCCATTTGCTCGCTCCCCCTCGCTCCCCCGGAAGAAAGATCGGACGCAAACAAGGAAAGACACGAAGAGAAAGAAGAAGAATGGAACACCGGCTGAACAAGACGAAGGAAGGTCTGAGCCGAGACAAAAAAGGGAGGAAACGATCAGGAAACGACGCAAAACGAAGCAGAAAGGAACACGGAAAAGCTCGGCAGAGGTTAGGACGAAAACAAGAATCGAAAAAAAAGCCATTGACGAAAATCCGGGCAAAAGGATACAGAATGGAAGCATGGATGGAGCAAGGGAGGGGAGTGCTTTAGAAACTGTCTCTGACTGTTGTGTCTCGATCGACTGTGCATATGATATCCCATTTTGGACTCGGATCACAACGTTCTGCGCTCGCTCGAACGTGCTCGGCCTGCTACGAGAAAAGACCCGTGAAACGGCCCCGTCTATGTCCAGGAGAATGGCCACGACATGAACTTTTACTACGAGCGTTGTTTGCTCTGCTCAAATTCTCCATATGCCAGAAAGAAGGAACGTGCTGCTCAAAGGCCCGACCAAGATCCAGGGGATACGTGTGTGGGAGGCTGGGCGGCTCAATTCACGGGCAATTTCACGGGCCAAATCGTGTTTTGTGTCAGATCAGGCAGTTTTCCCGATTTTCCTTCTTGGACCTTCCTTTCACTTGTCTGCCTCTGTTTCTGTTTCTGTTGTTCTCTTCTCCCGTCTCCACATGTTTTCCCTCGCTCACATTCATTTTCAACCCGAGCATGGCTTGTAGGATGCATGGTTCGGCATGTTTGTGACCGGGCAAGCCACCGAGGATCCCAACCAGGAAACATGTACTCTGTACATGTGCAAAGTACAACAAACCTTCTCCTTGACAGGGTTGCAGTCAAAAGAGTAAAACTGCATATAACTTTCCAGAAAACCAAACAGAAAGCCAACGAGGAAATACAAAGACACACAAAGAGAAGAGACAGCCGGACATACAAAAAGGCCTTGTACGGAGAAATAGAGACACATCTGCTGTCGAGGTGCAGCAAGAGCAAGAAAAGCAAGAAGGTAGCGTGGTCGTCGGCGAATTATCGCATGTTTGTCCCCTACAAGTATCATTACGCCGTGCGAGGCTGACCCAAACAGCACCAAGCCCAGAGGATCTGGCGCTGTTTTGGGGCAATGGCACGCACCCCGCGCCTCCCGCCAAGCGTTGCCGTTTATCTCTTTTGACGTCGGTCTGGCGGCTTTGTGTGCTGGCAGGGTAGCCCCGAGACGGACCTTGCAAACTGGAGCTAATATCTTACCAGAGAAATCTCTACATTTTGCTGTGTTGACGCAGAAATCTGTCGCCATCAGCGTCGCAGGCACGAAGAAAATGGTACCGAAATAATATAATATAAAATAAGGACGTGGTTATCTTCATAACCGAATAAACACGATCCGTCTATTCCAAAACAGAAACAAGATGCGCCGAAAAAGTACCCGGTATACAGAGGACCTTTTTTGCCAATGCGATACCAATGCTAAAGTACCTGTCGGCCACACCAACTGTTCAAGCCTTTAGTATTTTGCTTCAGAAGGACTTCCCATTACTGAGAATTATTGTTCCGTGCTCGTAGTGTGGCTGTACTCGGATGGGCTGCATCGGGTTCGATCGTTCAGGGTTTTTACCTTCCCCCAGCTTGGAGCTCAGTCCCACGAACTGCTTCCTCACGCCGCTACACGTATTACATGTCATTTTTTGTGTCATGCCACCAGAGATGCCATTTACCTTTTCTTTTCTTTTTCTTCCATCCTTGGCATTCTACATGTACATGTAGATTTTGCCGTTTGTCGATCTCGAACGAAATCCCCTGAAATGCGGATGTCGACGTCCTTACACCGACGCGTGGCGCCAAAACCCTTTTCCAGAGACACAAGAATAATGTAAATTATTTGTCGTTTTTTCTTCTGTGCTTGTCAGCCCTGCACAAATACGTGTACATGTACTTAGTGCGACCGAGCCAAAGTGTCGCGATATCAATGAACAAAGAGTGCTTTGGTTCCTGGCTCGTTCCTGGTCCGTCTACGAGTAGGTTTCGTCTCCCTGGTCAACCACAAAAACTTACTAAAAAAAATCTGCATTCGGCCGCGTTAAACTAAATAGCCACCTCATATTACATATACTCTGATGTATTAATGTAAAACATACTCCGTACTTCGTACAGAGAAGACATGGTAACAATGCATACATAAAACGGAGCATTTTGCACAACGAGTCGCGGAACCCCGAGTCCAGTGCATCCGGCGGCTTGTTGCACAGTTTTTGGTGAGAAAGCCGGCAGTCCTTCCAAGACCAAGCCAGAAGAACGCACACTGGATCTCGCTACCATGCCCTTTGTACGCCATAGCTCCTTCTCGTTTAGCCAGGATGGTGCCCATACCTTTCACTCTCTGCGCCGCTTCCGCCATCGTCATTGCGGAAGGAGTAGGCGAGTGTCGCCAATTGGGGGAAAGAAGAAACTGCGGGCTCGGCAAATGAAAACAACTCGGTTTACCCTCGCGGACGGACTTGCATGCTTTTCTCTTGTCTCTTTACTTCTCGAGTAGGATGCATGCACAATGCACAATGCATCGTACATGGTTTTCTCTCAAGCCGGGTGGGCTCTTCACGTGTCCCACAGTACATGTAGGTTGAGAGCTGTTTATGCTGCAGAACACGAGAACTGAAGTGGGCTGCATTTCCATTTTGGGGGTGTTCAGGAGAGGTGGGTTGAAGGAATCTCTTTTGGGGGACGTTCAGTGGGACGTACGCCAGCGCACAACAGCATCCAGCCCGCCTAGGAATAATGCTTCAAGCAACACCGAAAGATGCCGGGACTTTTGTGTCCAGCAGAGGACTTGCAGCACCCCGAGAAGGGAAAGTATATCCATCCAACAACGGGCCCGACAATTGCTGGCCATATCAAGCTTTCCCCAAGTTCTCTCCCCGCCTCTTTGTAAGATATCTTACAGAAACGACACTCGGGAAACTGCGGACGCGAACGACTCAAGAGCTACCAGGATAACAATTGGCTTGACGATGTGCTGTCCTAGAAAGGCAAGGCGGCGGCGGGAGAGAGAGAGAGAGGAAGAGAGGATGGATCGGGGATGATGCAACTGTCTGGAGGAACTCGTCTGGAGAAACTCGTCTGACGGAACGGACAAAGAAAACGGACGAGATGACGAAAAAAATCAGAATTACAGGCATAGCCGCGCTTATCCAGGGCCCTCTTTTGCGATTCGCTCGGCTGTCTTGCATCTGCATCTCAGGGTCTCATCACCATCCCAGTCCCTCATTCTCCCATCAACCAGCTATCAATGCCGCCTGCAACTCCTTGTTTTCGGCTTCCCGTTTCTGCTCCTAGTCCTTTGTCGTGATTCCACTTGCGGGCGAAGGGTTGGGGCGGAAAAGAAACCTGGGGCAGGCAAAGCAACTCTCTTCTCCAAGCCAGGCCATGCCTTCATTTTACTCAATACATTTCCGTTGTTAATAGTGGCTCGCTGGCTTTCCACTTGCTGATGCACCCACACTCTTCCTGCGTACTTTTTCCGCCTTTGTTTGCCTGCATTCTGTGTGCTGCACAAAAGTTATCTCCCAGCCTCGACAGCAAATCAGATATTCAAATTGACAGAATTAAAAAGGTCATGAAGTTTTTACGGACAGAAGTCCCCCCTCCATTCCCGCGTCAGAGTAGAGGAGAAAGAGAGAGATATCTCACAATTATTACAGAGTACATGTACAGCCGGGTAGATTGGGGGCTGAAGCATGCAGCGCACTGGACGTCCCGTTTTCTCTCCTGCAGGAGAGGAAAAAAGAGCACTGTAACAGAAGAGAGTAGCCTGTTCCTGGCTGGCTGCAACTGCTCAAGCCCCGCACAAGCAAGGCCCATGCATGAAGGACGCAGGTCCATCTAGCCCTGTCCATCATAGTTTCACAGTTATAGAATACTCGTAGTGCCAGCGGACGCCCATGCACTAAAACCCACGCAGTCTCTCATGGTTTCCTCTTATTCGATTGCACCGCGTAAAAGCATTCGCTCTGATGGGCTGCAACCTGGCTTGTCGGCTCGCAGGACAGGTCCGTTATCGCCCATTGCAACTTTGACACGCCGGTTTGTGTCAAACTTTTTTTCAGTTTACGGGTTTCCAGGACGGTGATTTGGCCAGCAGGCTCTGTAAAGATATCTTGCAGATATCCCGTTACAGCGCCTCCCTAGGCATCCTCAGCGCCAGGCCCAGTCCGTATTGCTTCTTACATGCTCCTGAGTTGAACAACTCTTCTTTCTCCAGACTTACATGATGCGGAAAGCCGGGAGATGCCCGGAGGCGAGACCAGCTTACATGTCACCCTTTTCTGTGTCTTTCTCTTTGTTTTTGAACTGCATACCCGCAAGACACAATATAGGGATACGGCCAGACCAGCCGCGACCAGTGGTAAGTAGAACATGCCTTCCTAGACAAAGACAATGATGCAGTAAAGCAGCAGCTTCAGTGGGAAACCGGTATCCACCTCTGATGGATGGCCTCGGAAGCCATCGATGGCGAAATCGTCCAGCAAAGGGACAAAAAGAAAAGGACGAGCATTACGGCGGACAAGACAGCCCGTTTGCAGGAAGAAAAAAACATACTCTTATACTCGTATGGCGGGGTGGGCAACGCTTTGTGCAGATTCTTGGGTAGGGCACGCCAAAGAAGAAAGGGGAATAGCCCGAGCATTGGGCCATTCCGTCTCGTTGCTGTTCTTGCTGTCTTGTTCCTAAGCGTCTGTCATGTCGGCTGGCTAGCGCTGTACGCCGTCGAGGAACGCATCGACGATGGAAAGGCGGGCAGAGCTAGCGGAGGAAGGCGCTGAGGGAGAGGCAGCAAAGGCCACTGTATCTCAAACGCCCAGCTAGCTAGCTGCTAGGACTGTTAGAGGGCAGCTAGGGTTAACTAGGCTAAGCCACAGGGGCCGGCCAGGCCACGAGGTTGCGGGCATGAGTGATTGCTAGGTGTGCGGTGAAAGAACCAAGAAGAAAAGGGGCGAGAAAGAGGACAATACTTTGTAAGGGATACCGCTGGAGAATAGGGGGAAAAGGAAATACGGAGAATGGATCGGAGAAAGGGCCGGAGGACAGAGACACACCAGAAAAAGTCCCCCAAACGGTAGTTTTGGCTCTCTTTTAGCTCGACGGCTTTTGAAATACTGAGTAAGAGCTAGGTCTTTGCTGGGAGACACGGAGGATATGGAGGACGGCTGAATCGGAATAGCGAGTGTGCGAGGGAGGTGCCGCCGCTTGTCGTGTTCAATAGCCAGGGACAACTGAAGCAGCACCGGCTAATAAAAGACCACCTGTATTACTGGGGCGGGCCCCTAGCCTCGCCGAGGAAATAAAAGCAAAAATTCAAGATAGATACCTGCCAGCCTGCTTGTTGCCCGAAACAGCACCATTTGCCGCCCACCAGCATCTTACTGTACTCTCGTAAAGATACATAGCAGGCACGATGGGGGACGCACTGTGGATGGAGCAAGCCCCTTTCTTCTTTTGCAGTTCCATGGAGGTGCAGACCTGTCCATACATGTCCGTGGCCACGAATGCTATTTCTCCATGGGGGGTAAAAAGGGCAGGAACAAAGCAAGGCCAGCCGACGTGCAGTGCATTGAATGTCTGCATATTCCAATAAGATGGCCGGGCCAGAAGGCTGATAGAATTATCTTACTCGGTTACGGCATTCCATCGAATAAGAAAGAAACTAAGATGCAAAACGAAATCGGACATATTTTCAGTTCAGTTATTGCTCCCGAGCACAGGCCATATGGCACTGCATCGGGTGAGAGGAGGAGAGTTTTTTTTTTTTCAAAAGAGACCGGACATATACATGCATATTTTAATTGCTTTAACGGTCAAGTTGCAGCGTGTTTGATACTTTCGAACAGTAAGTTTATCATCATAGCACACAATGCTGTCTAACAAGGCTCAGAGTATCAGAAGGACTGTCAAAGATTTACAAGTGCTGGTAAAACGGCATGAGAAAAAAATGTAAAGGGACCATCGTCACTTTTGTTTGATAGGCGTTGCCGACGACCTGAGATGAAGATGGGTGGAACTGAAAATTTCAACAGCGCACTCGCTGTAAAAGGATATCACTGCATGCTGTGAATGGTCTCTTCGGCGACAGCGGCCTCGAAAGGTGGTGCCAGGCACGCAGGTGGCTGTTTTTCATTTTTCATTCGTTAGCGAAACTAAAAGATGGTGTCCAACTCGTTTCTTTTTTTTTTCTTCCTCCCCCCTTTTCTTCCAGTGTCGTATTTCACACTACCACCGCCCATCGCCAAACTGCTGGCCCTCTCAACGTCACGATCGACGGCGCTTGCCTTGGAACGGGCTGGCGAAGCTAACAGGTGGTCGTTGCGCGCCAGAGGCCCCGCCGTCCCAACTGCCATCTCATACGAATACGTGCATCTTTTCCTCGTTTTATTTGACGTAGGAGAATGGGCCCGTAGAAGGAAGCTGCGATGTCCAGAGAGGCAAAGAGGGAAGGAGAACGCAAAAGAAAAAGAAAAAGTCAAAGGTAGATTCTCGGAGAGGCTGTGCGGACGACGATCCTGGACAGGCTTTCTTGTACCTCCTCTCTGTTATATCATCGTCCAGATGCGGATTGTCATTTCGCTAAGTCGGCGTGCTTTCTGCAACGCCGGCGTTCCCAGAGGCTGGATCGCTATTTGGGAGGAAGAATCTGCCATCCTCATGGTGGGAAGGAAAATATTTGCACAGCTTGCAGCAGCTCTCTTTCGTCGCGGCAAAGGCTGACTTGTTGGCCGGAGTTTTGGGTGGGAGGACAGTTCAGTGGGCGCCGCCGCCCGATTTCGAGCTGTCCCACGTCGTTTCCGCACACCCCTCCTACCTCATACTCTGTAAAACTCAAGTTTCTTCCCCTTGCCCTTTCTGGCCGTGCCTGCGAGCCTGCCTTGCCTGCATCGCCTTTTGCCCACGTCCACTCCCCACCCTCCTCCAAAATCCCAGGCGCCTTAGTCCCCTTTGGGCCTCTGTAACTCGAGTGGAGCATCTTCACCCTTGCGATGGACCCCATATTTTTCTGTCTTCTTTTTTCTCTTTCACTTTTCTATGTGTCCTGAATCGCTAAATCGCCGGCCTTCGTATGGAGAGGCAGAGCCCTGCAAAGAGATGCAAAAGCGGGCCACGCCTGTCTCCACGACGAAGCTCTCGGGCGCTCACCTCTGCCACTTCCTGCCTCGACCGTTTCCGCCCTAGTCCGTCTTGCAGCATGCTCCTGGCTTGGCTCTTGCTCTCTCCATTTGTACTTCGTAGATGCCTTTCTTGGATGTATCGAGCTACAGCCTGCTCCCACGTTGACGCCACCGAAAGACCAAGTATCGAGCTGCGATACAGGCCGGTACTTCCTGCCCTCCTCGCTCGTCCCCCTCTCCTTTGGATTCCTCTCTAGGCCCTTGCTCATTTTCTCATTTCTGTGAAGCGTCTCGTACCCGTGTTTTTCCTGTTCCTTCCATCCACACCCCCATCTGCAATTGACATCCCACGCTTTCTCATACGCAGAGGGCAGCAGCGCGACCGAGATGAGGGGAGTCTGTCCTGCGACGCTCTTTCGCACACTCCGTAGATGCAGCAAAGGAGGAAAATGATAAAAAGAAGCCAGAGAGCCGTCTCTTGGCTCCTCTCAAGACTTGTTTTGTTGCACTTGATCTTGAGCTCGTACTCAGTAGCCATCGCATATGAGACACCAGCCGAACGCCCGCCACGATATCCTGCGCAAGGAGCCTTGTCCATGCCTAGCACACATAACAAGCATCACACACAGCGCACAAATCTCGTGCCTCATTCCCATCTGGCTTCCCTTTGACCACCTCCTCTCATACCCTGTTTCTGGGCCTCTTTTCTATTTCCTCGTCTGTTCCGTCACGTTGCCGTTCCAGCCTGTGCCCCTGCCCTCCTCTTCGCCACTTACAAGGTCGCTCCTTCCCTCTCGCCCATGCTTTCGAGTCGTATTACTGCTCGCACCTTCCTCAAGTCGCCTGCTCCGGCGGATTCCACAAGAGTAAGAATCAAGAGTAAGAATCCCAGTCTCGAGACCTCTGTCAACATAAAAACACACTGTCCTCCTCCCAGAACGACCAGAACGACAGAAGGCTTGAGGACACCTGTCTGCCGCAGATCCTCCACCATCCCGTCCGTCATAGGCCCTTGTCATACACATCCTGTTTCGGTTGAGCCGCTGACCTGACCTAAGGCTTGCGCACAGCTCTGAAGCACACGAGGCAACGCGGTCCAGCCGGTCCGCCAACCTGTCCTACACGTCCCATACAACATCCAGACGACGTCACAGAACGTCGACAGGCGAGCCAGGTTCGAACCCAGTCGCCCGCGTTATAGCAGCCGCACAGAACGCCGAGAACGACAATCCTCCAGGAAGAAGAAGAAAAAGAAAAGAAGAAAACCCGTTACGACCTGGAAACAATACCACCCTCTCTCACACGTCCAATTCCAGACTCTGGCATCCAGACTTTTCTTTGCCATCCCAGCCCTGTTTGGCTGGCATCTGACGAACAAAACCCAGCCACAACCGAAGCAAATCGTCACAGAAAAGCCAGAGGCGCACGACCGGCGCACACGTTTCCTCTGTGTCTTTTGTATCTTCTGCCCCTTCCTCTTCGAGATACCCTCCCCTTGCACCTTCCTGGCCTTTGCCGCAGAAAAAGAACCCACCACAGCTGCCTGCCCTTTGCTTCGCCGCCAGCCCAGCTTTACTTGGCTGTTTCTTCTCCAGCAAAGCTCCAGAAAAAAAGCCATAGCGGTAGCTCCGAGACTCGCTCCGTTCTTAGCGTGTTTCCGTGTTCCGTTTTTTGAGTTTTATCACCCACGCTCCGTACTTGCACTTTTTAGGGCCTTTTCCTGCTCCTGCTTAGCTTCGTTTTCCTGTTTTCTGTCGCTGGCCGCTCTTTCCTCTCTGCCTCTCGCTGTCTCGTTCTTTGGCTCGAGGGCCCAATTTTCCTTTCTTTATTTTCCTATTTTTATTTTTATTTTATTTTTACGTTCGTCTCCCCTTTTGGCTCAACCTACTCTCATTCTCAGTATTTCCTTGACGAGTTCCTATTGGATTTATTTCCTAGCCGTTTCCACCGACCGGTCTGAGGCGGGATTTCTTTTATTTCGTTCGTCGCCGCCTTCACCTCATCCTTTCTTCTTTTTCCCTCTCGTCTCTTTTTCTCAGTTCAGCAGCGCTCTTGTCGACCAATCTCCACTCACAAACCTAACCCAACGCCTGTCGCGCCCTTCCCGAGATGCTCATTGACGGTGAGAAATGGGCATGCGAAGCCTGTGTTCGCGGCCACCGCGTCAGCAACTGCCAACATTATGGTATGTTAATATGGTCGTCATAGGCCTTTTATTATTCATTTTTCTCGATTGTCGTCAACACCCTCTTTCTTTTACTTTGGGGGTGGGGGATTCCTCGGCTCGGCTTCATACCCTGCTGTCGGCATTGTTTATGTTGCCGGCATATGGCTCTTTCCTGGTTCTTGCTGCAGGCCTTATTTTTCGGTGTTTATTCGGCTTTCTGGCTCTTGGATCTGGTTGCGACTTCCCGTGCTCCGGCACCGCAGTTGCACCTACCTGCCTCGTCCATGATCGCAATGAACGTGCTTCGCTCCTGCGCCTTTCGCGGCAACCTGGCGGGCACCTGCAGTTTGCAGCAGTTCGTCCAGTGCTGCAAAGGTAGCAGGAACAGCCTCGTGCCGGCTGCAACAGCGGCAGGAGCGGCAGGAGCGAAGCACCGGGACGGGAAAGAGCGCAAGCAGCTCGGGAAAGCAGCGGGAGCAATGGGAGCTTCCAAAATACGGAATGCACCTTTACTTTCCATTCTCGCTTTGCATCTCCACGTCCATGCCGCCGCTCTTCCCTCTCTCTCTCTCTCTCTCTCTTGCGCAGACGCGAACATTGCTAATTCGATCCTCCAGACCGGCCATTACAACACATCAACAAGAAGGGCCGGCCAGTAACACAATGCCAGCACTGCCGGTCACAGCGCAAGAACCGGGCAGCACACGTCAAGTGTGACTGCGGTGAGAAGACGAACAAATGCATCCACCTGGGTGCCGTTGAGGGCCACAGAGAAAGCTGCTGCTGCAACCACGGCGGCCGTTGCTCTTGCGCCTTCAAGAACGACCTGGACACCGTCCCGGAAACCTCGGGTGTCGCCGAAGACGAGGCCGAAGAGGAGCTGTCAGCTCCCGCTACTGCAGGTGGCTCTGCTTCCACAGGAACCGCCACGACCAGCGGCAGCCCGCCCAACAAAAACCCGATCCGCCGCCGTCGCGCCAACACGACGCGGTCAGAAGGCACCCTGACTTTTGACGAGCACGGCCGCCACAAACCGTGTCGCAGAAGCACGCCAAGGTTGTTTCGCAGAAGACGAACCCGTACCCGATCAGCCGCGTCAGCTCGTCTCGCAGTATGTTTCGTGCCGGTCACGACGACGACGAGCTGGACGACAACAACAGCAACGCAACACCGACTCCGACAACGGCGGCGACGATGCCGGCTCCTGTTCATTGGAGGCAGCTGCCGCTGCCGCTGCCGCCACCAACTGCGGCACCTTCCTCCCTGCGCAACTCTCTCAGCAGCGCCGGTCACGGTCCGAGACCGCTTCGCCTTTAATGTTCGCCAGCAGCTTTCCCCAGGCTCACCAGCTTAGTCGTGTTGCGAATGGCCCGCTTGCCCCATTAAATATGGGCATGGTGGGCGGCTACAACATCAGCGGCAACAACAATAACAGCAACAGCAGCAACAGCAACAACAACAACTTTGCGACCTACAACGCCTTCAGCCCGGAGCAGATGGACCAGCCGCTGTTCAGCGCGGGTCTGAGCGCGCCTTCCGTCGACTGGAGCCAGTTCGGCCTCGACTTTGACCGGGGGTTCAGCAC
The DNA here is from genome assembly GCA_016097085.2 of Sporothrix curviconia. NCBI lineage: Eukaryota > Fungi > Ascomycota > Sordariomycetes > Ophiostomatales > Ophiostomataceae > Sporothrix > Sporothrix curviconia. Next base: position 121,969 of record JADMNF010000044.1, read on the forward strand.
GAGCACCGAAGACAAGTTTGCTTCCGCCGAGGCCTTCGGCTTCACGAGAAACTTTGGCTACGAGTTCAACGGCTCCGAGCTGGCACCGACAATGACCACGGGCACGTCAGGCGAGGTCTCGGAGGCGGAAGACCCGATTGTCCCGGGTCTCGACGACTACGAGTATGACTACGATTACGATGCCACAAACGACGCAGCCAGCGGAAGCATTGCCTTTTCGCGCACCAACAGCAGCTTCAACCTCCCTTCTGTGGCTTCGGTTGTCAACGTGCGGAGCAACACCATCAGCGGCGACATGAACGAGTTTCGCTATCTGAAGGCGGGTAACAAGTTCCTACCCACGCCCCTGACGGGCGTGACCGACGACATTGCGACTCTCCAGGCCATGGCCGGCATGCCCCAAGTTGCAGGACGCGACGGCGACGAATCTGCGCTCTGGATGAACGAGTACACGGGTCTGCCTTCAATGACCGAGTCACCCGAGTCCGACGTGATGTCTTTCTGGGCCACCAAGTAGTGCGGAACCACAACCTACTGAAAAAAAATCATCATCTACGTTTTGTATGTCAAGCGCTGGAATCACGGTACAATTGTAGCCGTTCCTGTCTGCTGATTTCCTTTCTGTTTTCGCTTTTTTGGCAATGCTATATCAGGGGTTACTGGTTGGATAACGGGGTGTTTATTTGGTTATTTGATTTATCTGATTGATCTGATTGATCTGATTTGTTTGATTTGTTTGATTTATCTGCTATTTATGCGGGAGGGCTTCTTCTTTCTATATCAAGGCGTGAAAAAGAAAAATCATTGACTCGTTCTGGGAAGGAATCGGATTCTGTTTTTTTCGGGTGTCATATCTTTGGACTTTGCTTTTTTTTAACCTGCATACTACTTCCATTTTTTTTCTCTTTGGTGCATTCTTTACTTGTTTGCCTTGTTCGTTACGCTTTCCTTTACTATATTTTCCCGTGTTCCTCTTACCTCGCGAGGGAGGGAACTCTCGGGAAACACGACGCATGATGAAACGACGGGTCGAAGCGGGACAGTCTACAAAACACAGAAAACACCACAAGTAACGCCTTTTTTCAGACAACAACAGCAGACACCAAATCAAAATACAGGGGCGGATAGGGCGTCATTATGGGTCATTTGCCTCACATTTGGGCTTGGGTGGAGGACGTCAATTTTATACAATGGGAAGCAATTTCTGGCCGCCGTTGGGAGGGTTTATTGAGAATCTGCCAACAAGAATCTATCAACAGTTTTCCTTGCCTCTTTCTTTGACTTTAACAATTATGGGTGTGGTCATCTAGCTTCTAGTTCTTTTGCTTCTCGCTTCTCGCCTTTGAGAGTACTCGTATGTACTATGACCCTGCGTCTCGTCGCTTATTCTTGGATCTGGCACACCGGCGTCATGGTTGGGGCTCGCCCCAGGGGTTTGTCAGGGTATTACAAGTACTCGGCACGAAACAAGCAAGAAGAGACGCCTGGACCTTGACTCTGGGCCCTCGTCTTTCTTTTTTTAGTTCCTTATTGGACAGGGCTTCTCGGTCTGTGGAACATGAACTATTGGATCCCTTTTCGCTCGGCGTTTCTTGGGCCTGTCACTGTTCTTTTTTGTTTTTTCTTGGCCAGCCTTTGCCTTTTGCAATATTTTCAGGGCACCTCCGTGGGCATAGCAGTGTCAAGTCCGAGGGCCATGTTTCTTCAGGAGCTACTCAGTACTCGTAGATCGCGATGACATGCGTCGCATGGGCCCTTCTAAGACGAGCCAAGGGGAAAACAGGTGGCTGCAAAGCTAAACAACAAAAGGAGACGCCAAGAAAGAATTATGGATCTCACCGAATGTGACAGCACCCACCCTTTCTTTCTGCTTTTCTCACTGGGTCCTGGACGGCCTTGCGTTTACAGGAACAGAGATGGGCCGAAAAGAAAGGGCCGGAAAGCGGGCGGAATGCCACCTTTGGGGCTTTTTATTTTTTTTTTTAAAAAAAAATAACGTCATCATTTTGGGCGGGCGAAAAAGGCAAGATTCTTTGTGACAGATGGACGATTCTTTTTACGGTCTACGTGGGTGGGAGACAGCCTCGTCTTGCGCTGCGCTCTCGGAGGCCGGGTCGGCCGGGAAGCATATCACGTATTTTTAATGGGGTTCTGGACTTTTCTGGGACTTCTGGGGTCCTGTTGGATCTTTCTGTAGAGCCGATCGCCAAAGAGACGAGATGAAGGGAGTAAAAGGCCGAAGGCGAAGAGGCGAGCTTGCCGAGAGAATCGTTGTGTCTTGTTGTGTCTTTTGTCAATTTGGGCGTCGCAGAGGCTCGCGAAGAGGCCTAAAGTCGGGCGGCTTGGGCGGCAGCTCTTTTCTTGTCTTTTTTTGCAGCGTATTATTCCTGTCACGCCACTTGGCTAGCCTCGCTGGCCTCTTGGCACAAAACGGGAGGATGCCGCATGCTGGAAAAAAAGAAAGAAAAGAAAGAAAAGAAGAAAAGAAAATGATCCCCCACGCCAGTGCTGAATGCACGTTCGTGATGCCAGATGCCGCCATCATTGGGTGGAGCCAAAAAGAAAAGGGAGAGGAAGAAAGCGACTGGCCGAGTGCGGTCGTATCGGGTATCGTTGTTTTCTGATGCCGGGGACTCGGTGGAAGAAAAAGAAGAAAAAAAAAAGGCTGTGGAACGAAAGAAAATTTTGCGGCCGAGAACGGTGGTCGGGGTATTCCTAGTTTCGTTTCGTCTACTCCTGAAAAACTGAGAGACTAGAACGGAGTCGGGCGTCCAGGCACAGGGTACAGGAAATATCGGCGAGAAAAGAGGAACGGCCACAAAAAAATAAAAAAAAAAATGGGACGCTGATCGTCGTCTCGACTATCCTCGTATCGTGAACATTTGCTTCGTAATTGTCGTGACAGTGGAAATCGAAACCACTCCGGCGAGCTCCCCAAGGAACAAGCCCGTGGCGGGGAAAAGAAACGGAGAAAGACTCCTCACTCGTAATGAATATGTGTCGTCCATTTGCCGTCCATTTGTCGTCTGTATTATTACTTTCATCCGCTGACGGCAGCTGTCGTGCTTTTTTCGCAATTGTCGGTGAATGTCGTCAATGAAGGCGGTCAGTCAGAAACAGGGCAATAATACTGCAATACTGCCGGCCCTTTTCCCTTGACAACACAATACAAAAACATGGCCGAGATGTCTCCCGCTCGACACTCTTCTGCCTGTCCGTTGCTTGTCGTCCTTCGTCAATGTCGACTGGCGATACTGGCGGAGAGAATGGGGGCTTGTCGTCTCGTGGGTGTGTTTATCGATATCCGTATCATGTGCACGTCATGTCGTCAGTTGTATCGATGACGGTTGTTGCATGCATGGTTGTCGCATTCTCGGATGAATCATGCAGAGAAAGGTGAGCCGGTGATCGAGGAAGAGAGAGAAGACTGCCGAGAGAATACTCCATCAAAGGGAGGTCTCTGGTCGAGGGTTTGTTCACATCGCAGTTGGGTGTGTCGAGCTTGTCGAACTCGTCGATGTCGAGGGCTGGTAGTAGGAAAGACAATAAAAAGAAAAGCTGGGAAGAAGGCAGACAATGGAGGCGAGCGAGTCTATTTGAATTGTTTTGTTTCCAAAATTGAGCCATTTTCTTCCCTTTTTTCTCAAAGTCAGACTTTTTTGTTTCTTTTCTGTTTCGAATCTCTCGCTTCTTCAGATCCAAAATCCATGCACGGACACGGTTATATTTTCGTGATATGGAGACAGAAGCGTGAAAATAAATAAAGAAATTAACAAAATGGACGGAATGCGTGAAAAAACGCGCGCTGTTTACCGAGAACTGCCCATACATTTTCGTGGTTTTCGTGGCTTCGGGGGGATACTGTCCGCAATCGTTGTCCTTTTACCGCGCAGGAACTACGAGTACTCCGTAGTTGGGCAATAACACCAGCAAAAAGTGGCCTGCAAATAGAAAACTCTTCATAGGCTATCTGGTTCGCTTCCATGCTGCGTTCTTTTTTTTTATACTTTTTTCTTTCTTTTTCTGTTCACGATTAATAAAATCTGAATAAAATCTGACCTGTTCAAACACCGAGATTTCTTGTTTCTCCGTTCTCACATATATGGTCACTGAATTCAACAAACAAATTCCCGTTTATGAGACTCTATCTCATCAGGCATCTATGGTGTAATAAGGGAGATCGTAATTGGTCGACACGAGAATAAAGAAAATAACAAGTACATACTCGTAGAGAACGGCGAGGACACAGGAGAGAAAAATTAGGAATCTGGTGATTTACTGGGATACACGGCGGCTGTCATTCGATCACGGGCTCGGTTTCTTTGCTTCACAAATCGAGGGCGAGACCCGAAGTTGCTGTCTCTCCTGCTTCTCGTAGTTAAACTAACTTTTTCTTCTAGAATGAACCTTGGCCATTCTCCCGTCGTTTCTCTTACAGTCCTCTTCGTCATGCTCTATTCGCTCTGTTTAGGTACCAAGAAAAAAGGTGCTGCTTTCCAGAGCTTCTATTGGGCAAAGCTTGTGCGGGTCTCTTGTTGACAAGTGATTGAAAGAAAAAGAGGCACAATGACGGCATAGGTAGGTCTCGAGCAACAGCCGGCTTGCCCTATCGACTCAGCCCTGGCAGTACTGTCTGCCAGCATGCAATGGCACTGGCCCTGCTGGTGTAACAGAATCCTCTGGACAGCGTCTTGGATTTAATTTGTGCCTTTGGGTTATGAAAGAAGAACTGGACATGCTACTTGTACGTGCAATATTACTTTCCGGAGATAGGCGGCGCGAAGAGAAATGCAGAAAGCCGGGCGACAAAGTGTATTGATGTTATTTTTTTTATGCGCTTCTCCTTTTTCCGTGGCTTGCACAAGTCTTGTTTCCTCTCCTCTTCGGCCTCTGCCGGCCAAGATTAGCAAATGAGAGCACATGGCTTGTAGCAGATGCACCGTTGGTCTGTGCACGGGTCATCCGCCGGCTTTAGCTTCTTTTTTCTTTTTTTTTTTTTCTTTTTTTTTTCTTTTTTTTTCGTTTTCGTTTTTCTTTTCGTCACGCTTTTGGTAACTCACAGTACAGAATCTCGTGGCTGGACAATAATGAACAGCAGCACGGAGTACGGAGTATACCATGACGTTTGATAACGGGCTACTTGAATTTTATCGGCAGTGGAAAGCAGAGAAAAAGAAAGGGTTCACTGGCGGTGGGACCGCCGCTAAGGACGTGCCCGCACATCAAGGTCTGGGATGGACGGACCGTTGTGATAAGGCCTCGTTAGTTTCACTGCCAAAGGAACAGAAAGGAAGGTGCCGCCCAGCGGTATCTCGAGTATTTCGAGATACGGACAGCGTCATGCATAGAGACGGCCAGAAGCGGAAAGCGCGAGCGGTTACAGAAAAGGGGTCAGATGACGCTTCGCGCCTGCCCCTCTCGTCCTTTGTGTATCAGGAACGCAAAAGTCCAAAGAAGGTATGATCGCGGTATCGCCAGGCATCTCTCCGCAGGTTCGCCTTCCTTTCTTCCTCGTCGTTTCTTTTTTTCTTTCTTTTTGGGTGCTTCTTTCATCCGGCTTGACTCTTCTCGACGTTTCCACGCGGCCAAGGGGCCCGCACTTTCTTCGCCTTGGCACTTCCGGGGGAGGGGTGGTGGTTGTTCTTTCCCCTTGTGTTGCAATTTCAGACGTGGCTGTCAGAGGGAAGGCGCGTCCTTGGCAAAACACAACCATAGGGACAGCCCGCCCAAGGCAATTTACCGTGTATGACACTGGTGTGTCAAGTATTACGAAGTACGAGTATGCGTATTCCAGCGTCTTCGCTTTGCTTCTGTAGAACAGTAAAACAGACATCTGTCGGCTTGCATCGTTCTGCACATCATCAAAGAGGAGGGGAAACACTCTGCAAACGGCGTAGATCGTCATTGGCAGCGATGCAACGGGCAACGAACGGCAGGAGCCACGACAGCAGCACACAGACACAAGCTTTATCTTTATTCCGGGGTAGGAAGGGACGAGAGACACCAGCTGTCGTAATTGCTCTGTATGGATACGGAGTACAAAAAGGCAGGGAGGGCTGCCTCCCGTATTTCTCCTACTACTTGTTCCCTCCTTGGGTTCGTTTTCGAAACGCTTCCCTGCTCTATTTCGTCTCCAACTCCTCCCTCCCTCCTTTCCTCTCCGCTTACTCTCGTTCTCTCCCGTACGTCGTACACGATCACCCAACGCTCCCATTCCCACCGCCTCGTAAGCAGCGCAGTATTCTAGTCCCCCTTTTGTTTATTCTCGCTTCGGCACCGTTATCGCAACCGTTATTTACTTCCGCTGTTTTTTTTTTTTTTTTTTTGGGCGGTGAAGACAAGATAGGCTAACAAATCAACGACACGATCAGTTCTCGCCTCGCCTCACCTCTTCCTTGTCAACAGCCCAATACCGCAACCATGCCAGGTGTTCGTACGTGCAGTTTGGCTTTCCACGCCCTCACCATGACCTCAGCGTCACGGCCTTGATCACACCGATATCATAGCTAACACAGGCAACCCTCTTCCTCCTAAAACAGCCCTCGATGCGCTCGACAACTTGAAGTCCAAGTTCAAGTCCATCTTCAAGAAGAAGTCCAAGGCGGAACCTGCTCCCGCCAAGCCTACTGAGGAGGCTGCAAAGCCCGCCGAGCCTGCTGCTCCTGCTGCTGAACCCGCTGCTGCTCCGGCTTGCCGAGGCGGCTGCTGCTCCGACTGCTGCTGAGCCTGCTCCTGTCGCCGCCGAGGGCCGCTCCCGCTGCCGAGCCTGCTGCTGAGCCCGCTGCCGAACCCGCTCCTGTTGTTGCCGAGGCTGCGCCCCGCTGTTGAACCTGCTGCTCCGGCCGCTGCTGAGGAGGCCAAGCCGGCCCGAGGAGGCCAAGCCTGGTAAGTCGTAAGAGAAGCCTCCTTCACAAGTACGACAGAAAGAGCTGACATATTGGATAGCCGCATAAGGGCACGATCCTCGATCGAGACAAAGCTCTGCCATGGCCATGCTTGGCTCGTAATTTGACGCGGAGGGCACTATATTTCCATTTCTGTTTTTTTTTTGGTGCATCTTGCTCTCTCATTCGCTGGACGATCGACGACTGCAGACTCGTCAGGTCAACTCGGCATGGAGGAGCACATGCGTAGGAACACAGCAAGCAAAGATGAGACTGTTCCAGCCTTTGTCTAGTGTTGATTCCTTGCCACATTCCTTTCTTTCTTTCATTTTACTCCCTTATGATATCCAATTACTTTTTGTTTCTCTTGTTGTTTTTGATATCTTGTCAGATACCTTTTTTTTGTCGAATACCTTTAGATACCCAGACAAAAAAAACCGATGAAGATAGCAATGAACAGAACGAGGGCGCATCTTGGCCTCTCAATTATCCCAAGACATCTATTTTGTGTGTTTGTGAAGCGCTAGCTTAATGCAAAACGCAAACAAATCTCGGCCGGAACCCTCTAAGATAATACGAGAACCCACGAGAACCCACGGAAAAACACCGGCCACCTCACTTCGCCCATCGTGCTTTCGTCACAACCGTATCTGAGCTGGATGCATCGCCTCCGCTGGGTGTCTGCTTGGTGCTTGATGTTTGAAAAAGGGAATGTTGCTACTGGTGGTCGTGCACCGGCTCCGCCGGTCTTGCCGTTGCCCCGGGACCGCCCGTAGTGACCCGCGAGTACGGAATGCCTGGACCAGGCAGGCCACCCGCACCCCCCGCACCCGGCATCGCGTCGCTGCGCGCCAGGGTGCTGCTGCAATTCCCGGCGGGGGCATGGACGCGAGCGTGGACGGATCCCTGGTAAGCCGCGAGATCGCTGCCGATGCCACTGGCTGGTTGGTCATGTGCATTGTCGGCACAGGCAACCGGCGGCTGCCGGGTCCTCGTCCCACGAGAACAGCGAGCCAAACTCAAAGTGCTGCACGACGGGGAACTTGGACAACACCTCGGCGTTGAACATTTTGATCATGCCCTTATTGATCTTGCCCCAGCCGTCCTTGATGCCCGACACAATCGTACAAGATCGGGCTGTGCTCCCAAAACGGCCCTCGCTTGACGTCGTTGATGAACCCCACGGCCGAAAAGTACAGGTTGAGCTGGCGCTGCACCTCGACCGTCGCCGGCTTGACAATGTCGGCCGGCTTGGGCGCACGCGGCGCCGATCCTTCTTGCGGCATGGGCTCTGTGGCGGCCGCATCAATGGGCCGCCGTGAGCTGCGCCGACCGAAAACATACGGCAGAAACGAGTTGGTCATCCAGACCCCAGACGCCGTGCGATCCGGCCGGCTCAGCGTATACGTCAGAATGAGCTTGCGCACAGCGACCAGGTACGGCTCGAGCGCGCCGAACACGAGGCTGCGCTCGACGGCCTCCCATCATCATCAACAGCAACGCTGGCGTCGTCGGCAAACACGCGCAGCTTCCACAGGCAGCCCAGGAACGCCAGAAAGCTCAGCTCGGTGGCCGGTGCCGTAGTCGAGCCGCTTGGGCGCTGCAAAGCTGCCGAGAAAATACGCCTTGACCTCATCCATGGCCGACGACGGTCTCTCGCTCGCATTGTCGTCCGTGGCGTCGTCTTTTCCGTCTTTTTCATCGTCGTCGTCGTTGTCTTTTCCAAAGACCCGTAGCCCTCAATCGTAATGTACTCCCTCCAAACAGACCATTCTCCACGCGCTCTGCCAGCAGCTTTGTGCCATGTCCGGAAGCTAGCGTTGCCAAACCGCCGCGGGCCCGGGTCCGTGGCGCCTCGTCGATGATGCCCGTGATGCGCGCCAGCAAGGCCTGCAACCGCTGCACGGACGGCGGGTCGTTGCTGGCTTGGGCGACTGGAGGGTGAACAAGGTGGTGTGGAAGCCGTCGCCAGGCCACCGCCCGTTCCTGCTGCTGCCGAGCCGGCCTTTCGTCGCGGGCACAGTGCGTGTTGAAGCTGCATGACAAAAGGGCCAATGTCGCGGTAGGCCTTGGACACGAGAAAGCGGGCGACGTCGGCGCCGTCATGGATGCGCTTGGCGGGCGGAGGAAGCAATGCGATGGGGATGTCCGTCGCCGGTGTATTGGCGCTGGAGGAGGGACGAGGGAGGAACTCGAGCTTCGGATGGGACTGGGAGGTCTGGTCGAGGATGAAGCTGGACGAGGCGGAGGGGAGGAGGAGGAGGGGCCATGGCCGGCGAGGCTGTTGAAGTTGAGACTGCGGGTGCTGCTGCTTTAGCAAGCTCCGGAGCCTGTGACGGCCCTGGTCCACTGGCTGCCATTGTGATATGATTGCCACAGCCTTGTGCGCACCGTTCTTCTTTCAAAGCAGAGTTGTGCCTTGGATATGAGCTTGCGGTGCGGTTGTGAATGGAGGTGCTGGACAGAAGAGTGCGGGACGGAAGCTCACAGCGCTAAAAGACGCACCAAGACCCCACATGTCCTCCTAGGGTTCAGGCGGCCTATCTGCATCCACTTTCAGCTGCAACAGCTCTGTGACAGCAAAAAAGTCACTAACATCAAGCGAAAGTACTCTCAAAAAATGTAAGCTTATACAAAATTAATACTAAAAAAAATCTATTATGCAATGATATAAAATGAGAATGACAATGCCAGAGATGCTGAGTATATGACAAGTATCCTTTTGTATGCCCCCCAAAGACCAAAGAGAACCAAAAATGTATCATAAACCGAATTAAAAGTCAAAGAGAAGTTCTTATGAAGGCCGCGGCTTTATCGAGCGCCAAATTTGTACCACTTTCTCTTTGTGCTGCTGGCGCTGCCGCTTCTTCTTCGCGCTGGTAGCCCTCTTCCTGGACATTGTGCCGCCCGACAATCTCCAAGAAGACCTGTCGAGTGTCGTCGGACTGACACTGTAGTGGTCAATGCCCAGGGTGTCGCGCTGCTCATCCAGCATGACTACAAGACGGCCAATGGCGCTCGTCGTGCGTGGAAGCCGATGCAAAGAGCAATGCTTTGTCGTCCATCGTCGAGTGACGACGACGGGCGTACCGGTGCCGGCTCTTCCTCTTCCTCCGCCCAGGGGAATGGCGAACCGCATCTGTCCGTGGTACGTTTCGTGCTCAATTTCCACGTTGGGGAACGTGGCCTGCACCCACTGGCGCAGGCGGGGCTGTGTCGGCTTCGGGCGTTCGCGGTGCACCGCGGCTGACGAGGTGCACATACAGCCGGTTGCCGAAGCGCGCACGCAAAATCGTCGGTGCCACCCGCAGCCAGCATCCGCCCAGCCAAGATCCCAGCGCGGCCAGCCAGTGCATCTGCTTCCTCCATCGAGTGTGTTGTGAAGCAGAATGGACCGCCCCCGGTACCGGTTGGCCGCCAGCGTGCGCCACATGATGCGCTTCGCGGCCGCATCGAGACCGGACGACGGCTCGTCCAGAATCAACAACGGCCGGGTTGCCCATAAGGGCAATGCCCAAGCTCAGTTTGCGCTTATTTCCGCCCGACAGCGCATGCGCTTGCCGGTCGCTAAACGCAGTGAGACCCACGGCGCGAATCACAGCCTGGACATTGTGCTCGACGTCGGCAATGCCACGTACGCGCGCATAGAACCGGAGTGGTCGCGGACGGTCATCTGGTCGACGGCGTCAAACTGGGGACACACGCAAGGCTGCCACGAGCTGCCACGAGCTCTTGGTGACCGACAGACCCTCGACAAACACGTCGCCATCGTCGGGTTTGAGGTCGCCCCGGATGATGGAGATGGTTGTCGACTTTGCCGGCACCATTGGGGCCGAGCAGTGCAAACACTTCGCCGTGGTTCACGTGAAACTGACGTTGTCGACGGCCGTGTTGCGTTTAAAGGTCTTGGTTTACGTGGGACACGCGCAGACCGCGCACGGCGGGCAAACCATCGATGCCATCATCCTCGCCATGCATTGAAGATGATGCCTCTAGAGAAATACCGTCAACACCGCCCTCGCCATCGATGAACGCCAGCATGTGACGTTGTCTGCGAGGCCTTCTTTTGGCGGCGTAGCATCTTTGTGAAGCGGTAAAAGGTCGCGCCAACATTGCCGCTGTCAAACCAGAGGAGAATTCCAAAAAGGAGAAACGACTGCCAGAACAGGTAGAGGATGGGGCCGCCGTACAAATTGATGGAGCCGGGGTTACTGTTGAGCTCGTTACCGTGCAGGTGACGGAGAAGAGGTTCAGGGTGATAAACAGCGAGCGGATCACCGACCCGATGGGCGCAACAGCGGAGACGACAAAGTGCACGAGCAGCAGATACGAGTCGATGTGGTTGACGGGTGCGTACGTAATTGTGCAGAGGTAAGCAATCATGTAGACGAGGAAGAGATGATGGCCTGGTAGGCGGCGGTGAAGGCGTACGCGGACAGCTGGTTGCGGGAAAAGAGCGAGATCACATAGGCCACGAGGGGCGGAAGCAAGTCCGTACAAGGCAAAAGACCAGAAACAGATAGCCCACATGGTACCAGACGTTAGACAGCGCCACCCAGAGAATGGTGATGAGAGCCGACGACACAAGAACAAATGGAAAAGTCGAATGCCAGGTACGCCATCCACAAGGGCAAGGCACGCACACCGTTGGAATATTCGAGGCCGCGGACATGGCGGCGTCGCTCGAGGTTCGGGTAAAGAGAGAAGAAGCCAGGGTAGGCAGCACATGCCAAGCAGACATAGACGAGCATCTGCAACGAGTTGCCGGTGCTAGGAGACCACGGAATGGCGAAATCAGCATAGTTGGCAGAGATGGACAAGTTGGCGAGCAGAACGTCCATCAGGTTCTGGCCAAAGAACGAGTTCACCTGGTCCAAGTAGTCACCCAAATATGCGCACTCTGTCGGTGGTGAGCTGCTATCGCCGAGCCAAAAGCCTGCAGGCGTCACATTCTTGCGGTACTTGGACGATCAGATTGTTGAAGTCGTCAAAGGTGTCGGCCAGAGTGATGTTTTGGAAGATCTCGCGACGATCTGAGTGTTGTTGGTGCCGCTGCCATTGTCACTGCTGTTGGTAAACATGGGGATGAAAAGGTCGAGAATGGAGTTGATGTCGGTAAAGCGCGTTTGCCGGGCCGGCCACGAGGAAGAGAATGTCACCGGCATCGGCCAAGTTCTGCGGGTCGTCGTTGGAGAGCTGGTCTGCCGACGAGCAGCCAACGGGGTCTTGTCCCTTGACGAACAAAGTAACCAGGCCAGCGGCAAGGACGGGAATGACAAAAGCGGCAAAGGTTGGGAACCCAGTTGGCCCTTGGAGACGATAAACCGCTTCCGGAACAGGACACGCGCTTGTTGCCAGTATCCGATTCGGCGGCCCGACAGCAGCTTCAAGCGCTTTTGGCCGCCAGCATCGTCAGTGCTGCAGTCCTCGCTGTATGCATTGACGCGGGCCTCCGCCGGGCACAGTTGTAGCCGGAGTGGTCCCGTCGTGCTTCACGGTGTCCGAAGCCTGCTGTTTCTCGCCAACAGCGGCGACAGTGCTGCTTTCAGCCTCCTTGATGACTGTGGGATCCGGCTGTGCCTGATCACGTGCATCCTGCTCGGCTTGCACCTCCTCGGCCAGCTGCAAAAAGACATCTTCCAGCGTAGGGCCCGAAAAGCGGTAGTCCGTCACGCTAGCAGCCTCAAGAGCGCGGATAACGTGGGCGGCCAGATTCGACGAGGGTGGCAATGTAGGTGACAATGTCCAAACGCTGTCTTTCTTTGGACGAACCCCCTCGACATCGGGGAGATCGCGGTCGTCTTCGGACAATCACCAGTAGCAGCCTTGTCATTTTGCCTTGGTTTTTTGTGTACATGGATCCCGGTAGCCACCGCCGAAGTCGGTCCTTGAGCGCCACGGACGACCCGTCGGCACGCAGCGTGCCCTTGGACAGGACAGCGATATGGTCGGACAGCAGGTCAGCCTCATCCAGAAAGTGGGTAGTCATGATAATCGTGCGACGACCACGCTCGGCCAGCAGGATATCCCAGATCTTGCGACGACTGAGGGGGTCCAGGCCACTCGAGACCTCATCGACACAACACACAGCACTGCCACCCGTGAGCATCATGCCCAGCTGCAGCTTGCGTTGTTGGCCGCCAGAGAGCGTCTTAGCACGCGCCGTGGCCTTGTGTTCGAGGTCGACCGACTTGATGAGCTGGCGGATCTCGTCGCGTGAAGCATGGTTGCGGGGTGACTTGAGACGGTTGAAGATGTACGGTGCTCTTCGACAGTGATATCGTCCCACATGACATTCTTTTGGGGCGCCGATACCAAGGCCATGTGTGCCGTCGAGGGTGATACGGCCACTCGTGAGCTTGCTCGTGCCGGCAATGGCATCAAGTGTCGTACTCTTACCGCTTCCGTTGGCACCGAGAAGCACTAGAATCTGGCCATGGACGGCAGACAAGGTCAGCTCATGCACGGCATGGACGGGAGCAGGCGCCGTTTTGATCCAGCCAAACGCGCGGCGCAGGGGCCGGGATAGTACGTCTTGCTAAACTGGTCCAGCTGCAGGGCAGGAAGAGGATGGCCGTCGCCGTCCACACCGCCACCCTCCGGGCGCGTGTCAATGGTGCGTCCGGTGGTGATTGTGCCGTACAGATAACGCTCAATGAACGCGCCAATGACGGGGTAGATGAGGATCTGGAGCACGAGGAAGATCCACAGGCAATGCTCGGCAAGTGCACGGACTGGCCTCCGGGGACTTCCACTAGATCACGGGCAGCTCGTCTCGCTCGAAGCGGCGACGTTGGTGATGAAAAGAACGTAGTTGCACGGCGCAAAGAACAGGCTCAAGACAGTCACGGGCACTGTCTTGGGCGCCGTGATTGTCTGAGCAATGATGGCCAGCAAAAGATAGACAATGGTCACCGAGACGCCACTCAGCTGCGAGCGCTTGAAGAGCGAAGACCCGAGGAGAGACATTGATGCCAGCGCCAGGCCGACGAGGATGTGGTAAATGATAATGACGCCGGCGTTGGAATGGGCGAAGACGCTTCTGGCGACGATGGCAGAGCCCAAGACCCAGCCCGGCAGGTACATGGCGAGCAAAAGAGAGGTGGTAAGACCAGCCGTGCTACTTGGGCCTCGCCCCAAACGTCGGCCGCCTTCAGACGTGGTCATCATTGAGTCGATCAGCGTCGACATGCCGAGTTCGCGCTCGTCGCGATGAAGCCAGTCAAGTGGTAGCCACGATGCCGATGACGCCCGAGATGAAGGCGACGCCTAAAAAGTTGGTGATGGACTTCTGATACTCGACGCGGATCTTGTCGTCGCGTTCGGCGGGCGTGAGCGAAGTGAAAGGGTAATTCGTGGACATCTGCGCTTGCAATGGCATTGCCGCTGGCATTGCCGCCGGTTTGCTGGCCAACAATGGCCGAGTCAATGGCGTGCTGGAACGGCAACATGTACACCTCGCCGGTCGTTAGTGCTCTTGTCGACGTTGATCTTGCCGGCGCCCAGCGAGCCGTCGAGGCGATGTCGTACTTCCAGATACCACCGCTACCCTCGTCCGGGACGCAACGAAGAACACGGCACCATAGCAGTGGCTCACGCCGCGCAGCGAGCTGTGGCAAACCGTGTCGATCTGGGAGTCGTTGGCAAGCGCACGACAGTGCTTGCCGGTGCTTTCGACCTGTGCGGCGAATCGTGTCGATGACGGCGTCAATGGCGCCGTCCCGCCAGTCCTCCGTTGTAGAATGCGACCGTGTGCCGCCCGTGATGGCGGCGTCGGCGAGGCATCGGACAGCGACAGGCAGCGGTTTGAGAGTGCCAATGCCAAGACGGCCGGCGGGACAAAGAGGTACTTGGCGAACGAGGAAGAAGGCGAAGAGGATGAGGGGATAATGAGCGCGCGAATCACAGTCCCCGCGATCGGATGACGGATGAAAAACAATGCGCACATTCTTGGCGGAGAGCGTCCACACCTGGCGCAGGAATAAGCTCACAGACATGCTGGGCAGTTGCACGTCCAGGAACTGATGAGAAAAGCGAGCGTACAGGTTCGTCCAAATGGTGGCTGATTTCTATTGGGAAGCCATCTGTGTCGTCGAGGGTGTCACTGCTTCAAGATGGATGCTGTCGAGCTGGGGAATGTTGATGCGTTGTCGTCATCCGGAGACGTTTCGAATTGGAGCGCCGATCGCCGTTCGGGGTCCGTTTCGGGTTATCGTGGCGCACAGTTGCATCGATCGGCGATACAGATGCAAGATGGAGCAAGGAGAACAAGGGGGTGGCCCGGTCGAATGGTGATCTCGAATCAAGACGTTTTCAAGGCGTCCTCCAGCAATCAAAAGAAAGCAATCGAAAGCAAAATTGGCAGACGAGAGCAGACGAGAACAGTGAGACGTCCAATCGGAAAGGCGGGCAAAGATTCGAGCCGAGCCGTGTGAAAGATACTGTCTTGTTGCGTGAAAAAAAGAAGCAGGCTGACAGGCAAATGGATGCCAAACCCACGACGCCCGTGCTGGACACAGGACAAAAGGAGAGAAGAAGAAACGATTGACAAGAAACGAAAGAAATAAGATGGCGAGACAACATAACGTGGCGCGAAGGAATGCAGACAAAAAAGTCGTCGAAGAAAAAGAAGTGTTCGGTTTGGGGTATTTTTGATGCGGCTTCCTTAATTTGGCTGTCTGGGTATTCAATCTCGATAGGGCGCTTTACCGGGTTGGTGGTTCTCTCGGGGAAATCGCTGGGCCCGAATTCCCCGCGTTTCAGTTGAATACGGCTCGAGGCGTGGTAAAAAGATGAGGAATCTTTTGTTTTTAGGATACAAAAAATCCAGCTGTGTTTTTTTGGATTCTGAATTTTGGATTCCGAAAAGGGGCAGAAAGATATTTCAGGAAGCAGCCTGCCAAAGTTTAGCATTCCAACGCGGAAACCTCGATGGACTGCAACAGCGCCCAATGCCCCAAAATAGAAACAATGGTCGCGTGAGGAAACTGCGACTGGGAGTAAGTGTCGGGATGCCATTTTGATACCACAGAGCCTACAATAAACCGAGCAAGGGATAGAAGGCCTCGATTACTGTTTTCACCGGCGGCGGGGGAGGGAGGCGGGAACCTGGCGAGGCCAATAACACGGCCAAGAAAACGCAAAACGCGAGGACCATCTTTTTCCTCTCATCGTTCTTCAACATTCGCCTTCCGCGTATTCATTCTTTATCTAATGTTCATTTTCTCTCCTTCCCTATTTTGCTCTCTGATACTCTGCGCCTGCCCTATTCAGGCGTGGCTATGGAATCACCGCAAGGCTGTGTCGCCGTGAACGCCGCGTATACTTGCACCTTCCCCGACAGAAACCCATGCTGCCACCTGCCTCGATTGCCCAAGGTCATCCATAAAAGGAAGCAGCAGATAAGGGAGGGGATGATGAGAAGGTGTGCCCGTACGAGCAGTCGCAACGCCAAGGAAAGCCACCAGCCTGGACTTCTCCTGCACGGCGCTAACTCTTCGGCAGCTTGCGGATAGCGCGGTCCTCTTTGCGGGCGGATCAAAGCCGTTCTGGGGCACGGCGGCGATCTAGCAACGTTCTGGTGGCTTTTGATGAAGAGTCTGAGTGAAACAAGATAATTCTTCACAAAAGTCAACAAATGCGTGGCAGGCACGAGGAGAGGAAGCAGAACAGGTCCATGGCCATGGAATTCGAACAACTTTGCGTTTAATTTCTGAAAAATAATCCAAAAAAGAGATAGAAAATTAGCAATTAATAAAATCTTAAAAAATTTTATAACTGAGTGCCTCCCGTTTTATGTGTTAGATACAACTGAAAAAGAAAGAAAAGAAAACACTCAGCCAAACACACAATAAAGCTGTACCTCAAAAACACCAAAATTTTAGTCGAGGGTAGAAACAAGAGTTGTAGATTGTAAAATCCAAACCGAGATGATTAACTATAGTACATAAAAAATGTAAGTCGTGCGTTATCTCAACGAAAACGTGTCTGTTTTCTACCAACGGCGTACGATGGCCGTTGACAACCAACAAAGCGCCCGGGCCTGGCTTGGGCAGGATTATCAGCTTTTGGCTTTGACTTGAAGGTCCGAGAGTTTTTGCGTGACGTTTTTCTGGGCCTGTGCCTTGTTTGTCTGTTGGTAGACGATCGCAGTGATCTAATATATCACAAGTGCCAACAGTCTCGACCACGACGGCAAAAACCAGCCGGTCTTATTTGCGACCTTGTTCATGGCTATTTGTCAGAAACGGCGTACAAACCTGGGGAGCTTATGCAGACGCAATGAACATTGATGCGTGCATAAAGGTTTTCACGGGACAGAGAGGCCATAGCGAGAAGCGACAGGAGTTTATGTCCACGCACATACAGAAGATGCTGAGATCTGATGCAGGTCTGTCTTCGGCACATTGCCGTCTTGCCCAGCTCTTTGGCCGTCTTCGTCCATTGACTGCCGCACGGGGCTCCCCTCGTCGTGATATCTTCCCTTTCAACTGCTTCTCTCGCAAAACCATCTCTGGCACGTTTTAAGACCTAGACGCTGGTAGTGAGCTTAGGCCTTTTCTTCCCTTTCCTTCTTTTCTTGTCTTTTTTTTTAAAAAAAAAGAATTATACTTTTTAACTATTACCTTTTCCCCCTCTGAAAGTGATTTGTGTAAGCTAGGTCTTTTTTCTTTTCCTGACCAAAACTCTCGATTACTGAGAGAACCACAGCAGACATTGAAATCTCATTGGTAATTCGTTCGAATTGGCAGTAATAACTTTACTCTGTAGAAAAGTGTAAAAAACTATGGATTATCTGTGTTTGGACCTCATTCTCCAATGTAGCGTACGCCATGTGACAGGCGCACGAACGCTAATGTAACCAAACAGACCTTATTTCTCAGAGGCCCGTGTCCAGAACCAAACTCTGGAGACAATGAGTGATCTCAAGGAAGTGAGATCGCCATTCGATCCAAACCATTTCTTTTAGTCCAGGGATAATCGCTGCGGACAAGGAGTATTTGTTGGCCTTTTTGTTCTGATTTTCTGAAGAATAGCTCTTTCGAGAAGACCGAAAAGTGTCATTGTCGAGGCACTCGTAAACCGTTTTTACCTCCGCTCACGCGTGACACAAGCAAACGGCTATTACAATTTTCAAATATGTTTCTCAAGTATCTCTGTCGATTCCCGACTGCTTTTATCTTTTTTATATTCCTACCGTGTTCATGCCGGTAGTCTCACCGCTGTGCAGGAACAGGACCAAGAACACTGATAAATATGCCCCAGCGGTTTGAGCGTCCTCGATAAACATATAAATGTCTTTCCCCACACCATGCGAGGCTCATCAGCAAACTGTTTGGGCAATATACAGAGTACCCCCGATGCAACTACGATCTGACGCAAGGTACGAAGAATATGTACGGTGCACGCGGTACACTGTGATGTTTTCCCTCCATTTGTCTTCCTCGTACATCAACGCTCGGATCTACAAATAGGTCCTATGTGGTAGTAGTCGAGGTAAAAGGCTTAACATGGGAGATAAGGACAAGCAATGATACGCCAGGCGAGAGCGAAAAAAATATGTGTTCACCCAAAATGTGCTTTTGCAACTTGCCCAAAGAGGAAACCTGAGGTGGACAAGATTCTGTGCGGAGCGAGGGGACAGGTGAGGGCCCATGCGAACGACGATCCGCCGACAAGAGCACGGATCACCAATAGCGTTTGCCTCTTTCCCCATGTCTTCTAGTCTCTTCCTGTTGCTGATGCTCTGCAGACTGACATGCAATGCCGTGTCTGTTTTTGTTGTCCGAGAGGAAGTGGACAGAGACGGTGTGAGACCAAGGGAGACTAAGGGTGAGAAGTAGCAGGGCGGAAGCAGCATATCAGGTACGGCACGGTAGGGCACCATCACAAACGAGATATTCTTCTTCACACACACTCAAACAATAGTTGAGCTGAAGAACCAGTGGTTTGAAAGGAACAAAAACCTCTCATGGAGAAAGCAGAAGCGATCCAAGCACACAGATACTCGCCAGGCACCCTTGTCCACAACACCATCACGACGATCTGGTGGAGGGCGGATGGCAAACAGAATAAAACGGCATGACACTTCAATGCGGTCAGATAGAGGAGAATGATTTATACGCTCTTGTGACTCCCCGCTCATGAATATTCTCCTCGACGCCATCGTGTATAAAAGAGAAGATGCCCACAGCCCTCATACTCAGTTATATTGGCTCTTACCAAGATACTCAATTTTCATTTAATCATTCGTCCACTCTTATTTTTTTTTTAAAAAAAACATTCTTTCTAGCCTCACCCATCTCCTTCATCATGTGGCCTCGCTCCCTTCTCTTTGCTGAGCCGTCGGCCGACGTTGCGCCGCCTATGTGGTACCGCCCCCAGTCGGGTGGTCAGCTCATCTCTCTTAACCTGTTGTCTCGGACACGCCCATGTGGCGCCGTCCTTGGCCCGCACTGCTGATGCCGTGCCCATCTTTGAAAGAGGCCGTTGTCAGTCCCTCACACATGTGGCACCGCGCGCCCACCGGCATGCCCATGTGCCCTTGCTGCACGAGCCCAACGCCGACGGGTCTGGCCATGGCCGAGCGCGCCGAAGCCGCTCTGGCGATGCCCCCAAGAAGTCCTGTCTACATGCGGCCCTCGACCATGGCCACATCGACCTCTCGCGGCAGCTCTGAGAGTGCCTTTAGTGTCAGCACCACCGAGAGCACACGCCGTGGTGGTGCCCGCCAGCTGCAGCTCCATGTATCGTCGCTGAGCGTGAGCATCAAGCGCAGCTTTGCCCGTCTTCGGGGCCGGTCGAGCATCGAGTCTCTGTAAGGGAGGGACCGATGACAAGAAAAAAAAGAAAAAAAGAAAAAAAAAAAGATTAAAAAAAACCTCACCGCAACGCACACATGGATACACAGATCAAATATGGCTTCTGTCACTTACCAACTACTATCTTTTGTTATGTTTTCCTTAGCCTTACTTCCTTTATTTACTACCCTCTCTTCATATACCACTTTTCGCCACAACTTCCACTTTCTCTCTTTCTTTTTTCACTGCCTTCCTCATTCTTTTTTATTTTCTTTATTATGCAGTGCCATGCAGTGTCACCGCACCTGTTCAGCGCGGATGGACCTGGAGGGCGCTGTTCTTTATGGTTCTTTATTGATTTTTGTTCTCTCAAAACAAGACTCTCACTCTCAAACTATGCGACACTGGCTTTGCCGCCATTTCTTTATTTATTCTAATCTTTCCAGCTCTTCATAAGCAGCATCTTAAATATCAATATCTTATTATTGACTTGGTTGATTCTAAAGTGCTCTCTCACATTACGAGATTAAGATAGCCTTTTCATGTTTTAAACTACAGATAAATAATAAATTAAATAATGATAACAATAATGGAAGAGAGCGGCACTGTACGGCAGCCCGAAGGTCTGAATTGGCGGCAGGTGACCGTTCTAAGCTGCGAGCTTGCTTCTCCAATTCTCCAGTTAATTCTTGCACGTTGATGAGTCGTTGGTCAGCGGGTCGCGTGGAGTAAACAAAAACGGCACGGCACGGTGCAGCTGCGAAGAAAGAAAGAGCGAACAACGGGTCGAACCCGGTCGCGACTTCCAACAGGCTTCTTGAAACTTTTGGTCGTGGAACTCCGGTTCCCTCCTTCCCCAAGTTGCAGACTGCGTTTGCCAATCGCGTCTTTCGACAGTCGCTGCTTCCAAATCCCATAATCAATGCTTTACGAAGTTACTCCGTAGAATGCTAAGACCGGAAGAGAAAAATCGCTCCTCCCATTGCAACACCGGCGTTTTTGCGCCTTGTAGCGCCCTCTAGCTTCAGTGACTTGCCGCCCCCGGAATCGTCGGCGTTGCTTTTCGTGCAAAATTCGCCCCCTCGCCATGGAATACAGGGGCCTAAGCCCGCTGGAAATGCCACTACGTCCGCTACAACTCGCTCCAACCGCCCAAGATCCTGCAGCCTTTCAGACCCTGGGACAACCTTAGCCAAGGGCTAGGCCGTCGTCGTGTAGTAAAGCACGGATCCGCAATGAAATTATTCAGCCCACTTGCCTTTCATAGCTCATAATAGGGGCGCAATGGAAAGAACCCCTGGAATCACTGCTCTTTCCAACGCCCAACATCTTGCCTCCTGTAGTTTCTGAATCTTGTCTCTGCTCACTTTGCATTCACAACATCTTTCTTTCGACGGGCACTGCAATCTTGACCTTTGCGGCACCATTAAAAGAAGCATACGGTGTATGCCCAGCAGCAGAAATAGCGACACCGACGCCAAAGCCGGGCTCAGAATTCGAGCAAAGCAAAGAAACAACAAAAATTACCGGCGAACCTCACCTCGACTCGACTCGACCAATTGACCGCCCCTCCCATCTGTCGACTATGAAGTGGCACCGAAATCCCTTCTTCCACACGGCCGTGATGCCGCCGTCCGTGGCCCCGTCGGCCCTGGCGTCGAACGCGGCCGTCGGCGGACCTCGATGGCGCCACGGCTGCTGCGGCCAGAGCTGCCGCCGCCCGGGGCAACGCATCCGCCTCGGCACGGCCCTCAACAGACTTGCTCCAGCCACCGGCAGGCGCAACACCAGGAGCTGTATCAGGCAGCGGGCCCAGCGGGCGGCCCTCTATGACGCTTGGCCGGCCCTCGATCACCATTGCTGAGCCAGAACGGCAGCACCAGCATGACCCAAGCCAGCATCTTGCGCCCCATGGCATCCTGGCCGAGGCTGCGAACCGCGTGGCTCAAGGCAAGTCGCGGCGGCGCAAGAAGACGCCCAAGCTGACAATCTGTGAGCCCAGCGACCACCTTGACGCCGTACCAGACGTTCTACATATTTGCCTCGACGGTCTAGGCGCGTTCCTGTTGTCTTTGGTGGCATTAACTTTGCCATTGCCTACGGTATGTTTTCCCTTTAGGTCCTCGCTTCGCTCGCTTTCTGCTTGTTCTCGCTCTCGCTTTGCTTGAGATGCTTGCTTTCTGCTTGTTCGTTCCCGCCCGCTAACAAGCCAGCCATGTACAAAACCATCGACACTGAAAAGAGCCCTATCCGTGTCTTCCAGTTCCCCAAACACTCTCGCCGGCGATGCCACCGTCACCATCTTCATTCCAGTGCGTCATCACCTGGTTTATCGAGCTGGTCCTCGTCAACCGCGACCTGCGCTCTGGCCATATCCAGCCCATTGGCTTCATTCGTGAGCCCCAAAACGCGCTCTTGCGGTGCGGTTCCTGCTGCTTGATCGCCGGCCGTCCGCCGCCGCAACAGACTCACCCGTCGAAGGCGCCACAAGTGATGACGACCTGCGTCGGCCGCTATCGGCCCCCCACGACCCCGAAAACTGCCACTGCGAGCAGCACAGAGAGCAGTATGAGATTGGCTCGTGGAAGCACTGGGCCGTCTTTTTGGTGTCCCAGCTGATCCGCGCGCTCATGTCGGCGTGCTCATGTGGTTCTTGATGTGGGGCCCCTCGATTGGTATTCTGATTGCGGTGGGTGACCACCGCGGCAACGACTGGTGGTTTGACGGCACGTCGTGGGCTCCGCCCATTTTCAAGCTCGTCTTTGGCGGCGTGCTGGCTCTGCTGACGACGCCGCCGTTTGCGGCGTTTTGGCTGGTGCGGTGCGGCTGGGGCCGTGCAGGCAAACCAAGCGGCACCTAGGACGCATCCGCAGCCATTGCTGCAGGAGAGCCGGCCGAGTCTGCAACGGTGTGAGGTGACTTAGAATACATTGATAGGACGGATAAGACGGAGGAAGATAGAAAAGAGAAGAGCGAAAAGAGGCGACTAGGGCGTGGCTGTTTTGTTGTTTACGATGATACCCAACATCCTTTTTGGTTTTTGCTGTTTTTGCGAGTCTTTTAAAAATGCATACCGTCGGGACGGTGTACATGCGCACGCCTGCCTCTGGGACGGTGGGAGTATAATTATAATCAGTAACCATAGACGAGCATCTCCAAGGCGTTTAGACGTGCCCGGGTTTCTTAGTACTATGTCATATAAGGCTACAGGAGGAAGATATAAACTAAACTTGCTTTCCTGCTGCAAGACATAATCCAAATTCATGCTTGGTGATGATAGATAGGTATCGTACGATGATGGTCACATTGCACTATTAGTACAGATTCTAGTAAAAAACAACCTGTCACTGCCGTCTTTTACTGTTCGATCCTCCTACTCTATGCAGGCGGTAAAAACGATGCAAACAGGATGCCCTGGATGGACGCGTACATGA
This sequence comes from Sporothrix curviconia, assembly GCA_016097085.2. Taxonomy (NCBI): domain Eukaryota; kingdom Fungi; phylum Ascomycota; class Sordariomycetes; order Ophiostomatales; family Ophiostomataceae; genus Sporothrix; species Sporothrix curviconia. The sequence goes on from JADMNF010000044.1 coordinate 145,087, forward strand.
CCATAAAGACGACAATACCACCTGACAGCTTGGAGCGTGGCCCGCCCATAAGACCCTGGCCAGCCACCAGTACCAGACGGGGTACGCAGACGAGAGGCGCGATATGATCTGACATGGTAGCTGGTAAAGGCCATGGTCGCGAGGAGAAACTGGATCGCAGTCATGCACTGTACCAACGGGCCCAGTCGCGGGTCGAACACGCGGCCATGACCGTCTTCTTTCTGTGTGGATGGCACATTACCATTACCACCACCACCACCTCCACCACTAGCCTTCCTTTTTGCGTCTTTTGCCGCGTTGGCCACGAGCACCCAGACGTCGATGCTCGAGTCTGCCATGACGAGCAGCATGGGCGTCGCCAGCAAAAGAGCGGCAAGTTTGACAGCGATCCAGTAGCCAAACAGACGGCCAGAGCCCTATATCAGGGTTAGACATGGGGAGTTGACTATTTTCTCTCTCTTTTTTTTAATAACAGTACGAAGAAAGTTGGGCCTTACCAGTAGTGCTCTTGCACAAAGCTGTAGATGCTGGGCACGAGCGCCGTGCACCACGGCCGGAAGTTCTCGCGAGGCATGCCCGACGGCGCTTGGCAGAAACTGGAAATAGGCCACCGTCTGCGGCACAACCGTGCCTGCGGCCACTGCCATGCCGCCGAGCCCGACAAATACCAGCCGGCGGAAGAGCGCAAGGCTGGGCTGACGCAGAAACATGAGGCTGCCCGCGACGGCCTCATATGCAAACAGCATGCTGTTGAGCAGAGCCGTTGCTGCGGAACAGCGTGGCCACGCCAAAATACACACCGGCAAGCAGGCGCAGCAAATCGCCCTTGACAGACAGCGCGCCGGTGGAACTAGCCTTGCGGCCGGCTGCAAAGGCGATGTAGCCCGCAAACGAAAAGAGGGCACAGCTGCTCTCGGCATACGGCGCCGACAAGAACAGGCCCGCGGGTGAGAGGACGTGCAGGCAGGCGGCAACAAAGGCAACCGTCCGGCCAGCAGCACCAATCCACACCTGGCAGCCCAGACGGTAGAGTAGCAAGACGGCCAGCAGGTGGGCGAAATGGGCATAAGCCACAGCTACCACGGGTACGGACACATCGGCCCCGAGGGAAGCCAGTGCTAGTAAAGGTCAGCATCGTGCATATATGGCGTGGGCAGGCAGAGGCAGACAACAAGACACATACTGCTCTGGATGAACGATACGACAGCGGGTAGCGCGGCGCCAAACGCCCACTCCTGTTCATAGATGTGGCCCGACGGGCTGCCTGCACGTAGTAGATGGCATCCCAGCTGACGAAACGGGACACGATGCCGCCGGACGGGATAGCGTGGCCGGGCAGGGTATTGGCAGACGCATTGGCGGTTATCGCTTCAAGCAGGTCGCCCGACGTGTCATAGGCCGGGCCGGCGAGTGTGGCCAGGGCCGCAATGCCCAGCAAAAATGCCTTCCAGATGCCAAACATCGCAGCCAGGGACCGGTAGGGATGCTGGCCGGTGGTCCAGCAACAGACGACCCGCGTGGCCGGCGGACCACGTAGGACAGCGCCATTGGGAGCCCAAGAGGTCTCAGACAAAGTGCAGGATTGGCTTGTGGTGTCTGGGGATCGCGTCGTACTCGGAAAAAAACAGACAAGGGTCAAACAGACGAGACTGGCTCGGGCTTGTGATGGTCCTTGATTGTTGGTGGATGTGAGTGTGGATGGGGTGTGTGCGCGCCCCGGAGATGTGGTGGCGCCGAGCAGAAACCCGCGTCAAAATGGACCCCAAGGCGTCTATTTTCTCGGGGCTCGGCGACAATATTCCCCCCCCGGCCTTTTCCCTCTTTTTTGCCGTCTATTTTCCTGGCTTTTCCCCCTTCTTTTTTCCTTTCCTTCTTTTCTTTTTCCTTCGTCTTTTTCTATCTCTTCGGGCCGGTGGCTTTTTCAACTCCGTAGAATCCGTGTGTGGCCCAAGCGCGCAGAAGTTATACACATACAGCACGGAATCAATCTGAAACTCCGTTTCTGGCTTGTTGCCTCTGCTGCGATCTGGATCTCGCGTGTCGTTAGTTCGCGTGCAATCGATTTAGTGTTCTTCCGCGGGCGAGCGGAACAGAAGCACACTAGCTTTGTCCGCATGCGAGGAAAGCACACTGTACGGACACTGTATGGACCACTGTCCCTTTACGACCGCCGAATAATCGGGTTTCGGGGGCTAGCGGCCAGCCGAGGCAAGTGGGCGGCAGACGGGACTAATTTTTGGGCGCGAAGGCTGGCTTCTTTCTGCTTGTCCCGCTGCTGTGGGACGCTCTTTCCTCGCGCAGTTTTTCGGTCGCCTGAGTCGTGGAAGGTTCCGTGGATGTATCTTACACCTGTAGACGCCAAACGCCGCATAAGGCAGTCACGAGTCTGTTGCTTTTCATTTGCACTCTTCTCTTGTTGTTTTTTTGTCGTCACGATTTTCTGCAAGCTTTCTGTCCATCTTCCCGTGGGTTCTGGATGGCTCGCATCTGGGCAAATGGAAAATCCACTCAAGTTAGGCAAGCGTAATGCCTGTCCGTATATGGCCCTCGCGAAAGAGAAGCGTCCCATCTTTTATTTGTGCAGGCAGTAGTAAAAAAATTCAAGCTTGAGGGCCCAACTCAAAATTCGCACAAGACAGGAAACAAGAAAGACAAGAAAGCCAAAGAGAATATGCGCCAAGAGCAAGAAAAAGCTAATCGAGTCAGCGCCTGTTAATTTGGCCCTGGTCTCCGCGGGTTCCGGACTCACAAGTCACGATGGACCGTAATCTTGTCCTTCAAGTTAGGAGGGAGAGCTTTGATAGCTCTTCCCAAAGCCACATGGCAACGGGTGAGCTCGCAAGTTGCTTCTCGGCTTTTTGGTTTTGGGGGTTCTCCATCCAGTCTGACGTTATGTTGGGTCAGCTCGACGTTTCTGTACCGCTGGCCTGACCTCCAAGGCCGCCAATGGTCTAATCGTTACCTTGTTCAACCGTCTGGGGTGGTTGTCGCTATCAGGCAGGCACTACGAGTACTCCGTAATATTCAGTATACAGGGCGGCGAGTGGCCCGGCAGAGGGGGTGGGGTGGTTGCCACGACGAGGCCATCTGACATGATAGCTTCGCTGCAACGGAGCTTTCCAACGGAGCAGTGTGTCCAGAGCTTGTCTTTTACACGAGTACGAGTACATGTACTCCGTACAGAGTGATGTGTCGTATTACTCTGTATACTTTGTTAAACTCTGCAAACACTCCAATGCAATACTATCTACGGCACACTGCAACTGCAGCAATATGCTGGCAGGCACGGGCCGGGACGTCGCATCTCTTGTTCCAGGCGTGGCAGGCTCATCAGATCACACTGACTTATTGCCCTTTTTGGTAGGGTTGACCCAGCCCGATATAATATAATCTGGAGAATATCAGGAAGGCGAGGAATTTATCACGAAACTATTGGCACGCCGCGTTTTCATCATGGGGCTCCTTCCATAATTTGCCGCAAGCCGTGCTGCAAAAGTATCTTTGCTAATAACGATGTACAGAAAGGCTGCAAAAGTTCTGATTAGGAAAAATTGCTTTATTGTCTATTGATCATGAACCGGAAGCTATCCCCCCAGTATGAACAAAAGTTCCCGTTTGTGCATGATTAGAGGCCCGGCCCCGTTTTCCAGGTATCTCCTTTTCTCTATCTTTTTCCGTCATATTCTTCTTTGTCTAGCATCCTTTCATTCCTTTTGAATAAAACGTTTTGCATAAGGCGGCGAGTGTTGGCCCATTGCCCCATTGCGTGCAAAAAGAGCTTTTTATTCTCTGTTCGTGCCAAGTCACCATTCCTGCACTAATAAATGCCTCCGTAAATTTGCTTCTGGCGCAGTACTTTTGAACGGCAAAGTGCTATTCACGCATGGGCTCGTTACCGACAAAACGTTGGCATTGTTCTTGCTGATGTTCTGTTTGTGGCCCACTCTGCTAGGTCCGTGTCCAGACAAAAGAAATAACTAATCTTTGTGGTAAGTGGCCCAGCCGAGGCGAAAAAAAGGCGAGAAAAAGAATGGAAAATGGAAAATCAAAAGACAAAACAGAGAGCGACCTGCCCAGTTTTTCAGCGTGGCGTTGATTCTGTTGGATTTGTGCATACGCTATCGTGGTCAGACACATGCGCTGCCTTTTCTGGAATTGGGATGCTCTCGGCCGCGCCTTCCCTTTACCAGCATCGTCTTTTGGCACTTCTTTTCTGTCATCGTCCCATTGGGCGAGACCCGCCGTGGCTTTCCTTGCATGCTGAGATTGCCTAAACCAGCAACCACGACCCAGCAGCCCCAGCCTCACTATCGAGGAAGGAGCGCTGCTCACAACAAGACCACTAATAACGCGCGCAAGCCCGTCCTCCGCATTTGATGTCTTATGTCTCACCTGTTTATCTGCCAATTGAGCGCTGCTAGAAGAGTAGGATCAGATCAGGAAAAGGAGAGAAGGACAGTTTGCCCGTCGTCCATCGTCCGCCGTTGCAGGTTTCGAGCAATTGCAGCGACTCGTACTCGTTCACCGTACTCGTCTGCAAGTCGACTGTCGACACCGAACAAAGAAAAGAGCGGTCGTCGTGCAGAACCCTCCGAGCAAGCCCGTCCTCACCGTTCCTTCTGTCTGCGCCGTCAACCCATGCAAGTCCGTCGGCATCGTTCTTTCCCGCCTTTTCTGTCTGGCGGTCGAACAGTCTGGGTCTCTTTCCGCCTCACACCTTTCCCCCTGCTCCTACCCTGCAAATCCAACCCTACGGGTGCCGTGCCTTCCCATTGTCTCTCAGGTGCTCCATCCCACTCGCACCTTCCTGAGCCCTCTTCCTCTTGCTGTTCTTGGCTTCCCAACAACCATCTGTCTCCTTGTTTCTCTCCTTTGTACTTTTTAGCCTCACTTTTTCAATCCGTAAACTCGTGTTATGAGAACCAAAGCCAGCGATATTTCGATCCGCCGTCCGACGCGTTTCCTCGTTTTCGCGCCTGCTCGCTTCGCTGGTTTCGGTTTGTTTGCCTCGTCACTGCCGCAGGATCGACAAGAACGCGCCGACTGACCAAAGAGCCACACTGACATTAGGCGCTGCCAGAAGTCAGTCTCGTACATGTATCTTCTTACTTGCACCCCTATTCCCACTCTCTCAGCGCTCACTTGTTCTCCTGACCCTGCTCCCACCATCTCGCACCAGGACGGCCGCATTCCAGCCCACAATCCGCCGCCCGTCAGTGAGAAACTGCTTTGGCCCAATCCTAATTTCTCTCTACTCGTTGGTACGCGTCTGATTTCTGATCTCTGATGTCTTTGGATGATCTTTGGCCTCTTGATCATTCGTCTCACCTCGTTTTCGTTTATCTCTTTTATCAACAACTTGCCTGACTCCTTCCCTTTCCTCTCCTTTCCATCGATTATAGCGGCTTCTTCTCCTTCCGCCATCTCTTATTTTCTTCTCAACAACTCCTCGTCTCCATATCCTTCTCCATCTGGTTCCCATCTCTTCTCCATCTCTCTCTTCTCAAACCCTCCACCGCCAGCCTCCTGCCAGCCTTCCTGCATTCAACACGGCCTCTTTTATCACCCCGGTGCGAAACCCGGCGCACTCCGCTCGCCCTAGTCTTTGCTCTGTCAAAGGTTTTCAGCCCTTTTTTCCTTCACCTAGAGGGGCGCGCTCTTTGTAGTGGACTACACTAGCCTCGTCTCGTCATATGGCTTCCTAGTGCTGGCCACTCCGTTACTGTGCGCCGACGACCAGCACCCCAATGCGGCCTGTAGCTCTTTCTTCTTCTTCTTCCCTATATTTTTATATTTTTTATTATTTTATTATTTTATTTTCTACCTAGCTGGTCGGCTTCTCCCTCTTCCGTTGCTTTCCTGTTGATTTCTCACTTGCTTATTTGTTCTCCAACCTCCACGGCCGGTCGTCCATCCGGCGGCCATTCACATGTCTTATAAGTCGCCGTCATGTTCCTCCACTCGGGTGCCAGTCTCCATGGCCACGAGTATTCCAATAAGCCTCCAACCGACCGGTGAATCAACATCTCAATCTCCTGCCAGGACAGAGACGCAATCCCCTGTTGCGGTCTGCCTTTAATACGCCAAACTCTACTATATCCTCCTCTGTCTCGTCGTCCTCTGCAGCCTCTTCGTCCACTTCCGCATCCATCGTCTCCCGTGCCTCTACGTTTTCCTCACCTGCCTTGACGACATTGAACTCGTCTGCTACGTCTTCGCCAGCATCCATTATCCGCTCCAGCACAATCTCGGATGGCACCAGGCCACGCGGCCGCTCCGTCCCAAGCCGCATCTCCGGCACGTCTCTGAAGGCGTCCTAGATAGCCACCGGCCTCCGGAGCCGGTGGTCCGTTTCCTCGACCCCGTCGTCGTGGACCCTCCTACCGTCACCCGTCCCTCTCTACAACCACAGCGAGGTCGCCGACGCCGTCTCGGCCTAGACCTCAACTGCCAAGGGCCCCGGAACCCATGAGCGAAGATGAGGCCTCTTTCTCGGCCTCGGAGGCAAGCTATGCCAGCGACCAGGTCGCCAGCTCAGCTGCATCGTCCAAACCCAGCCGTCGCCGCCGGACCCCTCGCAAAAGCACTACATTCCTCTTTGCCCACCCGGCACCTAAACTCAGCACGAGGAAACATCTCTTGAAACGCATCCGTCCAACGCTGCTCATGCAGATGCAGCAACTCTCACCCGACCGCCGTCCTCTTCCCGTCATCGATGTGTACCCGTCCTCCTTCATTGCCGCAACGTTGCGGCCCCACGCTTCTCCAAGCGGTTCCCTCGACTGTTTGGCATCAACGGCGAGCTGGGTCTCCACGACACGATCCTAGTCCAGAGCGAAGACTACGACTCCCAAATGCTTGGCTCCGAGAGCGAGGGCGACGATGACGTCTTTGAGCACCGGGCATTACTTGCCGTGCTCAGCCCACTGCGCCGTGGTGATCAATCTGAGATTGCCCTTGAAGACGGCTCGGTCTGGACCACGACTCCTCTGCGACTGGCTCCTTTGACTTTGTCCGCATCGACCAGCATGGCGTCAAGACCACGGCCCGCTGGGTGCGCCGTGCCATTACGAAGCCGGCAGCAATGAGCCCCGGCTTGGACGACAGCACGGCACCTGCAACGGAGTGCAAGTTCACCTTCAGCATAATCGACCCTCAGTCCCGCCGGCACCCTATTCTTGCAACACTGACACGGTCGACTCTCGAGATTCTTGATCGCTACACCACCGTCTCGTCCTCCGCCAGCAGATACCCGCCCACGCGAGCCTGGACACAGTCGCCTGCTTTACACGACGCCGATGCCAGCAACGACGAGGAGCTGTCGCATGACGAAGATAGTGGTCAGCCGCCCGCCATTGCTCCGCCATGCTATCCAACGCCAAGGCGCGAACCACACTCCCCGTTGATGCAGCCCTGAAAACGTTCATCTCGATCAGCGCTATTTGGGTTTCCATGCAGTGCGGCTGGGGCCAACCCGACGCTATCTCGCATTGCCCTTCCAGTGGCAATAGCAATACCTCGGGCATATCAAAGGGTGGAACCGGCAGCATTCGCTTTACTCGTGACCAGCTCACTGCCGATGCGGCGAATGCCAGCGACGATACAAGCAATCGCGGACGCCGCTTGTCTGCACGGTACAAAACGCGTTCGGCGACGTTGACCTCCATCGACCCCCCCTCACGCGACGTGTCGCCATCCCATGTCCCCAATGAAATCTCACCCGCATGCCAGTGTTCCCTCGAAAGGCATCCAGCACCGGCGCCGCTTATATGCAGCGCCGGCAAACAGATGCAGCTTTCCGATACCAGCGACTCGGAGAAGCCACCAGCTCTGATTGCTCCCCGCCGCAGAAGTAGGGCTTTTTCTCGGTTGAGTGGCGAGTTTACGGCGATGGTGTCTTCCAAGCTCCAGCAGTCGCAGCCGCAGTCGCCTGCGGAAGCCCCTACTACACCAGTAGTCATGATGGCGGAAATCTCCCCAGGCCCGTCTCTCCAGCAAGCACCAGCAGCGCCCTCTCGAGCAACGACAGCTACATCATCCGTCTCTGCCGCGCCCACAACACCAGATCCCCAGAGCCGTATGTCTTGGACCACGCAGTCCTTGCCGCGGGGTGGACGCTCTGTCTCGGCGTTCTATGCTACAAACCCTTTGGCTGATCAGCCCGCTGAGTTCTTTGATGCAACCCGCAGTATCAGCAGGGAAATGATGCGTGCCAATGAACAGCTAGACAATGCGAGCTTTGACAGGAACCTCGATGGGATGGCCTGGAAGCTTCGGCCAGGCTCAGTCATGGAAAAGGGCAGCAATGCTGGTGTAAAGTGGAAGCGATTGGGCAACTGGTTCAAACGTCTAGGCGGTGGCAACAACAACAACAATACGCTGCTGTTGGCCATTGAACCTGTGCTTCCGGTGTTGGTGGATGAAGCTGACGGACTACATACTGTCTTACCAAACCAAGCATCGGTCTAATACCGCTGCGTAGACCGCACGGCATGTACTATTATTCTGCCTGTTTGTTCTAACGGCAGCTTTCCATTTCCATTTCCATTTGTCTCTTTTCATTTGTTGTATATCCCCCTCCTATCTGCGCATTTACAGCACTGCAATTTATCGTGGGCGTTTTTTTCGTGCATCTCTTTTGTCTTTTCCTATTTTATAATTCCATTTGTATAACATCATGAAACACATAGGACAAAGAAGCAATTGCGAAACGGACTTTTATCTTGTAATATTTTCTCGGGACGATTATAAAAACAATGACACTTTGCGTGGCAATTCTACTTTCACAATTCGCCTCTTTTTGATCCCATGAAACGAAATTAAAACAATTCGAGACTGACTGGAGCACATGTGTGGTTGACGATATCTACCAATACCAGCTTTAGCCTGAACCGCAAAACGATGTACGATGTACGACGTACAACGTAAGACGATGAGCAATCTACGGCACCGAAAATAGCATTGGCTTTTCCCTCTTCCCGGGCGAAAGTGCAAACAAAATGAAGGCCTCTTTATTTTCTGCCTTTTGCCCGCTTGTTTTTGTTGATTTTTTATATTCTCGTACCTGTGCCTGTCTTTAGGTCTGCTTCTGGGCATATTCTCGCGAGATAAACCCTGGGCATTGGTCCCGCTCGGGTTACCGGGAAAATATAGGAGACGGACAAAGCAATGTAGAAATGAAATGCCTCTCGCAACTATTACTATTCCCCTTACCCGCAACGTGCATGTCTATTCGTCTTTTGGTGCAATGACCGAGATGGACTTTGCGTCGGCTAGAATAGACTTGGCCGGTCTTTAAAAGAAAGAAATTGTCCAAAAATAGACTGTCCCTCGTTAGAAGATGACGTGGAATGATCTTATATACGGGCAGATAACAAGGACGGGTTTCCCCCCTATATATATCTTAACGTCGGCCGGTGTTTAAAAACAGTACCTTCATAGTAGGCCTAGGTGTCGGATTTAGTATCTTGCATCTACTGATAGATTCCCCTTTTCTATATACCTACAAAGTAAACAAAGACAATACGAAAAGAAACACCAAAAACAGCTCAGAGCACGAGTCCAGGATGTAAGTTATAAAAGCAGCCTCTTACTCCAGCACCATCACAAAATGTGCAGAAACTTTTCTCATGTATGCAGCATCTCACGATGGGACAGGCGAGTTGAGGTACATCATATCGAAATTATTTTGTAATTTTTATCCCTTTGCAGAGTCTCGCTGCCGTGCTCAACGCCATTTAAATGAGGGTGCCAAGACCAGGTTGTGGTAAACAAAAACGGGCAGCCCTGGCTAACTGGCGATACTACGGGACGGGGATAAAACAAGCTCCTTGCTTCTGGTCCCAGCTTCGGGTAAGTATCCACGTTCTGTTTGCCGTGCGTGGCTTCTTAGCCCTTGTGTATGTACTTTTAAGTGCATGTATCTCGAGTGTGCCGTGTTGAATTTGCTGTACCTGCCGTGCTTGGGTGCACTTTATATGGGCCTTATATTGTACTGGCTTCGGCAAAATCTGCCCTCTGGCCACGATGAAAGGCACATAATTACCGTCAATACCTGCTGTCTCCCCGCTTCTCACCTACACGATAAGTTAACGTCTTATTTTCTAGCCATGCCTTTGATCTGCTGGACGAATCCATACCAAAGCCACCACCACAATCCTTTCATCCCATGGATTGCGAGCAAGCGAGATAAAAGACGTGATGTACCTGCCACTATCACAAGGCTCTCTTTACCCATATTGGCCGTTCTCTATTTATGTTTCTTTGTTTAGCTCTTGCATGCGCAAAGTAAAGTGGCATAGGAGAATTCGGTGCGACGAGCACGGCTGGACTGACGATAATATACCAGGTTGCATCGAAACACAGACGTTTACATCTTCTTCTCGAGCTTTCGACACGGCCTGTATATGGCACAATATTGGTTCTGGTCCATGCCAAGAGCCTCTGGAGACGGAAAGCAACTCAGAAAGTGAAAAAGCCAAAGTGTTTCTGGGAGCATGACGGCAGCATGTCTTCGTATTACCTATCCATCTCTACGTCCTCCTCTGAGATATATAAACAAGTCTGCTTGTCGCCTCCAGCCCCCATATTTTCTTGAAGCCCTATATTTTTGTTTCTCGCTCGCCGTGTCCCCTCGTCGTCGAATCTCTCGTTTCTCTCTCACTCCAGAGTCAACAAACACTGGCAAAGATGCAGCTTCCTTCGCTCGCCCAGCTTGCCATCACCGGCCTGCTGGCCTCTTCGACCGTCTCGGGCTTTCAGCTCCCCGGCGACGCTGCCAGACGCGCTGCTGTCAGTTGTCTCGCCACTCTTCCTATATCTACTTTGAGTTATTGAATTACATGCTGACACATGACTCCACAGGGCGCCGTTGCCATCCTGGCCGCCCCTGTTGCTGCCAACCCAGTCTCCCCTGTGCGTAATCTACTTGGTATCCAGCTATTAAAGGTCTCTGCTTTTATATAAACTGCGTTCTGACACATAATTTTCATAGCTGGCGCTCCGCAAAGATGAGGAGGTTGAGAGACACCGCAAGAAGTACCACCACCACAAGCACCTCCCGCCCCGCCGTCGCCAATGGGGTGGCTGGGGTTGGGTGACGACGGCGATGATGGTGACGACGACGGTGACGATGATGGCCCATCGCCGGCTCCGACTGCAGAGCCCGGCAAAGGCAAGACTGGCAAGGGCAAGGCTGGCAAGGGTAAGACGGCAAGGGCAAGACCGCCCATCCCCTCCATCCACGGGCGCCTCGACCACCTCCATCAAGTCGACGACCATTGTCTCGACCCCGACGTTGTAGCCCCACACTGCCTGCTCCCCGTAAGTTTGATCGAGACGTTCATGTGCCTTGCTCGTGCTTCCACGTATATGACGTACTGACATCCACATAGCCAAGTCAGAAGAGCCCACCCCTGGCAAGGGCAAGGGCATCCCGAATCCCATCCGTACGTTTGCAGCAGGCTCTTCCATCTACGACGTACTGAAAGTCGAGCCACCATTACTAAAGCTTTCTATAGACAAGACCGTTCCCCACGAGACGCTTCCTCGTCCGACTCCCACTGAGACGACATTCAGTAAGCCTTGAGACGTTTGATGAGGGCACAAATATCCGAGCTTTTGCCTCGATGCATGCAGATCTCTAACCATCTTTTGCTCGTTTTCCAGAGCCCAAGAACCCGACGCACACCGTCACTGTCACGGTCAAGCCCCCGACGACGACACTCAAGCCGTGACGCCGGAGCCGACTGTGACTGTCACCGTGACCGAGGGCCAGGGGTAAGCTCACTGTACTCTGTACTATTAAAATACTAAATTCAACTTGGACCATTTCGCTGACCCGTCCTCTTCTCCCACATAGCAAAAAGGGCAAGGGTCTCCCGTACCCGCACCCGATCCCGACACCCTTCCTTCCTCCCGTCTTCCCGGGCTTTGGCGACGAGGACAACTAAATCAGGAACGGAAAATGAGAGACGGGGGCTGGGAGAAGGGGGACTTTGAATGTCTAACTCTCTGAACGGGGATCAAAGTTTGCCCGCCTTTTGCTTGCATTCTCAACACGCCCTCTCTCATTCGTTTTTTGGGACGACCCTTCCTTTCACCACTGGCAGTTATCTTACAAATAATGCTCAAGAGAAGAAGAGTCTGCTACAACATGTACAGTCTAGGGCCGCTTTTTTGTTTATTATTGGCCATCGCTTACTCCCTTTTATTTCGTCGTGTATATTTTTGACGCACAATAGCAGCACACAACTGTTAAAGCCACGTCCCAACGAGAAATCGAGAGAGCAAAACAAAGCTTGGAAGCCATTTCCATTGCAAAGAGAATATATCCGTAAAGCATTTTTCGCTTTTCCGCTTCTCCTTCTCTGTCTGGTCCTTCGACTCAACGATGTCCTTTCATGGGTATCTTTCGTGCAGAAAGCTAAATACAAGTTAAAAACACATAAATATACAGCAAGAACTATAAGACGCATAGAGAAAATACACCTCTTGCCACAGATTGGCGGTAAAGTGCTGTCCTCAGCCATCTGAGTGAGGGAGAAGAGTCGAGCGGCAAAGAGTTCACAGCTCGTGAGAGACAAGAGTGCTGGCCGACGAGCCTGAGAAGTCAGACCTCAGTGTCTCGTCGCTGCAGGTCGTAGATGCTTCGTAGACGTCGATGTCGAGCTCGGTCTGAACGTGGTCTTGATTTGGGCGTGTGTCCGCAATCGGCTCGGCGCTGATGGTAGAGGGGATTGGCGCTGCTGCTTCGCCGCCATAACTACTCCCATCGGAGGTTGTAAGTGGAGTCTGGTAGGTGGCGGTATGGGCAGCAGCCGAGGTGGCAACGAGATGGGTGAGCAAAATGACATTCTTGACGAGACGGGCGTCCTATGCCGCGCCTTGGTTCTGTGTCTCTAGTGCCGGCGCGTCACCGGAGCTTGGCGTGGTGGCAGTGGTGGTGGTGGTAGTCGTCGTCGTCGTCTCTTGCACACCGCCATCGATGGCAGGCCCGTCGTCTCGTCCACCAGGTTGTCGCCCTTGACCGTCACCTCCCGCGTGTGGATGCGCCGCATCAGCCGCATAAACGACGACTCCTGGAAGCGCGCGTTGGGTGGCCGTCGAGCGTGTCGATGATCTGGCCTGCAGTACGGGCCAGATCGTCCTGGTCACGCCGCTCGGCCTCTTGCGCCTTCTCCTCCTCGGTAGGCTCTGCCACCAACGGGGCCGTGGTTGTGGTTGTTGACTCGGCCAGGCGCTGGGCATCGAGGTCGTCCGCCAGCGACTCCAGAATCGCGTCCACGTCCTCGGTCGGCGCCGACACCGCGGCCTGTTCGGCCGCCGAAGGTCCATGCGCCTGCATCCACGAGTCCATTTCGCCCTGGAAGTCAAGCTCCGACTCCATCTGCGCAAAGCGGGCCTCGAGCTCGGCCTCGGTCAGGCCGGCCACACCGCTGGGCGCGTCACCGGCACGCACGGCTGATTCTTGCACGGGTGGCACAGCAGTAGCCGTAGCAGTGGCAGAAGCAGGAGGCATGTACGACGACGTCGCGGAGGCGTAGCCGTTGTACATTGTGTGGTTCGCAAAGCCGGGCTGGGCCATGGAGACAAAGGCAGGAGCAGGGGCCATCATGCCCGAGGAAAAGTGCTGCAGCCGCTGGTTGACTGCCTGGAGCGGTGGCTGGTGGCCAAAGGCCTGGTGGGCTTGTGGTGCAGCAGCCGCTGAGGCAGCAGAGGGCATCAAGCCAGGGCCCGCGGCGAACTCGGCAGCCCAGTTGTTGCTGTTGATGCTGTTGGCATGGCCCGGCACGGCGTCGGGGCCAGCGAAGCGCGCCTGCGGCCCACTCATCTGCGGGCCCATCTGCTGGAAAGCTGCCGGGTGCATGTGGCCGTTCATGTCGGGGACCATGCCCATCGGCTCGGCCTGGAACGCAGCTTGCGATGTGAAGGCACGCACGTCTGCCTCGTTCCTGTAGCTGCCCATGGGCGTTGAGCGGAAGTTCTGCACGGAGGTTAGCTATGGGTGAATGAAATAATGGAAGAGTCTCCAGCAACCAGCCAGCAAAAAAACAGAGGCACAACATACTGCTGGCCCGGCACGGCCAGGAGCGGCGCGGTCTTGGTGCACGGAGCGGTCGCGATTGACGTGCTCGCTGAAGCTCTTGAGGGCTGTTGACGGCCCACACATGTTGTCCGCCATGGTTGCGGTTGTGGACGGGAGGATGGAGAGAAAACGTGAGGAAGATGTTTGGCTGAAATGGGTAATAAGCCGAGACGAAGTCGTTGGTGAAAGGGCGGGAGAGAAAGTTTGAAGAGGAGGAAGAGAGATGGACAGAGGAAAGACACAAATAAATAAAGTAGAAATAAAAGGAACCGCGTATGGCCTGTCTGTTGATATGTGGCCGTCCCCGATGTGTCCAAAAGCTTGCTGTCCACAAAGTAGCCAAAAGAGACGAAGCCAAATTCAATGCCGAGCAAACGAGGGCACTCCTCTATTGAGTTGGCTCGGTGCTAGAGCGAGAGCAATAGAACAACCACAGCTGGCAGCAGCAATCACAGCCTTCTTCTTGAAGCAGAAAGGGCAGGCAAATCCATTATTTGGCCGTGCAAAGGTCGAGGAAGAGGAAGTCGTCGAGGAAAGTTGTCGCGGCAGTTCGGCCTGTTGTGGCGTGTATAAGCGGGCTCTGTGCAGCGGGGAGCTGGTGACGATGAGGACCTGAATGGGCGGCGTCTTGTCGCCAATGAGGTTGTGGCTGTTTGGAGGATATACAAAGTACCGTGTCTCTGTGTGAATGTCGCTGGATGCCGTGGAAGATCGTCAACTGACGTCCAGAATCAGTGTTCGGGGAAAGAGTAGAAAGAGGCAAGAGCCGCCGGCAACGGCTTCCTCGCGAAAAGCTGGGGCCCTCAATAGCGAAACAGTGAACGGAAAAGCTTGTGACAGTAAGGCCGAGGGCGCTGTATTGTGTGCGCCACGCGCTGCCGCCACCGGCCATTATGGTTCGGCTGAGAAATCGATGTGCCCACTTTCCCGCCCGCTACAATCGCTTTCTTGTACTCCGTAGTACCTCACTGAGCTCTCCCTTTTCTAGCGGGCCCGGATTTAGTGTTTGTCCTTTCCTGGCTGGGTGCCTGCCACCTTCAATAGCCCAATAGGGAGCTAGGTGGTGGATTGCCCATTGGGACAGATTGGCGGAAGGAGTAGGTGGTACTCCATAACCAAACGTCAATAGAAGCAACAGCGACCGACATCTCGACCGCGAAAGAGGAAATCGCAGGGAAAGCAGAAGCGAAAGCGACCACGAAACAACAGTGCATCCACAAGCTCCACGGCAGCTGCCTTTAGCTTCCTTTTCTCCCTATTCGGTCGTTTTGCCGGATTCTTCCACGGCTGTTTCGTCCACTGTCAACACACGACCCCCACCACGACCTCTCGCGACGACAGCTTCGAACGGCACGACAGTCGACGAAACGCTCCTCTCTCTGGCTTTCCTCCCTCCGTTACGCGCCTCTCTATTTAAACACGATAGCTTGTTTGGACTCCCCAAACACAATGGTATGGATCACAACCACCACCACTCAAGGCTCTCGCCGTAGCTGCTGCTGCAAGCTTGCATACCCCGTACTGACCATGGCCCATGGCCCAACCGCACTGCAGGCAACAAGAGACACCTCCACCGTCAATCACGACGGCATGATCCACGACGTGGCCCTCGACTACTACGGCCGCCGCATGGCCACCTGCTCCTCCGACCGCAAAATCAAGATCTTTGAGATCGAGGGCGAGACGCAGCGGTTAGTAGAGACGCTCAAGGGCCACGAGGCCGCCGTCTGGTCCATCTCCTGGGCACACCCAAGTACGGCAGCATCCTGGCCTCGTCCAGCTACGACGGCAAGGTCTTTATCTGGCGCGAGCAGGCCGGCACCTGGCAGCGCCTCTTTGACTTTGCTCTGCACAAGGCCTCGGTCAACCTCGTTTCCTGGTCGCCCCACGAGGCCGGCTGCCTGCTCGCCTGCGCCTCGTCCGACGGAGCCGTCAGCGTCCTCGAGTTCAAGGACAACAGCTTCGAGCACACCACCTTCCCTGCCCACGGCCTCAGCGTCAACAGCGTCTCCTGGGCGCCCGCCACCTCGGCCGGCAGCCTGATCAGCAGCAACCCCTCACCCAGCGCCGCCGGCAACCGCCGCTTCGTCACGGGTGGCAGCGACAACGTTCTGCGCATCTGGGCCTGGGATGCCACCACGTCTTCCTACGTGGCCGAGGGCGAGCCGCTGACGGGCCACTCTGACTGGGTGCGCGACGTGGCCTGGAGCCCCACCGTGCTGCAAAAGAGCTACATTGCCAGCGCCAGCCAGGACAAGACGGTGCGCATCTGGACGGCCGACGCGCAGGCACCGGCGGCCAACGGCGGCTGGACGAGCAAGGAGCTGACTTTTGACTCGGCTGTGTGGCGCGTCAACTGGAGCCTGAGCGGAAACGTGCTGGCAGTCAGCACGGCCAACAACAAGATTACAATGTGGAAGGAAAACCTCAAGGGCGAGTGGGAGTCGGTCAAGACGATGGGCGCGTAGAGTGGTGCGCATTTGCTTCTTTTTACTCTGGTTACAAATGATGACGTTATTTTTTCTTTATTTTTTTCTTTAATCTGTTTCATGGAACATAAAATTCGGTAGTAAGCCTAGACGAGATGCGCTTTTGTTTTACCACTTTTAGCACTTTTGTCCTTTTATGAAATGTGGTATTTTTAAATTAATCGAATTATGTGATTAATGTATTACGAAGGGACATGTTCGACCTCTTTATGGAAACTTTGTTGATTGAAGTCGCTCATCACTTACAAAAGAATGAGTAAATAAATCAGAGCAAAGTAGCGTTCCCCATCGCCTTCAGGAAATCCCCTCCCACAGTATCGTTGCTTAGATCAAAACGATCATAGAGTTATACACGACGGCACTCCACACCTGAGCCCTCGCCACTCATGCTGTCAATCTCTCTCCCATCAGCTCTCATCCAGGTTCAGCAATCAGCACTGGCTTTCGCCATCGCCCGCCACTGCCGTCTTCTGCAGAAGGTAGACCTCTCCCGTATTGTCCGAGGCAACAAAGATGCGGCCTTTGCTGTCCATGGCTAGCCCCAGCGGACGGAAGCACTTGCCAGGGCAAACAGACAGGTCTGCATTCCACATGATGTTCTCAGCGGCCACTGTGCTGTTCGATGAAGCCATCGGCTGCCCCTGGCAGAAAGCAACCTGCGAGACCTTGTACCCGGCATTGGCTGGCCGGTCCCAGCTGCCGTGAAAGCTAATGTACAATGTCGAGCCGTCCGGTGCAAACATCATGTCCAGCGGCGCCATGTGTGCCTGGAAGGTTAGACGGCGGCGGAGTGTAGGTGGTAGCGCAGTAGCTGTCGTCTTTGCTGGTGTCAATCACGAACTGGTCACCCACCGCCAAGTATCCGAGATTGGGGAAGTTGGTCGCGTTCCAGAGCGCAAAGCACGTTGGGTAGCCAAAATTGGCACCGACGCGGGTGGATGACGATGTCGTATCCGAGATGCGGCCGTGGTAGTTGAGCTCCTCGCCCGGGTTGTCGGTGTGAATGTCGGTGCCCTCACGGCCAATGTCGTCCAGCGAGTTTCGACACTGTAGAGGCCGTTGGTGGTGGGCTCCTCGGCAAGACCAACAGAGTTGCGAAGGCCCCAGCCGATGAGAGTACCATCTGTGGTGTAGTCGTAGGGAAACTGCGAGGCCTTGGTGCGGCTCACATCAAATGCGCGGATCTGCGAGCGGCCCGAAGCGATGAGACTCGTGTCTGCGTCGAGGTTGAATTGCTGCCTCGGGAGACGAGAAGCGTGGCTTTGTTAGCAACACTGGGGTCCTTGGAGAAGAGCAGCGTGCGGGAGATGTGGCCTGGGCTGCCCATGCCGGTGATGACACTCTGCGGACTGCCACCGACGGTGCCCGTGGTGCTGTTGTAGGGCCACGCAAATACATCGTTGGCTGTCGAGGCGTAAAGCATGCTGGTATCGGCCGAAAACTCGAGGCCATGGTTGAGCTGCAAGGCATTGTTGTTAGCAACGGATTGCCCGATGCAGGCAAATGGTACTCTATGCAGGAGACACCTTTGTCCGTACATCAATGTTGTCAACAACCGGAGTGCTGGTCTTGACGACCAGACACGTTCCGCCATAATCGCCAAAGGTAAGACGTCGGATGCCCTTGAATTCTTCGAGGACAAGAAGGCCACCGGCATCATCGAAACGCAGAGACCGAGGCAACGTCAGGTTGGTGGCGATGAGCTGCGCCGACCAGCCAGGTGTGAGAACCGGTGCGTTGTAGGACGGCATCAGAATTGTCGGACAAATGGATGGGACAACCAGGGCCACGGGTGGCATTGCCGTGGACGTTGCAGAAGGTGGTGGCGTGAAACCGGTTGGATTTGTTCAGCGAGACTAGGACAGGAGGCAGAGGATATGTGCATGGCACATCACAACGGCAAGCGAGTGCACAAGCCTCGAGAATAGAATGGATGTGGCTGTGGTTGCTTGTTAGGTCGGAGATCTGGCCAACGAGTTCGTGATTTGTTTTGCTGTTGGTCTCACGATAATGGAAAGGTGTTGACTTTGTTTAGCGCTTCTGCCCCTTTCGCGAGGCTGGCTTAAATAAGGAAGGAACGTCGACTATATTGCGGTCGCTCCTTCTCGTCTTCTTGCTATCAACTCTCGTCCCTTCCAAATGCAGATGAGCTAGCTGTACAGAGCAAATCATTAAAGTCACTCGTCCTCTTCACTTGCAACATTTTGTAATATTATGTAGAACCTGCTTTGGAAAAAAAACATGCTTGCACTATCTGAACGCACTGTACTAGTATAATCCAAAGAAAGAAGAAAAGACGAACTAAATGGAGTCGATATGTTCGATGCAAAGAAAGAAGAAAAAAAGACGAAAAAAGACGAAAAAAGAAGCTTATACAAAGGAAATGTGTGAAGGCGGCGGTGTGTGGAAATGCAAATAAATGGAGGTCGAGGCACGCCTAGGCGTTGTAAAATGCTCGAGGGGGTGATTGCATTTACCTCTTCTGTCATTCATCGAGAGCAGCGTCGGGACAAGTACCCAAAGACAGCATATGCTGCGAGTCTCCAAAGCCGAGACTCTGGAGACCGAGAAGAACAACAGCATGTATCCTATCGAGGACAGAAAAAAGGTGCAGCGAGGGGGTATTACGAAGGGAAACGGTGAAGAAATCAGAGCAAAGAAAGACAAAAAAAAACAAAAAAAAAACCAAGGTCTGAACAGTCATCAAGACCCGTCTTTGTGCGGCCCTCTTTTCTGGGCCTGCCATATATATTCATGCCATTGTTTTCGATGTATTTCTCTTTTCGTGTCTTATCTCTTGTGATCGGGAAAAGCGTGGACAGCAGGACTACCGCAGGCCAATGACGCTCATCTCGAGCGTCCAGACTCGCCGGATCCACACCTTGAGCGGGCCCTCGACACCGTCAACCTGCTCAAGTTGCACGCCCTCCCACCAGCATCGCCGTGCGGGCTTGCGCCAGAACAGCAGCAGCTTCTGGGCCATGCCGACAGCATTGTTGCTCATCTCGTTGCCGCGGATGTCGGACCGCAGTCGCGCCAGCGCCAGACTGCAGATGACCGCCTTGTTTGGCTCGCCGGCACGGTGGCCCCAGGCATCGTCGTGATCAAAGCCACTGTAAGTGTCAGAAAAAGATAAGGGGTTACAAGATGCCAAGGTGAAGAAGTCCCGCCGGGGGGGGGGGGAGGGGGGAAGATAGAAACCCTACCCAGCTGTGAGCATCTCAATAAGATGCGCTTCCGTGGTGCCGGGCTCGTCGCTGCGCTTGAGACCGGAGAAGATGCCGTTCTGCCCAAGCAGAGACCGTGCGGCGGCGCGCTTGACCTCCATCATCTCGGCCTGCTGCATGCCCGCACGCGGCGGGATAACGTAAAAGTCGAGATCCTCGCGGAGGACAATGATGCCCGCCCGCTTTGAGGAGTCGTCCTTGCCGGCCATGGGGTCGATGCTGCTGACCTCACTCTCCTGTGTTTGTGATGCATCCGTCGGGATGGACTGTGCAACGCCACGGAAGAAATCAAGCATGTACTGCAGCGATGCCGGGTCGTACTGTGAATTGTATGCATGTTAGTGCTAGCCGGTGTCGAGGTTGGCGCAACGTGGGAAGGAAGGAAGAAACATACGTCGACTTGTATGGCGTCATTGTCGCCATAGCCGCCCATATGGCCCTCCGGGAACAGCCCATTGGGGAACAATGACAGCAGAACAAACTCTGGGAGGGTCAGAAGCTCGTCCCTAGACAGAACAAACCGCGTCCCTCTCAGGTCCATTGCAATTGTCTCATCAAGGCCAACATCGCCTGTTGTGGGTTTGTTAGCTAGGGCCCTGCAATTTGGGGGATATATATAATAAGCGGGCTGCCATACTGCTGAGGTTGTTGATTGGTGGTCCTCCTTGTTGCACCTGAGTGATGATGCTCGACGCACCCCCGGCGGCCGCCATTATGTATTGGAAAGAGGGGATAGGGATGGGTTCTTCGGAGTAGGCCGGTGGCGGTTCGGAGTCCTCGTCTCTTCGGCTGCTGCTGCTGCTGCTGGCGGCGGCACCGCGCGCTGACTCGCCTTCTCGTTTAGTGTCGGCGGGAAGAGCACGCTTGGTTTCCTCCTGGAGGCCGGGAGGAGGGACTGGGGGGTAGTGTGCTTGGTACTCGGTGCTGCTGGGGGCAGCGGGAACAGTAGAAGCAGCGTAGGCCGGTGCAGTGGATGGAGGCCCAAAGAGCGAGCTAAACGAGGGCGGGCTGTGCTGTGGCGGCGGTGGTAGTGACGACGAAGCGGCAGTGCCTGTGCTGTGGCTAACCTGGGCGGGAGAAGCGTCGGTGTCAATGTCAATGTTGAGGTTGTCGGTGTTACTTGTGGCCGTGATGGGGCGGATTGCTCCGTTGCTGGATGGAGGCTCGCCGGCGGCGGTCGACGGACGGCTCACGGTAGCGGACGGCAACGGCCCGGTTATGGCTGCGGAGGTCTCGTGGGAGTCGGACACGGTGATGGATTTCGCCTTGCAAAGGGCAAGAGAATTGGATGAGATGTAGTTGGCTTTCACGCTGAAATCCTAACGCGGATGGAACGCGGACACGGGCACTGATGCTGAATGCTGGATGCAGGCTGCTTCGGGGTATATATATATATATATTTGGCAGGGACAAAGTGAGACAAGAGGGCCGCGGGACGACAAATTGCTGCTTCAAATAGGGGGCAAGATCGAGAGTGATCGAAATGCGATGGCGATGGCGGCGAGAATGGACCCAACGAGACGGGGAAAACAAATGGATGCGGAGTTAATTGACGAGCGAGACCGTTGTAGAAGGGGTGGACGAGGCCGGAGAGGAAGGCGGCGTGGAAGAAAGACGAAGAGATCCAACGCGAGGGTGCGAGCAGAAGAGAGATGAAGGATGGCTGAGACTCTCTGGGCCGATTTAAGCGGTCATCTGGGGCGGGGGCCACGGAAGAAGGCGAGGTACGCGGCAAAGGCAAGCAGAATGGCGGGTGAAAGGGGGTGGCACGGAGTAGGCGGGCGACGCGGTTGAGGACAAGAAGCCGGCGATGTGGAAACGCAATGCTGTGGAGGATGAGGGTTGGAGATTCGGCGAGCCCAGAAAAGAGAGCGCGAGCAAGTACCCACGAGAGATTGCGGTTTTGGGCTGGACCGCCTTTCCTTTCAGGGATGGACAGAGGAGGAGACAGCCAGACTGCGCCCTTCCAGCCTATCGCGATGGAATAGAGCAGTTGGTGGAGACCCACTGTGCCCAGCGCGTGTTGTGCCAGGACGCGCTGTAAGTTGAGAACTCAGGGGGATGCCGTTGCGTGTAAATAGTTGCACCCAGTAAACACTCCACTAATTTTTTCTACATACACCGCCCGGCCAGCTCCCAGCTCTGTCAGATAGCGCTACAATTCCCGCGTTCCCCAGTGAGCGGCCCGCCTTTTTTGCCTTCCTATTGGCTGGCTCCAGAGAAAAGTGACGCTGTTTGAATGGCCCGTGCAGAATCAGCCGAGTCTGCAACTGTAAATAAGCGCCCGCATTTCTCGACGGAGACGAGTGCCCGTGTAGATGAGGGTGTCAGGGTGTGCATGACAGCCATTAGCCGCCCGCAATCCCAGAACTCGCGGGGAAAGCCAGCCAATCATGTTCTCAATCGACCGCGGTGTCTGGTTCTGGTTCCCGTAATCCACGTCTGTGTGTGCGTCCATTGTGGCGATGTCGCCTTGTGGCAAGCAGAAGAGGAGACACGAGGGCCGAGCTGTTATTCTGTCATATCGTACGATTCGTGGCGTTTAATTCACTGTCTATAAATGTGAAAATCCAATGTACACCATTTCCTACTCATCATCGTCATCGCTGTCGCAACACGGCCCGGAAGACGTCCTCGCTCGCTTCCCTTCTAGAGCGTAATTGCTGGTGCGGGCTGGATGGCAACTGGGCTGGGGCCTGGGGGGCCGCGTGCGGGCAGTGGCTCGGCCGCCTGTGCTGCCGGAGGTTGAGGCCGCCGTGCCGTAAGCTGCTGCTTCCTCCATATGGTGGCCTGGTCGACCAAGACGACGAGCCGGTTCCGTAGCCTTGGCCCATGCCTGCATCGGCGTCCGGTTTGTACAATGTCGGGGGCTTGACGCCCATTCGCTTGCACAAGAGCCGTGCCGGAAGAACTCGCCGACCGTCCGCGTCAT
Organism: Sporothrix curviconia; assembly: GCA_016097085.2. NCBI lineage: Eukaryota > Fungi > Ascomycota > Sordariomycetes > Ophiostomatales > Ophiostomataceae > Sporothrix > Sporothrix curviconia. Next base: position 167,821 of record JADMNF010000044.1, read on the forward strand.
CTGGCCGTAACATGCCCATCTTGGCTGCGTCCTCGCTGGGTCCTGTTGTTTTGGGCGCTGGCCGTTTGACAAGGTTGGCAGCCTTGTCCCTATCTTCCCGTGGTAGCGGGTTGAATCGAATTGGCCGTTGACGTCGGTCGAGGTCGTGAATCGCTGGAGCCATGGGCCCCGACATGGGCTTGAAGATGCGCGCGCAGTTGAAAAACTCATGTGCCTCACGCAGCAGTCGGCGTCCTTCATGCCGGACGGCTTGGGCGGGAGAAAGACGTCGTGGATTGTCCGGCACTGCGAAACTCGAGATATGCCCGGTATCGTGATCGCTTGGCTTCGTTGTCTTGGTATGGTCCACCTCCACGAGCGCCGCGGGTAATCGCTGCCACGGCGGTCGCCTTGTCTAGAGATGGCACTGCCTGCAGGAGCTGGTCTCGCTTTTTCTTGCTCGGTGAGAGCATAGGCTGCCGGCACTCACCGCGTGCCTCCTTTCGGCCGGTGGCAGCGGCGATCCGGTCGCGGGCATCCTGCGACAGAAAATCAAACACGGACTTCCCCGAAGCTGGCTTTCGCCGAGCACAGCAGCACGCGACTTTGATCAAGCTTGGGGCCTTGGCAACGTCGGCATGGAAGAGTACGCCGAGTCCGTCTGCTGTCCAGGCACCTCCTTCGCCGCCTCCTCCTGGGGCTGTTTCGAGGACTTCCAGTCGTGGGATGACTGGTGGAGGATATTTCGCGGATGCATTGACCTCCGATGTCAATGCATCGGCTTTCTTGCCAAGGATGAAATCCCTTCAGAGGCGGAACGACCATCGTGGCAAACACGGGCACTAGAAGATCTCAAGGATGAAAAGATCAGTTTCGGTTTGGTGACAGCAGTGCGGTCACTATTGTCGTCGCCGTCGCCATCGCGGCTTGAAACTGCTGCTTTGGCGGCAGCGGCAGCCGTTCTTTTCTTCTTCTATCTCCTCCAATGACCCGGTTGAAGGATATTCGCGGGCCCATATCGTAGGGGTCTTCGTCGTCTGATCCGGTGTCGTTCAAGCACCGCCGATGCCAGTGCGCCGGCCCGTAGCTCGACTTCATTTTTGACTTTTTTTTGTCAATAGCTTCGAAACCGACCAAATAGGCCCACGTGTGATGCCATTGTCTTCAGCAATTGCTGTCGCTGTTGTCAATGCCGGTCTGAAGTTTGGCCGTATTTCCGCCCAGCCGGCGAGGCACATCGATGCAGCTCCCCTCTTTCTTGGAAAGCCAAGGCCTTTTGGTGGTTCGGTATCTTCTATTGGACGAGGCGCACTCAACCGCTGAATTCACTTCCGGGCGGCCAAAACAGAAACGTCGTCTTGCGGTCTTACTCGGCGGCCCTAACACCGAGACGTGCAAATATGCGACCGGAAAAACCTTTTTTTTTTGGGGGGGGGCCCCCGGAAAATAACCCTGCCCCGTCTTTCGCCAGCCCTATCTTTCTTGAGGCTAGTGTCTTTGCCCCTTGGTCTTTCGGCCCGTCCATCAGTTGAAGAGAGACCGGCCATTTGCGCCGCCACCTGCGCCAGAAGGACGAGACGCATCGTCTGCTGTCAGACCGGAGCCTGGAAAAGCAATGCCGATGTCTGGATCTTTCGTAGCTTCTTTTCTGCATCGGCCAGGTCCTCCTCATCCATGTAGTCCTTCTGGCCCGGAACTGGATCGGCGTCGGGGTTCTCCTTGGCGTCGGTTTACGGACGGGGTCCAATCCTTCTTTCGAACACGACGGTGTTGGTAGTATCTAGGAAGAAAGGAAGAGGTCAGAATTGGGAGACATATTACGGCGGGAAGCGGAGAACAGAAGTAGGAGTGGAAGTGGTTTTTCTTTACCCTGCGCTCCAGCCGCCAGTAAAGGCACTCATGCAGCCGACGGCGGCCCCGGGCATCCCTCACCTCCTGTTTTCCACACTGGCACAAAGGAGCGCATCGTCGGGGGACACTGGGGTTTCGGGGCCCGGTGGCAAGCGGTTGGGTTTCCCAAAGGCAAAACAAAGGGCGACTGCTGCGCTTGGAGTGTCAGCCTCGTAGAGGCGCACGCGACCGCCATTGGACAATTGTATGGGAGGCGTGAAACATGTTCGGCAGGCAGGTGTACGAGGACGAGTATTGTCGAATTAAGCTCTCTAAGCCGGCTCCAGGCCAAGACGTGGTTTGTGATGGCGTCGCGCGTTGTGGGACTGTCGTTCCGCTGCTTGTCGTCTGGAGCTTGAGATTGATCTCGTATGCGCTTGCAGACCTTTTTTTGGAGAGAAAGGGGCCAAAACGCCCGGGCATTAGTTCCATTGTGGCGTTTCTTGAAATTGCGCTGGAGGTCCGCGGTAGTCATCCAGGAATTGCGCGATCATCGATGAAGACACCTTGGGGACGGAAATTTCGTGTGTGAGGAAAGGGGGATTTAGCCCTTGGAGATAAACTTAAAAGGTTTGCATTCCAGGAAGGAGCAAATAACAATGTCTGAGAAGGAAGGAATAAAAAGTGAGACAGCAGCTGGTCTTGCTATGCGTGGGCCCAAGAAGCTTGTGCTTGTCACGTGCGCACTTCTGCCTTGTGAGAAACGTATTTTTAAATGCTACGACTTTGGAAGCCGTCATGGTAGAAGGGTTGCAAGTTGTCGTAGCCGCTATAGAAAATTCGAAACCCATGGCTTTTGAGACACTCCTCGCCGGCCCGAAACCCAGCCATCCAAGCCAAAGGACCGCTGAACGCCAAGAGACGACGCAAAGACGCTCCAAATCCCATCCGCAGATTTGGTCACCCTCCGTATTCTGAACTTGACAAGCGCCCCATGCTGGATGATATCAAACTGGGGAAACGGCGATTGGCGGCTTGTGAGCCTACTCCGTCTCTAAGCCCTTTGAGTGGCAGGTTTCGAGAGTCGCAAGTATCTTACATGGGGGTTTGAAGGGTGACCTTCAATAACCCGGGTCACGGAGATTTCCTAAAGAAAGCGCTTCCGAGGATACGGAGCACACATACGAAATCCGAGGAGGGGTTTGGTGAGTTACCTTTGGGCGAGGCTTTTTTCTTCATTGAGTGCCCGAGTTGACTGACGCGTACTCTGGATTTCCGTTACCTGTCCTGAGCCCAGCTGCATTCTTCTTATCTCTGAAAGTATAGCTCATAGCAATCGTGCAGCTCTTTCCCGAGACTGCGTCTTTGCGCGCTACCAAATATGGATCCTGGCTGCAAATCGCGTATTTGTATCGCTCATGTAAGATACGACATACTGATGCGTAACGCAGTTTACCTATACTCGAGGCCGGTTTTTCACAGTCTTCCATCTTTCCAGTTCTCAAAAGACCAGTCGACGCGCTTGAAAATCCGTCGATGTGGAGGGAATTAAAAGAGCTCAAAATTCCTGATGTTGTCATGGCGTCGATAATCAGCAAACTCACTAACGACGCGTACCTGACGTAGCTCCTAGCTCTTGCGACTGGCCAGAGGCCAGCCACAGTAAACTTTCAGGCTACCGTTGTCGTGCAGCCTGGCGTTTTCGATGCGAATAATTGTGTTCGCCCTCTGCACGAAACACTATCACCTATTTGCCAGCCCGTTCCTTTCCATGTGAACACCTCACTGCACCTACCCTTTTCCGTCTGTTTATCCCATCGTCCTTTTTACTTTCCCTGCTTGCTGTGGCTGCTGAAATCTGCGCACTCCTGTGTCTGTTTCAGTGGGCCCTGCCTTGTGCCCGGCGCAAGGGTGAGCACTGTAGTTGTGTGGACAGTAAAATACAGCGCACCTCTGAGTTGCAGCTCGTTTTCGCCTTGCATTTTCTGCCGCATAACAGGACTCGATAGCGCAGAATAATTATCGCGCTGAGATCACATGGATCCGAATGAAGCATCAAGACACTTGTACTGTTGTGTTTTACACAAGGTTGACGAACTTGCGCACAGCACAGACTCCATCAGTGGCTAGGCCGAATCTTGAGCAGAGTCTCTTTCGGTCCAGTTGCGCGCGGCCTGACACACTGCTCTCGGGTACCGCCCGCCCCCAAGTTCTTCCCCTATTTACTATTACTTAGCGCCCCAGGTCTGTTGTTCAGCAATGGGGTGCTGTGGTGGGCCTGCCGGCCTGAGCTAGCAACTGCTGGATCCGGTCGGGGGAGGTAAGACACTGGAGTAATAACGCCCACCTAAAAAAAGTTGATCTTACAGAAACAGTAGCGAATCTCTCTCATTCACTCCTGCCCAAAAGCACCACGCGCGACTAGTTTCGTTCGCCGCCTGCCAATTCGGTGGTCAGCACTCTGCTGTTGGCTGTCCCTACTTCGTAGTCGTCTTGTTGTTTCCCTGGGCCGTTCCCGTTGAACACGGTCACACCTTCCCATTCATTTCTTTTCGCATCGCCTCTTCTTTCGCCGTGTTCCTTCCTTCCTCGCGGCTGTAGATTCACTTCTTCGCCAGGAAAAATCTAGGCGGACTTTGCGAATTGCGACTTGTGCTGCTGCGCCCACTTTGCAACTGCAAGCTTGGCCAGCTCCCACTCCTTCTGCGTTGCGGACTTCACATCCATTCCTTGGGCCAATCCCCTCTGCCCTAGCTATTACTTGCTCGGTTGGTTCTTCGCTCCGAACCCCTCGCCCCTTAATCTTGGGCAGCCATCCCCATCCCACCGTCACCCGTCCACCAGGAAAAACAATTCGCCAAGGAGCAACGAAAACAACCGACTCGAGCAAAAAAAAACAGAATACAAGAACAGAATACAAGAACACCTGCAGAAAGGAAGCCTAAAAAGACGGCCCACAGAACAAAACGAAAAGCACCGCTGACTGGACGCCTAGGGCCACAGCGCCAGACAGCTTATCCCAGCACGCGCAGCAACCGCTATCTATCGTCGCCCGTAGCACGGCATTTCGCCCACTGAAGCTTTCCCAAATCTTGCGGCCTGTCTGTGCATACTCGTATTTTTGCCCAGCTCCTGCGTCCGGCGTTCCTTCAGCCTCCACCGACTTCAATCCTCACTCCCGCATCATCAACCCAACGCCCCTTTCTCTCCACGACGACTTCCCACGCTTCTCATTCCCATCTCCCCATCTCTCTCTGCGTTTGATTCCGGCATCCCATCTCTTCTCTGACGATGCTTTGACCGAGATTTCGCCGTCTGCGTCGACAGGACGCATCTCGGGGCGCATCATGACCTCAGCAGTGGCCGCCTGGTGCTGGTGCCGAGGCCCCTCTGTCGTCGCCGTCTCGAGGAAAGTCGCACAACAGCACTTCCGTGTCGCGATCTCAGTCTACTCGCTCTCGACCGCCATCGTCTGCTTCCGCGGGCAACAAACCGTGATCTTCCCGACCCGAGCAGTCTCGCAGCACCACCACTCCTCCTCTCGCCAGTACTCGTCGGGCAACGGCACCAAGGGAGGCTACGAGCCACCAGCCGACGGCGCCGACCAGTATCACCGACGCAGCTCCAGCCGCGAAGTGTCCTCCTCTGCCCCGCAAGATTCCTCGGCACGGCCACACCGGCCAGAGCAGCCACCGGTCTTTCATCCCGGCACGATCCATCCTCCGCGACGCCTCCGCCGACATGGCCCAGACCACAGCGGCTGCGGCCGCGGGCTACATCGGGTGGCGCCGCCTGCGAGCCAGAGCAACGGCCACCAGGACCGGAATGCCGACGGCCGCGTGTCTACTGCACGACCAGCAAAAGCACGCACGACGATTCCCACAACCTCGGGCAAGTGGATTCTCGGCAAGGTAATCGGGGCAGGCAGCATGGGCAAGGTGCGCCTTGCAACAAAGGAGGAACAGCAATGAGCAGGTACGTGGCTATCATTTACTTTTTTTTTATTTTTATTTTGCTTTTGTGAACTTGTTTTCTTATTCTTCTCCGAGGCGTAACATGCCATCTAACAACTATGCTCTACTTAGGTTGCATGCAAGATTATCCCGCGAGGCTCAACGCGACGACAACCATGCGACCCGTGCCGACAAGGAACGTGCAGACCAATCCAAAGAGATTCGGACCGCCAGGGAAGCGGCCATTGTCACACTTCTCAACCATCCTTACATCTGTGGCCTCGCCGCGACGTCGTCCGCACAAATCACCATTGGTACATGCTGTTCGAGTATGTCAACGGAGGGCAGATGCTGGACTACATTATTTCCACGGCAAGCTTAAGGAGAAGCCTGCCCGCAAGTTCAGCCGGCAAATTGCCAGCGCACTCGATTACTGCACCGCAACTCCATTGTGCATCGCGACTTGAAGATCGAAAATATTCTTATCAGTAAGACGGGCGACATCAAGATCATCGATTTCGGTCTCAGCAACCTGTTCGCTCCCCGTGGCCACCTCCGCACGTTCTGCGGCAGTCTGTACTTTGCCGCGCCAGAGCTGCTGCAGGCAAGAGCTTACACAGGTCCCGAAGTAGATGTGTGGAGCTTTGGCATTGTTCTCTATGTCTTGGTATGCGGCAAAGTGCCATTTGATGACCAGAGCATCCCGGCCTTGCATACCAAGATCAAGAAGGGCGTTGTCGACTACCCAACTGGCTCTCCACTGGTATGTTTCTGTCTTGAATCCTTTCCTATGTTTCTCTCAATGTCTCTCTGTGTCTCTGTCTCTTTCTTTGTCTCCCTTCTAACGGTTTTTCTCACAGAATGCAAGCACTTGCTGTCACGAATGCTCGTCACCGATCCGCGCCAGCGCGCGACAATGCAGGAAGTCTTAACCACCCGTGGATGCTAAAAGGTTTTAACGGCCACCCGAGAACTACCTTCCCAAACGGGAACCGATTACCCTTCCTCTCGAGCAAGACCGTCATCAACGCCATGACCGGATTCAACTTTGGTCCCCCGGATGTCATCAAGGCACAGCTGACCCACGTCATCGAGTCTGAGGAGTATCAGCGCAGCGTACGGCTTCTTCAGAGGGAGAAGGAGCCCTCGGCCCACCCTCCGAAGGATGCTGAGCGGAAAAGGGGCTTCAATCTCGACTTTTACAAGCGTCGCAACTCTACCAACAGTCGCGACGCATTTAACGACGCCGAGCACGGAAGGCCTTCCTGGTGGGTAACGACCCGTTCAATGCCTTCAGCCCCTGGTATTCCGTTTACTACCTCGTTCGCGAGAAGCACGCGCGCGAGCGGCTAGACCATGTCATGCTGCACCTTCAAAAAGAGAAGGTTGGCATTCCAGTTCCAGAAATTGCTCCACCCCAAAGCTGCCTATACCAACGCAATCCGCCTATGAGATGCCCAGGGTGAACGAGGCAAACTGGCGGTCGGACACGCCCGCGCTCACGCACCCATGGCGAAGACGATAACCAAGAACACAAGATCAAGGCTGCCACTCGGTGGCAACTGGCGTTGCAGCTGGTGCTGCGGCTCGGTGGCCTCTTGTCACCAGACATCCCAGGACCAGCGCGAACAGCAGCCGAAGAAGGAGAGCACAGCGGCTGGGATCCTTACGGCGATTCAGCACAAGACTGGCGGCCTATAGGAGACCCGAGCGGCTCGAAAAGGACCCGCTCTCACCCTCCGGTCGTCCATGTTCCACTCGCCTCTCGAGCAGCCGTCGCAGACCAATCCCAGCAGGCGCCAGTCCCGCCCGCATAAGCTTCAGCAATCCGCCGCAGGCGTCGGGATGAGGACGACTCGCCAGTGCGCTGCTTACGTTCTGGCAGCAGCCAGCCACAGCATAGCGATCTTCTCCCACCACTCTCAGCGGGTGAGGCTGGTTCTGGTCACAAGAAGGGCCTGGGCCGTTCGAACAAGTGTCAGTCTGCTGAGTTCACACGGCGCCGGCCATTATTGGCGGTCTGCCAGCCGGATTGCAAAGAGCGCCAGCGACGCGCGCTCTGATCATCTACGATTAACGATCGGTTACAAAGTGAACAGCCAGTGGGCAACAACAAACTAGTCAATGCATGGGCCGGTCGATTTCCCTGCGGACGAAAGCCGCTCGGCCAATGGCTTCGAAGGGGAGAGCTATTCCAGGCACGGGCGGTCCTTCGGCCGGGAAGAGGAAACGCGGATGCCGCGAGGCACCAACGTTCCCGAAGAGACGGACGCCCTGAATTGGGGTGAACACAGTGGTGTCTCCAATGAGCCGGCTGACCGATTTTGACCTCGACAAGCCCGTGTACCTCAAGGGTCTCTTCAGCGTTTCGACCACATCCCCCAAGCTGTTCGTGAGATCCGCGCCGATATCAAAGAGAGTGCTGAAGCAACTGGGCGTGGAGTAATGTCGAGATCAAAGGCGGCTTCAGTGTGCCGCCACTCGCCCAGCATCGACCTTAACAAGGTGACCGATGCGCCGACCAGCCCACAAGCCAGCTGGTGGCCTGGCCACTAGACAGCCGATTCAGATTTTGGCGGTCATCATCCGCGCGGGCGAGCAGAACCCGCGAAGATGTGCCGTGAGAACGTTGAGAAAGAGGACCAACAAACAGCCGCGCACGGCCCGGCGGCCGCCAGGCCGAGTACTCCAACTCGGACGTTTCCGAGGGCAGTGATCCCCGGCTGGCGACTACGAACCCAACCGGTGATGCCCGTGGGGCGAACGTCACACATGTCCGCAGCGACATGGGTGGCAACCTGTCTTGGAGTTTGAGATCTTCATTTAAAGGGCCCGGTCTTACCTCCAGGGTATTCAGTTCAACGCTTGGGTTTTGGAAACACCGGGCAGTACAAAAAACATGGCTGACCACATTCTGGTGAGCTGAGGCTGTAATTTCAGCCGAAAGCCTTGAACTCAGCGAGGGATTGGTTTTTTTTTTTTTTTTTTTTTTTTTTTTTTTTTTTTTTTTTTTTTTTTTTTTTTTTTTTTTTTTTTTTTTTTTTTTTTTTTTTTTTTTTTTTTTTTTTTTTTTTTTTTTTTTTTTTTTTTTTTTTTTTTTTTTTTTTTTTTGGGTCCTGGTTCTGGATGAAGAATAAGCAGAACAAGAGAGGCGCACATCAAATGGTAGTATAACACAACAAAGGAGCAAAATCAGTGCGGCAGTGGCTATGTAATGGAAAACGCGACTCCTGGTGGTATATTTTGTGCCAACAGCGGCCTCTTTTTACTCTGTTCTTTCTTCATTCGGTCTGGGGCCAATACAATTTTTGTGATGTTTTCCGATCCTAAGCGTCTATATCGTCTTATGAACCCTCTCGGGACGCCATATGTATAACAGTTGTACCCATTTTTCATCCCCTTTTCTTTCTTATAAAAGTTTTTGTTGACAAAACCCTCTTTAAGTTCAGGGCGGTTTCATCTCAGCTTCTTATTTCGAGATCTTTTAAGAGTACTCGTAAGGCTCATGTTTCACGTGACCCAAAGTTGTCTAAACCCCCGGCAATAATGCCACAAGATACCCATTACCCCTTTCAAGTACCCATTTTTCTGCTGGCCCGACGAAAAAAGGCTACATCACTCTCCACCGACACTGCAGTTTATCCGATCGCTTCCTTTCCTCCCGCCTAAGATTCCCGCACCTCTCCCACTTTTGCGCAATGTCCCGCTGCCACCCACCCCTGGGGGATACTGTAGGTGAACAATAGCACCTTCCGGCCCTATCCATCCAACCCACAGTCAGCTCATATTACCCCCTCGCCTTGGCTTGTCTCCAAGCAGCCACCGCCCGAACCTCTCGCTTTTTCCCCCCTGCCGAATCAACGACGATAAGGACACTGAAAACCCCCAACATCATGCCCCCCCGCGAATCCTCGCAACATACACGACCCCAGAAGCCATCGCGAACTCGCAACGTGGATCCGGGGCGACACCGCTGGTTCTTTTCACCTGAATTTCACATTGCCTTGCACTCGACAATCCCGGTCCGAGCTCTTATAGCTCTTTCATCTACGTCGGGGTTGCCAGGGTCCCTGTTTCCTCGTTGGTCCACTTTTTTCTTCACATTATTTGTTTTTTGCTGTTTCATCTTCCCAAAGAAGATTAGGGGTTCCCCCGGATTTTCGAAACGAGTCCCAAACACCCCAGCACAACCTGCCGCGCAACCTAACGCCCCTTTCATGGGAGCAGCTTTTCAAATTGTTTCCCTTTGGCTGCCACTTGCGCTCTGCTCCGGCACTCTCCCTCGTGCAACGTCCCTGCCCTCTCCTTTCCCGTCCCTCCAATTGGGACCGCGACCCGAGGGCGGAGAAAGGCAACTTTCTGCTTCATCTTGACAGTGAGCCCGAAGGGCCGGACGACCTATACGGGAAAAACTTGGCCAGGAGGCGAGACCCCTTTTTTTGGCGACACCCGAGAGAGGTTTTTTTTCTTTTCCCGCTTGCTTTTCAGGCATCCATGTCGGGACGCGACATTATTCACCCCCAACCTCGACCACGAAGATCAAAACGACCACCAAACCACGAATTAATCGCCTGCCAGTGCCGCCACCCTCGGCTATTTCGAAGGTTCCTCAGCTATCTATACTTTTGATTCTCCATCAACTCCAGCTAGGAAGAAGAGGGATTCTTTTTGCGACGCTCTCTCTTCCAGCACGCCTTGGACCGCCGGACCACTCTGCCCACGATGATGCCAAACGCACACCTTCTACGGAGGCCAGTCACCAGTACACGCCCCAGGAGCGGCGGGATGCACCGCATCACCAGCAACAACAAGCCGCCGCTGGGCCGCCGCCGCTGCCGCCGCCCGCCGCTGCCGCGCCGCTGCGCGCCGCCGCCCAGCAGCAGCAACAACACCAGAGCAGCAGCGCAGCACCATGCACCAGCATCAGCAGCATCAGCAGCGATCAGCCACCAGCAGCAAGCACCCAGCAGGCAGCACCAGCAGCAGCAACAGCAGCAGCCCAGGCAACAGCCAGCGAATACAACCACATTCGGGCCGACAACACGGCGCGGCGGGTGCTCTTGGCCGGCCGTCGGCGTCAATGCCGGTGTCGGTGCGGGCGCGGTGGCCCCTGGTGTTGGCCACGGCGGCCCGGATGGCCCGCTGGATGGCGTGTCAGAGGACAACCGGCGCACAATGGGCTCATCGCGGACCTCCTCAACGAAGAGCACGCGCGAGGCTGCCCTGCTGGAGCTGAGCAAGAAGCGCGAACAGGTGCCGGAGCTTGCTCTGATCCTGTGCATTCTTTTGGTGAGTTTTGAACGTCACGGGTGGTCCAGAAGAAAGAAGCAATACTAACTGCAGCCCCCTCCACCAGGTGTCATGAACATCTTCATTCAAGAAATCATCTCGGTGTACTCCTGCTCCTCAACCCGTCGCAGCTAACCGCGGCGGCCTCTAACCGTGTCTGCAACGCGCTGGCCTTGCTGCAGTGCGTGGCCTCACACAACGAGAACACGCACGCTTTTCTTGAGTGGTAAGTTTCCATCCCACACCGCGAGAGCAACACAATAGTCTTGGTGCGTTGAGACTGAGCACCATCTTGCTAACGTGCTCGCTCGCACAGCTCACATCCCTCTGTTCCTCTACCCTTCCTCAACACGACATCAAAGTCACGGCCCTTTGAGTACCTCCGCCTCACAATCACTGGGCGTCATTGGCGCGCTGGTCAAGAACGAGCTCCGGTTCCGAGGTTATCAAACTTCCTTCTGACGACCGAGATTATCCCGCTCTGTCTGCGCATCATGGAGACGGGCTCAGAGCTCAAGCAAGGACTGTGGCCATCTATCATCGTGCAGAAGATCCTCCTGGACGACAATGGCCTCAACTACATCTGCGCCACCGTACGAGCGGTTCTACGCCGTGGCACCGTGCTCAGCAACATGGGTTGGCCAGCTGGTCCGAGCAGCAGACTGCCGCCTTCTTCAAGCACGTCGTGCGGTGCTTCCTGCGGCTGTCGGACAACGCGCGCCGCTCGCGAGGCCCTTAGACAGTGCCTTCCCGAGCCCCTGCGCGATGCGACCTTCTCGTCGGTCCTGCGCGACGATGCCGCCACCAAGCGCTGCCTCACCCAACTACTCATCAATCTCTCCGACAACATTGTCGAGACGGCTCGGGTGCTTTTTTTTCGCGACGAATTTTTTCGATGAAATAATAGCATCCAATTGTGTTAGCCGCATGTGAGAAGCCCGTGGTTGTCTGCTTTCGGAACAGCAGTCGCACGCGGCACGGACATAATACGACGAAGCGGACCAACTGACGGAAGAAACACGGCCACACGCCAAAGTGCAGTTTTTTGTTTTCTTCTCTCTTTGATATACCCTTCTATATCTCCTTTGCCCCCTTCTCATTGCCTAATGGCCACGGATCCATTACCCAAGCTCTATGGTTTTTCATTCTAACAGGCTGACTGCTTTTTTTTCTTTTCCCTCTTTTCCCTCTTTTCCCTCTTTTCCTTCTCAGTCATTTATTTCCCGTCGTTGGCTCAGCCTTTGCCCCCCCAAAAAGAAAAGGCGGATCAGCATGCACGCGTTACACTTATACACCCAGCTGGCGTTTGAGCAAGATATTCTCTATGGGTATTGTGTTTTTCCTTTTTTCTTGTGGTTTTGTTTTCTAGAGAAAAAAAGGGCAATGGCTTCAGCTTCATGTATTTTTCTTTTCGTTCCACCTGTTTTATTATTCTTTTTAGATCGGCTGGTGGCGGACGACTCGACGCTGTTTCATCACTCTCCCAGGTCCTCCTGTTTCGCCTTGCTTTCCCACGAGCGTTCAACACACAAGCCAGGAGAGCAATCTGGTTAAGGGCGCGGGAAAAGTGGCGTTCTGCGTCAGTCCCTGCGGTGGCTTTTTGTGTGTTTTTTTCTCTCTTTTAACTTCTTGCTTCTCATCATATGGCTCACTGTAATTTCATGGGTGGGGCGTTGGGTACTGGCATTTTGCTTTTTTATTCTCATTGGTTTTTTTTTCGATTTTAGTGTGGCAAGGAGACGTGAAAATTGAAGCACAGAGGGAACAGGGTGGCAGAGGGACCATATAGCAAGCGACTTTCAGTCGCCTGCAAAGTTTCCATAGAAGTCCACGGTAGACCAGGAGGTGAGAGGTTGAGAGGGGAAGAGGGGAAGAGGCCAGTTCTCGCAAATGAGTTCCTCAAAATGTACGATGTGTACGATAAGAAAAGACGGCGGCACAACAAAATAGAAGAGGCGCGGGAGGGAAAGTGGTGGTCAGAGCTGGAGAGGAAAGAAGGCTATGGGAAGAGATGGAAAAGACGAAAAAAAAGAAAGCTTCTCTGTATGTATTCGGTTTCTTCTTTGCCGCTTTCTGTGCCAGTCTTGACCCACCTCTGGTATATACAAAAACATAATCTTCACTTTTACACAACAAGAGCCTGAATCGATCCTGCATTGTCCCTGGAAAAGATTCCCAGATAAAACCAGCAAGACCGGTTCGTTGTGCAGGGTAAGACATGACATGCAGTAGCTTGTGATAGCTGTCCACTGAGTGTCGATCAATTGCGCGATACTGTGTAACCCGTGTTTGACATTTGACAGACAACCCATTGAGCTGCAAAGAAAAAAAGACTATGTATTTTAAGAGTCTGTACGGAGTACGGAGTATGAGTATTATCTTAATGTAAGATTAATGTAAGATATGAAAATTACTGATTCTGTGCCGAAATCTACCAGATTACTCTTTTATTTATTTGTATCCAATGACCATCTCTCACCTACTAAATGACGAGCTCAAGAAGCTAGACCCGGCCGGAAAAGTCAAACATGCAGGATGGCAAGCAAGGAAGTCCTGCAGCCCTGCCCTTGCTGCAGAAGTGGTTGAAGCCTGTAGAGCCATGGAGTCACTTTCTTGTTGAGCAAGTTTCCCCTCCGATGAATATGGGAATATTAGGCAGAGATCGGGGTTGGCAGCATGGGTGGCTCTGTGAAAACAAAGAACGAGAAAGAGGATAAGAGAAGAGAGAAAAGCTGTTTTTTCTTAGAAAAAGCATGTGAAATGTGGTTTCACGAGAATGGCGACTGCACATGCATCTTGTTTTACGCTCTCCAAAAGGCTTTCGAAAGAATCTTTCGAGATCTTGGCAGGGCACTTTCCTGCGCACTAGAGAGATACGGAGGCTTGGCCGAGGGAGTTGAGAAACCAAAGAGTGGAAGAAGGAGCCTTTGAGCCAACAGCAGAGAAACGGTGTGGTAATATGTCGTCGGGCTTGGCTGCTGCTTGGCTGTGTTGGGGTCGGGCAGATAGTAGGAACAGAGAGCCGTGCAGGTGCCATCTGGCGAACGAGAGACGAAACGGAAGGAGCAGAAGACTTGGGTAGCTGCTCTTGCCCTTTCTTGTTTCGACGAAGATTGACAAAAGTAGGAGATGGCCTATTTGCCTGCCAAAACACAAGGGGCACAAAGACAGAAAGATAAAAAAATAATACATGCCCAATGTGTCTAAGCTTATAGAACCAACGGGCAAAACAAACCCGGTCACACTGCCCAACGGAAGAAAAGAAAGATTACGAACCCTTAAGCCCACTAACGCGGTGTGTCCGTTGGCTCTTTTCCGTTCTCGACAAGACAAATGCGACTAGAGTTCCTGGACCGTTCCTTCCTCAGGTATCTCTATACTCGCAGCAGCCCACTTTCCCCAAATTCCCCAAATTCCCCAAATTCAACAGCTCCTCGCCGCTGCTTCCTGCTTGTTCACATCGTTGCTTGTCCTCACATCACCACTTCGACAACCTGCGAGGGCCATCCAAGGACTAACACGGATCGCCTGCACATGCCAACCCCGCCGCCCTGTTCTCCAGCCACTGTCTCTCTCCACCGAGTAGTCTGTGCTTTCAATTAACCCACGGCCAGCGTTCTCGCATCGACCGCCACTCCTGTCCAGGGCACGCCTTCTCTTTCTTTTGTTCGTCTCTTCTCTCTCTCTCTCTCGTTTCTTTCTGTTTGACCTGTCTTCAGGCCTCCTGTTTTGCTCCATACGTTTATCGTTTTTCCTCTCTTCCGAGGCCTCATTGACCCACGCCTTTCTTTCTCAGAGGTCAATACTACACGAGCCTTAATTGGGTTCCCAACATCCTCCGTCAACTACACCGCCGCCCGGCCTCTTTCTCGCCCTCCCACTCCTCTACTCTGTATGCTTCTAAGAGCCGCAATCTCCCCCAGCCATGGCCACCACTACCGCGACCCGTGACGACAACAATTCTGTCGACTGTCATCTCGACGGTGCTCGTCGTCTTCGGCAAGCCTCACGTCCACAAAACCGCGCGACGCCGCAGTCGGGCGTCCTCGGCGGCGCAAACCCCATCGTGTACAATTGCCAGCAACCCGATTCTCCTGTTCATCGTGCAGGCTGCCATCATCGTCATCTTCTGTCGTCTCCTCGCCTATCCGCTGCGGTACCTGGGCGCAACGCGCGTCATCGCGAGGTCATCGGTGGCATCCTGCTGGGCCCCTCCGTCCTGATGCGCATCCCCGACTTCGAGACCAACATCTTTCCCACCGACAGCATGCCGGTTATCAACAACGTTGCCAACCTCGGCCTGATTCTGTTTCTCTTTTTGACCGGTCTAGAGGTACGCAGCAATCCTCCTTCTTTCTCTTCTTCTTCTCTCCTTCTTCCTTTCCTTCTCTTTTCCTTTTATTACTAGTTTTTCACTTTGCTCTGCGCTGTTTTCTTACGCTGTTCGCCCCCATACTTCATTTGTCACCATGGAGCCACTAACGCAGCCCGTCTCACAGGTCGATGTGCGTCTCTTCAAGAACAACTGGAAGGTGGCCATGAGCGTGTCTGTTGCGAGCATGGCCATCCCTTTGGTCTCGGCTACGCCATTGCCTGGGGCCTGTTCAACCAGTTCAAGGACGAGCCAGGCACCCTGCCCATTACGTTTGGCACCTTTGGCCTGTTTGTCGGCACCGCGCTTGCCATCACAGCCTTCCCGGTCCTGTGCCGCATTCTCACCGAGCTCAATCTGCTGGGTAACATTGTCGGTGTCACGACGCTGGCTGCAGGCGTGGGAACGACGTCGTTGCTGGATTTCTCCTGGCCTTAGTGTGTCGCCCTGGTCAACAACAGTAGCGGGCTAACTGCCTCTATGCGCTGCTGGGTTGTCGCTGGCTGGGCTCTCCTCCTGGTCTTTGCAGTGCGGCCGGCCTTCATCTGGCTACTCCGCCGCACGGGCAGCTTTGCAGAATGGCCCGTCCGAGAGCATGGTCTGTGTCACGCTGTTGCTTGTTGCTCACTTCCGCTTGTTTAACCGGCATTTATTGGCGTCCATCCTAATCTTTGGTGATTCCTCGTCGGTGTTATCTGCCCGCACGACGGTGGCTTTGCCATCAAGCTGACGGAAAAGCTCGAGGATTTCATCTCTGCATTTTTCCTGCCACTGTACTTTGCCCTGTCTGGTCTCAGCACCAACCTGGGCCTCCTGGATAACGGCATCACCTGGGCATACGTCGTTGGTGTTATTGCTGTAGCGTTCTTGGCAAGATCATCGGTGGAACGCTGTCGGCCCGGCATGCCAGATGTTTTGCGCGAGAGTTCAGCATTGGCATTCTGATGAGCTGCAAGGGCCTCGTCGAGCTAATTGTCCTGGTACGTTCACGTTGCCGCCCTTTTTTTCTTTTTTTTCTTCTTTTTTATCTTTCTTTTTACCTTTGCTCTTCGAGAGCAGTAAACTAATACTACAATGCATGCAGAACATTGGTTACCAGGCGCATATCCTGTCCCAACGGACTTTCACCATCTTCGTCGTCATGGCTCTGATCACGACCGTCGCAACAACCCCTCTGACGAAGCTGTTCTACCCTCTCTGGTACCAACAGAAGGTGGAGAAGTTCCGCCGAGGTGAGATTGACTGGAAGGAAACCCTACCGGCTCGGAATCGTCTGGTCAGCACCAGTCTGTCGAAAAGATGAACGCGACTCAGGTTCGCCGCCTGCTGGTCTTAATCTTCACTTGGACAGCCTTCCGAGTGTGTTCACGTTCGTTTCGCTCCTAGGTGCAGTGATTGCTCTCAGAATGGCCCTATTGTCGCCAGCAAAGCAGTTTCTGCGCAAGAGTCCCAGCCAGAGGTCCCTGTCATCGCACGCCGTCACCTGCAGGTCCACGGCATCCGCATTCTCGAACTGACGGAACGTACATCGTCTGTCATGAAGGTGTCCGAGGTGGATGAGCTCGCCCGCCGCGACCCGTTGTCAACACCTTCCGTACCTTCTCGCAGCTCCACGATGTTGCCGTCTCTGGCCAGGTCGCTGTTGTCCCGCACGCGTCTTTCCCCGACACACTGGCCACTGAAGCGTCCGAGACGCACTCCGACTTTGCCCTTATCCCGTGGGGCGAGAGAGGTGTCACGGAGGACCAGACTACTGTCTTGGCTGCCACCTCCAGCGCTGACCGGTTCACCGACCGTGCTCACCTGGACTTTGTCCATGCCGCACTCGAAAAGGCCGTCTGCAACATGGGTATTTTTATCGACAACGGCTTTGGCGGTGCTGCCTCCTCTTCGGGTGACCGTCCTTGTTCTCCCGCACAATTTCACTCTTTCCACTCCAGCCTCCGCAGTGCTGCCAATCTGCCCGTCGCCAACAAGAGCCACCGCATCTTCTTTCCCTTCTTTGGTGGTGCCGACGACCGCGTCGCCCTGCGCTTTGTTCTCCAGCTTGCCAAGAATGCAAACGTCACGGCTACGATTGGCCACGTCACTTGGCATGGCATCGATGCCGCCGCCGCCGCCGAGATCAGCCAGCCACCCGAGGTCCACCGTGGTTTCCACACGGCGCTGGGTCCCGACGCGACCAAGGACTTGATCAAGAAAAAGGAGGCGGCCCTCGAGGACGAGCCGTCTGCGCAAGACCTCGGTCTTTTGGCCACATTGCAGTCGTCTCTACCCGCAGAGCTCGCTAGCCGGGTCACGTTTGTGAATCTGTCAGTCAGCAGCAAGAAGAACGTGCTAGACGACGTCATTGAGTGTGCAAACAAGATCGTGGGCCAGGCCCCCAGAAATGCCGGTGATATCATTGTTATCGGCCGTCGCCATCCCGCCTAGGCGATAACAACACAAGAACTATTAGCGAGTCGTCGTCGTCGAGCTTAGATCTGTCCAAGACGGTCGGCGCTGCGGGCTCACGTGTCATCAACGCCAACCCCAAGGCCAGCATCCTTGTCATCCAGGCGGCCGGCCGTGACCAGTGAGGAGCAGCATGGACAAACTGCTTTCATGCTTACGCTTCAGACGCTATATGGCCTTTTAACCCGGAATATTTGCGTGACGTTGCTGGGATGAATTTTTGTGTACCTTTATATTTCAGATACCCGTAGTAATTATGACTGCTGTGCGAGCTTTGATTTTGAATACATTGTGGTGTTTATTATTGCATTTTTATATTTAATATTAAAAATATATGTCTGTCGTTATGTCTTGTGACAGTCAATTTACATTGTTAAAATACAATCGATGGCTTTATTTTATTTGTCTTTTCAGGTTTTTTTTGATAAATAGAAAAGAAAACCATAAAATGGGACGAAAACTTAATAGTAAGAAAAAGAGAAAAAAGAAAGAAAATAACCAAGTTAATTTTCAAACCACGGAATCAAAATTTACAAAACCTTTAAAGACTTCTGATAAAAGTCCAGCAGCACATGCACACCTGAAGGATCCTCACAGAATAAAGGGTAATATTACGTGGCGAGAAGCATTCACTGCTCGCTGGATGTACTCTCCATATTACATCTGCTCTCACTAGCGTACCGTGAATCCTATGCTTTGGTACTTCTCACTCGAGTGATAGGAGAGACCTGAAAGTGATGGAAGTGTCGTTGCTTTTTTTATTGTATTTACAATGTGGTGATCCATTGCACTGAATTTTTTTCTTAAAAAAACTCTTTTTATGAGGCCTACCAACACGACAAGGCTACTATGGCATATAACACTGCTTTACTTGTGTTTCTGTCACGTACGGCCATAGATGTATGAAAACACGGGATCCCGTCCGCTCTCCCCTAGTTAAACATACAATCGGCGGATTAGTAGTTGGGTCGGTGACGACCAGCGAATACCCGCTGCTGTACGTCTTTTTTTTCTTTTATTTTTGACCTGAATACTGTTTCAGTGACTTTAACTCTTGTGTCTTTTACTTTTTACTTGTCGGCTCGTGAAAAGCCGCATCACAATATCACATTATCATAGTATGAGGGGCGATCTCGCTACACTAGAGTTGCATTGTGCCGTTAATGTTCCCTAGGCATCCCTGTCACATCACACCTTTTTTGGGGTCTGTGCATGAAAAGCGTGACTGTGCTCCTTTTCTCTTTCGTCACTTGCAGGCATATCGTAGTGGCCGAGCAGGGTAGTGGAGAAGTGATTGAGGGGGAACCAAACAAACATGACGAGGAAAAAAGGAAAAGAATACCACGGACGTGATGGGAAAGCACAATGGACGGCTACTACGGCGATCGCTATTCTATTTCACCGTGATCAGGCTCGTTGTTCACGAGGGCGAGGTGAAGAGAAAAAAGGGCCCCCAAAGAGCCCTGGGGTCTGCTGCCAATGAAAACTCCCCGCGCCAACGCCTCGATGTGCCATGCGACTGCATGATGATGATCACAGACGGGGCGCTTCGTGGGCCATTCTGTTGCTCACCTTTGTGGGCCAGAAAAAGAATACCGCCTGCTAAAGCATGGCGACTTCTGCAATTATGTACCTGAGACAGTTCACGGCAGTTGAGCGAAGCGAAGCGAGTGCCACGATTCTCGGCTTTGGAAAGAAGAGCAAAACGAGAGAGATGCTGCATCTGCAAGGGGCGCTGTCACGGCAGTCTTTGTGATGGCAGGAGTATCTTACCCACATTACTTGAATGACTGCCAGAGGCGCCCGGCAAACCCCCATCATTTCCTTGTGGCAGCACTCTCTCTTGCATCGTGCAGGTGCAGAGCCCAGAGTGACATTGGTCTATGGCCCTTTGGCCAGTTTATTTTTAGTGACGAGGAGGGGCCGAAAACTTTGGTATTCAAGCCCAACTTCTTGAGGCCAACCACCGGAAAGGACTACCATAAACTCTAACAACGGCCCCAGACGGAAAGGGTCCTTCGATCTCAAAGTCCAGGGAAAGCGACGAAAAAAGCATAGGAGAGGTCTGTCATGCGATGGAGTCAAGTAAGATTGCAAATTCAAATGGGCAATGCGGTTAGAGAGAGATGCGGACAAGGACGTGGGAAAAGTGCAACCGATAAAAAGAGGGAAAAAGGAGAGGGAGAAGAGACGGAAAAGATATCACAATTGCATGCAAGCCAGTCCCGGAAGAAATGGCGGGGAGGAAATGGCCACAGAAAAAATAGTGGATAAAGTGGGTCAATTGAAGACTCCAGCCAATCATTACACACGCACGCTTGAGCCCGGCGCTTAGAAGCACGGGCGGATTGGCTCACAGCGGCCCGGCACCGTCCAGGTCTGCAACCAATGGCGGCGCGGATGGGCGCTTTTCGGTGATGGCCAGCCGCCCTGCTCATCACAGAGCACCAGAGACGGATCAGCGGAGGAAAAACAAAAGAAGCGATCTGCTGTGACTGGCGGTGGTTAATAGAACGTCGAGTGGTTGAAAATCGCAGGAGCAAGGCAGGCAGGAACGACCCTTTCTGCTCCCAGGACTCGCCCCTCCCAAAACGGCTTCGAGTATCACCAGCCGCTGAGAGCTGTATATACGACGCTGTCCCGCAGTGACCGCCCGGGTTTCTGTGATACTGACTTTTTGATTCCTTTTTCTCTTTTCTTTTCTCCTGCTCTCCTTCGTCCCCCTACTTTGCCCCTTCACCTCGTCTTCCCTGCTCCCATCTATCCGCCTTCCCTCACTCGCCCAAACACCTCGTTGTGCCGCATCATGCGTCTCATGGTCTGAGTCTCTGCTGGGACACGGCGATCTTCACTTGAGGAGAGGGACGAACTGACACAGACAACACAAAACAAAAACAGCATCGAGACGCGGACGTTTCGTTCGTGGCCACTTGCCTCACTATAACACTTTGAAACTGTTCTCCGTCTCCTCCTCCTCCTCCTCCTCCTTCTTCTTCCGTTCTCTCTTCTTTTTTTCTTCTTTTCTTTTGTCTTCCCCCCAGCATCATGCGAACAGGTCAACTTCAGACATCCGCTCCTTTCATCTTCGCTTCGTTATCTACCTGTTCCTGGCTCGCATTCTGTCTCGGCCTCTTGCTGTTCTGCATCCACGCAACGTGGACGTCGCCTCTGCTGCGTTCATTTCCGCCCGCGACTCGGCCCCCACGCCTCTGGACAACAAGGCCTATCTGCCCGCACAGGTTGGTGGCATCGTTGGCTCGTACGCCCTTTGTCTCGTCGTCGTCGCCTTTGCTCTTCTGCTGCTCTCCAAGCGGCGCCGCGCACATCTCCAGTCCGGCGAGGACTTTGACTTTGCACAGCCAACACAGGTGGCCGCCTGCAGTTTCCGGAAACCCTCCAGCTCCAGGACAGTATCGTGCCCTTTGCCGTCAAGAGCCCGACCTTTGGCAGCAACGGCTTCAGCAACTTTTCCTACCCCAACTCGGCGATCACCGGCCCGACCGCGATCAACACCGACGTCGGCGGCTTTGCTTCGACGTACAGCTCGGCCTACCCCGCCGGAAGCCCCATCAGTGCCACCGAGACGCACGGCGGCACCATTGTCTCGTCGCTGCACGCCAAGGAGAACCTGTACCTGTCGGCGTCGTACGCATCGTCGTTCCGCGTGCCCGCGTAGACCCGTCTGTTGACCAGGAGATTGTGACAGCCGACGCGAGATGGCGCAGTCACAGCTCGAGGAGATGTACAAGTACGTGATGGAGCAGGAGGAGGCCAAGGCCAACGGCGTCGTGCTCGATGGCCCGCCGGCGCCGCTGAGCCCGCAGTCCTATGCGAGCCACGGCAGCAGCAGCAACCCTACGGCCAGCAGCCGAACCCAGGCGCCAACGTGGCTTCAACAACCCGAGCACCAGCAGCGGCAACTTTGGCTACGCGGCCAACCACAGCAAGAACGAGTCCACGGCGTCGTCGACTGCCACGCTGATCCGCAAGGAGAAGAACAAGCCCACGAGCCTGAACCTGAGCCTCGGTCTGGGCCGGGACAGCAAGGACAGCAAGGACGGGGGCGAGCGCACCTCGCGCACGTCCTCGATCCTCTCGGCGCTCAAGTCGCCGCGCAACAAGAAGAAGATGCAGGGCATCAGCATCTCGTCGCCCATCATGACGCCCATGTCCGGCACGTTCCCGCGCTTTGCCCCGGCTGGTGGACCGGCTCCGGGCGGGTTTGGATACGGCAACGGGGCGGCTATGCGAGGCCGAGGAGATGAGCACCATCCCGCCGCGGCACTATGCACCGGCAGCACCGCCTCCGATCCCCCAGCAGCAGCCGACACCCGAGACGTCGCCGCTCAGCACGCTCAGCATCGACGAGCGCATCGGGGCCGCCCCTCGTCACCAAGAACCTGCCTCCGCCGCGGGCGTTCACCGGCATGACGCCCATTGACCAGCAGCAGCGGGAGCCTGAGTCGGCTGTCTCGGCCGTCTCGGCCGTGTCGGGTATCTCGGCCACGTCCACCTCGTCTGCCGACTCGTCGGCGCCTCTGGTCGTCGGCCTGCCAACCTCCCCCAAGCCCGGCGTCAACCGCTTCCCTCGCTCTCGTCGCTGCCGGCCTCGCCCCGCGCCACCAAGACCACATTCTTCCAGCAGCCGCCTGCTGGTGCTGCTTCCTCATCACAGCAGAACCAGCCTCTTTCCCCTACGGGCTTGGCGTTTGCGTCGGCCTCACCGTCCAACAGCGTCGCGTCCTCGGGCTTCTCTCGGGCCAACGCGCCCTCTGCTCTGCGCACCGGCGGTGGCCTGCCCCTGCGCGCGTACGAGCCATCCATTACGTCGCCGTCTTTTGCCACGCACAACCAGACCAAGCAGACTGTCTTTGAGCGTACGGCACCGCTGTCACCCGGCGGGCCCACGACGCCCTGGACCGGCGCGCCCGTGCCCTACTCGCCGTACCAGCCCTTCTCGCCCGTCGTGCCCATGACGCCGAGCCTCGTGACCAAGGAGGACCGCAAGCGCATGCGGCGGCTGGAGCCCAAGACGCCGACCATGTCCATGGTGCCGAGCATTGACGACACGTGGTAAAGGTTGGATGTAGACTGACGTGCTGATGTGCCATGTCTCTTTATATTTTGTGCTGGACGTCTTGTTTCCCGGCCATTGTCTGCTGGTGTCTTATCACCGTCCATACCTATGTTTTCCTTTCTTCTTTCGTTTCTTGTCCATCTCATTAAATTATGTGCTCACTCGCCTTTCTTGTTTGATATTGATTTTTCTGTTCATATTTCCTGCTTTGTCGATTAGAAAACCAACCACCGTTTTGCCGTTGCTCTCTGTGCATGTTGCTGTCTTGTTTTGTCGAACAGCAAATCAGAAAATATCCAGCCACACACCAAACCCAATGAACAGTCGCCGTCTGAACCCATGCAGGCACATGGAATTGTTCTAGAACCGTACCCTCCTCCGCAAAACCTCAGTTGTCTGTTTCGGAAGAAGCTTTGAAACACGGCAGCACTTTTCATTGGCACACACTTTTCATTGGCACACAGCCGCATCTTGCATCTCGTCCTCCTTCTTTAACGAGTAAATTTGTGGTCCCGTCCCCCCACAAAAAATCGAAAGGGACGTGTTAACTGCTATGGCGATCTTGGCCAATCCCGGCTGTTGTCTTTTCATTATTTTTATTTTCCTCACCTATTTTTGAGTAGTCTTGTTTTTAATGTAGCATTTGTGAGATTTGATAGCGTTTAGACGTGCAGCTGAGCCTTGCTTTTGGCATTCTTTTCAGTTCCTCTACTCGTCTTGTTGGCAGCAAAGCAAGCCACTACGCATACAAACTTCTTCCGCAGCTTGATCCCCTTCAGTTTTTGCCACCCATCACTGTCCCTCACTCTCAATGTGATCCGGCCTTTTTCTTCACGTACGACATCAACAGGCCAATGAGGCGCTTTCACTCTTTCTGTTAGCACAGGTTTTGTTCCAACTGGCTCTTGGCTGTTTCGGGGCTAACTCCAATTTTTTTTCGCTTTCTTTTTCTGTCGGCCTAAAACCACATGGCTGCACCAACAGCTTCGCGTGCCGTGCGGGCAGCCGTTGACAACTGCAGTACTTGTACTTCGTACAAATGAGGGCTCTGTGTGAGAGCATCCGTTTCACACTGTGTAGGTATCTTGAAAGATATGTACTCCGTACTTGTTTTTGCCTGTACTTTATACAGTACGGACCCTGAGTATTGACTATATTTATTTGTACAATTTTACAGCATGTGTGGCATTCTGATAGAGCATTGCCCAAGCGATATCCACCTAGGAAAGTGCGCTCCGCTTTGGTGGCTCTTCTTCGTTCCAGTGGGCTGCGCTGACTGATTACGCACTATCAAGGCAGCCTCTATTATTGCCGTCCTCTTTTTGTGTCAATTACGAGTAGTATGTGTGGCTGGATGTGACTTTTAGCAGTGTGCTGCCGCTCTTGTTTCCAGCGGGCAGATGCTGGTAGACACTGACAGCCACTTCCCGTTTTTGCTATGTTTGCTAGGAAAGGAAAGAACGAGAGACACGATTGCCTCGACAAGAGTAGCGAAATAATCATGGGAAGGTGCAGCCGGCACAAAGAACCTCAAAAAGAAGCCACACTGTGGCGCACTATCTGGCAATGGTGCTTCAGCGGTGTGTCACTATTTCCACTTGACGGATGCGCACCATGGCAAGAATCCAGACTCGTTTTCGGGTCTTTGTGTCTCGGCCTCCGCCCTTGCCGGCTTTTCTTTCTATTTTCATGTCTTGCTCGCTCGCTCGGTCTCCGTCTCTTTCGTCCTGTCTCACTCAGTCTTCGCTTGCCCAGGCCTGGGCCAGATTGCGTGTCCCGAGTGCATCCAGAGAGTGTATCACAGAGCACTCGCAGCAGGCGTTTCTTTTTTGTTCTGTTTCGTGCCATTGCGGCTTTGGGCCTGGCACTGTGCGGATATCCTGTGTGCACGGCCAGTGTTCGTTCCTGCCTTGTTCCTGCCTCTGTTCGTAGGTGTCGCCGGTAGCCTCCTGTAGCCTCCTGTAGCGCGCGCCCCTCTACTGGGTTGAGGGCCCACAGCAACATCTTTGCGCGATGCGCGCTCTTTTGGACCAGTGGCTTGCACGTGAGTGCATAAGGGGCGGGCCTTGCTGCACATGGAACGATTCCTTGAAACTGTGGGCTGATTGTGCTATATCAACTAGGCCCTTCCCATTACTGGATGGCCCTTCTGCATTCCCAATTCCCGCACCTTCCTGTCGAGGCGGCACCGTCTCTCGCCCAATTCTCGCCGTTCCTCGTACGACTTTTTCCTCACCTCTCTTTCTCATTCTCTTACCCCTTTCCCCCTTGACGCCCTTTTGCTCACGACTCGCATTGCCAATCTCGTCGCGTGCGCGCCCGCTCTCGCAAAGCACCACCCCTCTCCATTGCCGGGCAAAACGCACGCCTGCAAGCAGATCTTGGATTGACTCCGCCAGAAAACGACCTCGGCGCAAAAGAGAAGAAAAAGGAAAAAAACCAATCCAGCAGAAGGACCGCAGCAGCAGACGGCCAGAAAGCGACCCAAGTCCACCCCTGCACCCAGGCACATCCTTTTTCCACCGCATATTGACCCGGGAGCGCCCTTTGTGCGTTTCCCATCTGCAACTCTGCTTCCCGGCCCGCCGAGTATCGAGAACTGCAAGAATTCGAGAGTTGTCGAGTTTGAGAATTTGAGAATTTGGCTGCCTGTTAGTGCCTTGGTGTGCCTCTCCACGTATTGCCTAACAGCAGTCAAAGCCTGTTGTTTTAGGGGCTTTGTCCACTATCCCGTCGCCCAGACCCCTGTCTTTCCCCAGTCCAGGACCGGCGCAACTGTTCTGAGCCTTTTCCCACCATCTCCTGTCCATTCCGACACGGCTCCCAATCCTCCCACCTCGGGAAAGTCGCACCACTTTCTTTCGCACACGCCCCCCTTTGCCCTTTTGTCTTCCAGAGTCTGACCTCGCTGTCCCCACGCTTGCCAATTACGAGTATTGCAACGGAGAACTTTGATCGGACGACACTCGAAGGCCAGCGAGCGAGTCAGGCCATTTTCCCGCAATCGCCTTCTCTCCCATCTCGATTCGCAAGGGGCTGCTGCGTGCAGCAACCAGCGGGCCACAGAGGGCGGCCTGCTGTTCTAGAGCCTGGGCCAGCCGGGAGGATCGAGCACATCGAGAGGGATCGGGAAGTATCGAAGCGCCTGCATTGCCCGCAGAGAGTGACCCAGTCCCAGGTTTGCTCCCGTTGCCGGCAGCAGCAGAGCGAGCCACCGGGCCACTAGGGACGACCTGCCCTTGCGCCTTGCCTTGCCAGGCCGCGCCGTGCGCGATCGAGAGCAGCAGGACAACAGGAATACACCAAGGGTTGCATCATGGCTGATCAACAGGAGGCCGATCCAGCCTTTGCGGGGCTGGAGTCTCATGATGTTTCCGCCCTGGGCATGGGGGCAGCTAACGCGCCTATCTACGACATGAGCAATATCAGCCAACAACCGCAGCAACAGTTCAACGACACCAACAGCAGCGCGATAGTCTACCCCTCGGACATCCACAACAACACCAGCGCTGACATCAAGACCGAAGGTACTCAGCAGAAGGGTGAGCAACAGCGGGCAACAACAGTGACCATAGCATAAGCGACGCCAGCACGAGCGGCAAGAACGTGACGCCCAAGAAGAAGAAGAAAAAGAACAACAAGACCAACAGCAGCACCAAGAACAGCACAAACGACACCAGCAACAGCCGGAATAATAGCAGCAGTCACAGCAACGCCAGCGCCAGCTTCCCCGGCACCGACGCTGCTATTGCCAACGACAGTCCATCGACCCCGTCGCGCCCAACCTCACTGCCTCGACCAGCATCGGCGCCGGAGTCCATCGCGTCCGGCTCTGAACCGCCATCCGCGGGCGTCTACTTCCAGCAGGACCCCAACTGGGACATCTACCAGAACCTCCCGACCGGCTTCGACGTCAACTTCAACCCGGCCGCCATCCAACAGGCGGCTTCTACAACCCGCAGTTCCAGTTTGCCGGACAGCAGTGGCCGCCAAACATCGCGCCCCAATTCACCGGCCAGCTGCCACCAGCGCCCACGCGCGTCGATTCCCCAACAGTCATCGGACCAGCAGGATAACCCAAACCTCTCTTGCTTCCAAGCGCCAGAGCCAGCAAGCAACAGACAGCTTCACGCAGCAGCTAAGACAGCAGCAACAGCAGCCAGCATTCACAGCAGCTTCAGCAGAGCTCTTATTTGCGGCTTCAATCAAACAAAGCTTCTTATAGCAGCAGCCTAGCCCTAGCAGCAGTGTCCAGACAGTCAACCTCCAGCAACCAACTTAATCTGCTGCTAGCCAGACAAAGTTGGGTGACGGTTTTGCTCACAACAGGTCGCGCTTCAGAATCCTGAGCCTCGACGGTTTCCCCAGAGTGCTCAGCTCAGTCACACCGCGCAGCAGGAGGCACTGCAGCATTCGCGCATGCCGCCATCTGCAGTACCCACTCGCCCAAGAGCTGAGGCTAGCCCGAGTCGAGCGCTGGCGGCGGTCCCCGGCATCGCCTGACGGCGGTTGACCGCCTCGGACCTGGTCACACGGGCGCAAGCGTACAGTCGTCATGTTTAGCGAAGACGACAGACGACTCGGACGAGGAACGCGCATGCAACCAGCCATCAAGAAGACAGCACACACCATGATTGAGAAGACGCATACCGCACAAACCTCACGACAGATTAGCCTCCTGCGTAGTAGCCGTGCCCAGTCTACGACATCATGTCCAACGAGCGCACAGCGCGAAACACGACGCAGGACCGCGAGAGCTTGCAACGGCTAGACGGCCGTGCGCACAAACTCAACAAGGCCACTCTCTCCACCCGAATACATCCCGCCATGGTCTCTGAAAAGCGCAACAAACACGCGCCTGCACGGACCTGAGACCGGTCCGACCTCGGCAGCAGCGTATTCTCCTGCGTTACGACGAACGCTTTTGTATGTCATGGCGTCGTATCTGAATCAACGCCAACGCATGAGCCCCATGCCCAGCCATGCCGTCGGCACTTTCCGTTCTGGCGCCAAGCCAGGCGAGCCCCATTGGGCGCTCTCACTCTCTTGGCCACACGAGGCGCTGACCCGGTGGGATGGAATCCCCGATGGCCGAAGACATGGAAGCGCATTCTCCAGGCCAGCCGCGGTGGGCCGCCCGTTACCCCGCTCGCCCAGCCCGCGCCTCCAACCGCGCGCCTCAGTCGATTCTGCCAGCAGCCACGATACTGAACGAGCAGGGCAGCCAGCAATCATAAGGCAAACCGCGCTGGCAAGAGCGGCGCGCTCGGCCGCGGTACCTGGCAGCAGATGATGGTCAGCTCACCTGGTCCAGGCATGGATGATCCTGGAGAGGCGCGCGCTGCGTAGCAGGAAGCATTGACCCCGAGAACACCGAATGGGCCGCCGCTCACTGCTTGCCTACCGCTGCAGACTTCTCCGGCCCCCCTTGGTCGACATCCGGATGGTGCAACGTTAAGCCTCGCCGTGGTTTTACTACTTCTGTCGGCGAGGTATGTTACTTGAACTCAATGCTTCCTTTGCCATATTATGGCTGTTAATATGGCGCTTTCCTGCCTCGTTCTTTCATGACGCCCACAAGCCGAGATGGACCGAATGAAAAAAGAACGCAGACAGCTCGACTCCGCCACAAAAAAACTTCGCTTGCCTCGCCCATCACATTCGCCGCAACGCTGGCTCACGGCCATTCAGGACCATCCTCGTTGGTGCCAACGGCAACAACTTCTTCTTGGAAGCCTCTGCACTGGTCCTGAGATGATGAAGCTCAGCATCCGCAACGCTTTTGGCATCCAGGGCTACCAGATGCTCACGGGCCTCACCCGGGAACAGGAGACCGCTCGCGTCAAGACGTGGACCATCGCCCTCGATGCCCAGCTTGCCGGCGGCGATGTCGAAATCAATGAAAGCCGCCTGACCCTGACCCTGCTCGCATCGCACACGTTACCCGACACCCCCCTCCGCCTCATGCTCAACGCGCTCCATATCCGCGTCCTGATGCGCCATCTCGGCAAGAACGCCCTCTTCGACGCCGTTGCTGCGCACTGGCGCGTGGCAAGTGGAACGCTGCGCGCGAGCAGAACACACTGGCCATGCAGCTGGAAGCGCGACGGCGGCAGCGGCAAGGCTGTCAGCGGGCCCTCGCTGCAGGCTGACGACGAGCTGCCGAGCCACCTGGCGACCCTACTGGCAGAGGAGTGCGACGATGTGTTCAACGACGATGTGGTCCAGCGCGCCTATAACCTTGCATTTAACCGACCGACGACGTTTGGCGTGCCCGCCAGCGCTGTGGGCATGGATGGCATGAATGCAGTCGTGGAGGACCCGGCTGTGCGGTCGCCCCTAGATGCGGTCGCGGCTTGGTTTTTCGAGCCTGCTCGTGCACCGTATTCTCACTAGCAGCCTGGCCGCCGAGACCAACGAGGCACAGAGCGATCTTGCCAGCTCCATCGCGACCGGACTCGACCTGGCTTCGCGGATAGCGCCGATTGGCTCCCACGCCCACGTGCGATCGCTCGTGGCCCGTGCCGTGCTCGTCGACGAGAAGCGTGGCGCCAGCATTGCCCAGGCGCTGCAGGCTCTGCGCCCGAGCTTGAAACCCGGACAAGCACCCCAAGTACAGCCACGTGATGCCGCCGCTCATCGACGCGCCACTCACCCCCTCCTGCCCGACCGCGAAGCGCTGATGGCGCTCCGCTGTGCTATGGCCATTGCCCACTTGCAGCGTTTCGAGGTGCCGCCTACGGACGTGTTGGCCTCGGTGGACGCTGTGCTTCCTGGCACACAGAACGAAGTGTCGCTTCTCGCCTGTGCCGCTGCGTTCCGTCTGATGCTGTCACTGCATTCGCACAAGGTGGCCGCAGAGGCTTGTGCTGTCTCGCTGGAGCAGCTGGCTGGCTCCCTGCGCGTGTGGATTGGTGGACCGGCAAGTGATCACGGTGGCCTTGACGCTGCTGTTCGTCGCAGCATGGTCCGCCGCTGCCTGGCAGTGACGCGCAGCGTTGTGGGCATGGACCGCGACACCGGCTACGGCAGCATGAGCGAAAGGCGAGGCGGAAGAGGTCGAGGAGGGCATTGAGGCGTAAAGCCTTTCGAGTCCGATCCGCCTTTTTTCCATTTTGGTTTTCTTCTTCTCTTCGCCGCTGTATTATGCCATATGATATCCTCTCTTTTTCTCATGTCCCGGAAGCCCCTGTCCTTTTCTATGGCATTGCCTTTCTTTACAAGTTCTCACGCCTCACGCACGCATCCGCATTTTTGGTTTATCGGCATGACTTCGACGTCCTACCTCCGCGCCTTGTACTCTTGTCTCCAATTTTCTTCTTTTGCGACCTTTTACACCATTTACCAGCCTACGATCTATTTATTTTCGACCATCCACTTCGCTTCTGTCAACCACAACAATAGAAGAAGAAAACCACACAAGGTGGCAACTAGGGTAGACAAGTCAGCCGTGTCGCGTCTTGCGGCTTGCACTTTCGAAACCCATCCACACTCCATCTTTTATTTCCTATAAACTTACTCCCTCTCTCTCCTCGACTCGATATGCCGTCATCTCCTATGTCATTCTCTACTGCATTGTATTCTCTTTTATCGTTTTACAACTTGCTCTTCTTATTTTCTTTGTCTATTTTCACGTAGTTTTTTATGGAAGGGTCTAGGGGCTTTTATGGGGGTGTTTTTGTCCATCTGACACTGTCACAAAAAAGGGAACGGACGATGATTGAAGGTTTCTTTTTGTCTTTGTTTTTGTCGCTTCTTTGTCCTATTACTCTATATGACCAAGCCTCTATTTGTGGCTCCTTGTATGGCGTTCTTCAAACTATTGCATGTCTTTGTCTGCATACCTTTTTTCTGGATTTTCATCCTAATTTTCATCTTGACTTTCATCGTTTGACACTTCCAAGACAGCCTTTGCGTTGTTTTATACAATGGATTCTTCAATTACTCCATTTTACATTCTGCTGCTTTCTCATTCAACCCTGTGACGTTAGGATATTAGTGATTTTCCAAGGATGCAGTGGGGCGTCAAGAAAACAAAAACACGTGACCTGATAATATGTCACGTGAATGCGCGACACTGGGGTGTTAGCGCTAGAGCATCTTGAGATACCCGACGCGACCTCCATTAACACCGCTATCAACCAACCGCAGCTCTCCACGGCCAGTTTGTCGACGGCAAAAAAAAACCAGAAAAAAAAACTGCCTTCAAGATGGGATCCCAAGGCCGTTGTCATTGACCTCTGCTCCGACTCTGAGGACCGACAGCGCAGATTGGCTTTGACAGGAGACCGCCGCCCCCGAAAACGAATACAAACACAAACAACAAAACAAAGCGACGCGAAAGACGATAACGACAACCTCTGCGGCAGCTGCAGCTTCAGCAAGACCTCTAGCAGAGTGCAAAACTGAACGCCACAGTGGCAGCCCCTGCACCGTTGTTGGCACCGATTTTCCAACGAAATGTAGCCACCAAGAAACCCGCGTTTGTTGACCCGAAGACGTGGGCAGCGAATCTCGAGATGGAGCTGGAGGTGACGGGAAAGCCTTCTTCCAATGCCAGGACGGTGGCGGCGAACAAGCAGACAAAGCAAACCAAAAACCAACCGACAGCGACTCAAAAACGCTCAAAACGGAGCCGCTTCTCTCGCAGTTCCCAGCGGCGCCATTGACACAGTAGCTCTCCTCGACAAGCTCAACAACGCGCAGCGACGCGCCGTCACGTCTGCGGCAAGCACCGTGGCCATTCTCGCCGGTCCGGTAGCGGCAAGACACACACACTGACGTCGCGTGTCGCGGTGGCTCATTGACCAGTGGGCTACGCGCCACCCAACGTGATCGTGGCGACGTTTACCGTCAAGGCGGCGCGCGAGATGAAGGAGCGCATTGGCAAAGTGCTGGGTGGCGGCCGTGAGAAGCGCATCGTGCTGGGCACGTTCCATAGCGTGTCGCTGCGCTACCTGTCGGCGTACGGCACGCGGATCGGCATCGCGCGGGGGTTCAGCATCGTGGACGACGGCGACGCCAAGTCGATCCTGAAGCGCATCATCAAGCGGCTGAACCTGACGCTCGAGCCGGCAGCGGCCCGGGGATACATTTAGCAAGAAGAAGAGCAAGGGGTGTCTGGGCGTGGAGGGGGAGGACAAGAGGGCCAACCACAAACAACAAGGCCAAAGCGGCGCGGGGCGGCGGGGGCAACAACGACGAGGCGGCCCACAGTGACGACGTGACGACTAAGCTCGAGGCGGTGCGCGACGAGTACCAGAAGCACCTGCAGAGCCTGAACCTGCTCGACTTTGACGACCTCCTGATCCGGTGCACGGAGCTGCTGCGCGCGTACCCGGCGTGCGTGGCCAACGTGCAGGCGGTGCTCATCGACGAGTACCAGGACACCAACGGCATCCAGTTTGAGCTGATGAAGCTTTTTGCGCAGCACCTGCCACCGGATCACGGTGGTGGGCGACCCGGACCAGAGCATCTACGGCTGGCGGTCGGCGGAGATCACCAACCTGAGCCGCTTCCTGGCCGACTACCCGCACACGGTCGAGATTGCCCTCGAGGAGAACTACCGCTCCTCGCGCTGCATCCTGGGCACGTCGCTGCAGGTCATCCAGCAGGACCAGGAGCGCTACGACAAGAGCCTGCTGGCCGTCCATAAGAAGGGCACGCTGCCGGTTCTTCGTCGGCTGCAGGATGCGCCGTCGGAGGCGCGCTGGATCGTGCAGGAGATCCACCGCGCGACGCTGCTGTCGGGCAGCATGCTGAACCACGGCGACGTGGCCATCCTGGTGCGCTCGGCGGCGCTGTCGCGGCCCATTGAGCAGGCACTGGCGCGGGCGGGCATCCCGTATCGCATGATTGGCGGGCGCAAGTTCTTTGAGCGCGCCGAGGTGCGGCTGCTCGTCGACTACCTGCGCATCGTCAACCAGCCGAGCAACAACGAGGTGCTGTCGCGGATCATCAACGTGCCGCGACGGGGCATTGGGCCCAAGACGATTGCAAAGTGCCTCGAAGAGGCCGAGACCAACGACATGAGCTTGTGGACGCTGATCACAAAGCACTGCCGCGGCGAGCGAGTGGCTGAGGCGGGCATCACGGCGCCGGCGGAGAAGAAAATGAGCCGGTTTATTGGCCTGATCCAGCGGATGCAGCGCCGGTTGCGAGGTATCGTCGAAGAAGAGGAGGGTGGGGTTGGTGATGAAGAAGATGTCCAGGATAAAGTAGAGGACGATGATGACGATGATGATGATGACGACGAGGACGACAATATGGAGAAAGAGGACACGAGCGCAACGGATGCAACGAACAAGGCAGCCGACGCAAAAGACGCCAGACCACGGCAAACAAAGCCAAAGACAAAGACGGGCATGATATCAGACGCTTTCGACGCCGCCATGGACAAGCCGTACAACCTCGTCGAGCTGATCACGGCGCTCACAGAGCAGCTCAACTACCGCGACTACATTGGCGAAACGTTTGGCGGCGACGAGGACGCGCGCTGGGCCAACGTAGACGAGTTTGTGGTGCTGGCGCGCGAGTTCATGGCCAACGCGCCAGCACTCATGGCCGAGGACGAGCTGCCCGTTGTCGACGGCATGGAGCAGACCAAGGAGACGAGCGTGCTCAACAAGTTTCTGGCCAACATCAGTCTGGCGGCCGACGCCGACAAGAAGAAGGAAGAGGAGGAAGAGGCGGCAAACGGTGGGCCCGTTTCCCATGGTCACGATCTCGACGATCCACGCGGCCAAGGGGCTGGAGTGGCCCGTGGTGTTCATCCCGGCCGCCTACGAGGCTCGCTGCCGCACAGCCGCTCCGACGACATTAACGAAGAGCGTCGGCTGCTGTACGTGGCCATGACGCGTGCCAAGTGCCTGCTCAACGTGAGCTACTCGCTGTTTGGGTCGCCCGACCGCAACAAGGAGCGCGGCGAGGGCCGGCGCAGCGAGCAGTGTCTGTCGCCTTTTTTGGCGGGCATTGTCGACGTGTGGTTTGCCGAGCGGGGCCCGTCCTTTGACCGCGCGCTGCTCGACGAGATGGGCGACATTCTGGGCCGCGCCGTGCCCAGGCACGGCGAGATCTACAAGAGCCTGAGTCTGCCGGTGAACGTGCCGCTCGAGGACGACGTATTCCCGCTGGACCCCCTGGAAGAGTCACGCTACCAGAACGAGGACGAGGATGGCGGGTACGAGTACGGCAGCCGGTTCCGGCGCGGTGGCGACCAGCAGCAAGAAAAGACGGCCAAGCGGCGAAAGATGATCAACACGCCCAACTACAACACAGGTGGTGGTGGTGGTGGCGGCGTGCTTGGTGGCAACCGAGGGCCCTGGCAGCGAGGCTACACGACAACAATGGAGGGTGGGGGGACCAGCTTTACCATGGGCCCGACGGCAGCATACCCAGGCTTCACGACAGCATCAGCACACCAGACAGCGCTCTTGGCAGCCGAAGCTGAAGCAGCAGCAGCAGCAGCCGAGGCTGCCCAGCAAGCGGAAGGGGAGGCGAATCGGTGGCCGTCGACGACGACAGACAAGGACAGGCGGAGACGCGGGGCGCTGCCCACGGGACAGCAGACAATTATGCAGAGCTTCAACACGCAGCAACTCGACCAGCAGCACGACCGCTGCACCCCCCGTCTTCCAGCGGCCACCGCCGCAGCTACAGCAGTCCGTGTCACTGCCACTGTCATCGCAACTGCCATCGGGCATCCCGGCCGAGCTGCGAGGCCACTCGCTGGGCAGTGTTCGGGGAAACATGCTGCCCAAGCTTTCAGCAGCGTCAGCATCGACGGCCTCTGCAGCGAAATCCGCGCCGGTGGGCAAGCAGTACGCCCATTTCTCCAGTTCCCCGACGCGAGCAGATGCCCTGCCCGTACAAGAGCAGCCGCCGCAGCATCTCCACAACCACATTGCTCCGCAGACAAAGCAGCCCCAGCCCTTTGGGTTCAACCCGCCGCGGCCGTACCGTGCGCCGTCTCGGCCGGCCATTGGCAAAGAGAACATGGGCATGAACACGAGCGGCGTCCGTGGCGTGGCGGGGGCCAAGGCGGCGGGAGTCGGTGGTGCAGTGCCTACTACGACGGCAGTTCCCACTCCGTCCCGACCGGCAGCCTCATTCCATACGACGTCGTATGCGCAGGTGCAGTCGCATGGCAATGCCCGCAAACGGCCGGCTATGAACATGAACAGGCGGTGCTGGGGGCGGCATGGCACCCATGGCGAAGCTTTGCAAGCCGTTCAAGCCACCCAGCATTACACGGCCCTAATAAGAAGCATTTTTGGAGTACCAGAGGGGTATATTGGGATTTCTTGGGCACGCTATTAATTTGGGGCGTTCTGGAGCATCAACTGGCAAGCCAGCCACTGAGAAATACACATTATTGTTTTGAAAGAAGATAATCATATGAGGAAATATGAGGATATAAAAATTAATCAAACGCCATGTGCTCCGTATTGCGCCACGAACTTATGCCATGCCCAACCTCTGTCATGGCCACATCCCCTCGGGATTGATGTTGGGATGCCGGCCCACGACGGCACTCAGGCTGTCCCGGTACTCGTCGCCCAGCGCATCCGTCACCTGCGACGGCCCGGCTTCGGGCAGCGTGCCCCGCCGCAGGGCGATGGCCCAGCTGAAGCTGCTGCGCACAAACCCGTAGAACCACGAGCTGTGCACCAGCACGTCAAAGTCGACGAGCGCCCGCTGGTCCCACGTCAGGGCCTGGAGGGCGGCACGCTCCTCGTCGTCGCCGTCGTCCAGCAGGTCCTCCTTGGTCAGCACCTGCAGGCCGGCGGCTGCTGCATCCTGCCGGAAGCGGTCCCGGTGCTCTTGCGAGCCCGTGGCCAGGTAGATGGTGGACAAGTTGCGGCGCTGGGCCTCGGCGAGAAAGAACGGAGCCTGGGCCTCGTAGCCAGGCCAGCCGGCGGTGGCAGCATCGGCTGCCACGCGCATATGCACGCCCATGAAAGCACCGGCAGCAAGGCGGCCCGCGCGGCTGCGTGTCTGGCAGGAGCAGACTGGGACGCCGGCCGGCAGCATTCTGTTCTTGCCGTCGCCGGACGAACCAACCACCTCGCGCGGGCCGCCTTTGCTGCCGGTGCTTTCATGGGCGTGCATATGCGCGTGGCAGCCGATGCTGCCACCGCCGGCTGGCCTGGCTACGAGGCCAGGCTCCGTTCTTTCTCGCCGAGGCCCAGCGCCGCAACTTGTCCACCATCTACCTGGCCACGGGCTCGCAAGAGCACCGGGACCGCTTCCGCAGGATGCAGCAGCCGCCGGCCTGCAGGTGCTGACCAAGGAGGACCTGCTGGCGACGGCGACGACGAGGAGCGTGCCGCCCTCCAGGCCCTGACGTGGGACCAGCGGGCGCTCGTCGACTTTGACGTGCTGGTGCACAGCTCGTGGTTCTACGGGTTTGTGCGCAGCAGCTTCAGCTGGGCCATCGCCCTGCGGCGGGGCACGCTGCCCGAAGCCGGGCCGTCGCAGGTGACGGATGCGCTGGGCGACGAGTACCGGGACAGCCTGAGTGCCGTCGTGGGCCGGCATCCCAACATCAATCCCGAGGGGATGTGGCCATGACAGAGGTTGGGCATGGCATAAGTTCGTGGCGCAATACGGAGCACATGGCGTTTGATTAATTTTTATATCCTCATATTTCCTCATATGATTATCTTCTTTCAAAACAATAATGTGTATTTCTCAGTGGCTGGCTTGCCAGTTGATGCTCCAGAACGCCCCAAATTAATAGCGTGCCCAAGAAATCCCAATATACCCCTCTGGTACTCCAAAAATGCTTCTTATTAGGGCCGTGTAATGCTGGGTGGCTTGAACGGCTTGCAAAGCTTCGCCATGGGTGCCATGCCGCCCCCAGCACCGCCTGTTCATGTTCATAGCCGGCCGTTTGCGGGCATTGCCATGCGACTGCACCTGCGCATACGACGTCGTATGGAATGAGGCTGCCGGTCGGGACGGAGTGGGAACTGCCGTCGTAGTAGGCACTGCACCACCGACTCCCGCCGCCTTGGCCCCCGCCACGCCACGGACGCCGCTCGTGTTCATGCCCATGTTCTCTTTGCCAATGGCCGGCCGAGACGGCGCACGGTACGGCCGCGGCGGGTTGAACCCAAAGGGCTGGGGCTGCTTTGTCTGCGGAGCAATGTGGTTGTGGAGATGCTGCGGCGGCTGCTCTTGTACGGGCAGGGCATCTGCTCGCGTCGGGGAACTGGAGAAATGGGCGTACTGCTTGCCCACCGGCGCGGATTTCGCTGCAGAGGCCGTCGATGCTGACGCTGCTGAAAGCTTGGGCAGCATGTTTCCCCGAACACTGCCCAGCGAGTGGCCTCGCAGCTCGGCCGGGATGCCCGATGGCAGTTGCGATGACAGTGGCAGTGACACGGACTGCTGTAGCTGCGGCGGTGGCCGCTGGAAGACGGGGGGTGCAGCGGTCGTGCTGCTGGTCGAGTTGCTGCGTGTTGAAGCTCTGCATAATTGTCTGCTGTCCCGTGGGCAGCGCCCCGCGTCTCCGCCTGTCCTTGTCTGTCGTCGTCGACGGCCACCGATTCGCCTCCCCTTCCGCTTGCTGGGCAGCCTCGGCTGCTGCTGCTGCTGCTTCAGCTTCGGCTGCCAAGAGCGCTGTCTGGTGTGCTGATGCTGTCGTGAAGCCTGGGTATGCTGCCGTCGGGCCCATGGTAAAGCTGGTCCCCCCACCCTCCATTGTTGTCGTGTAGCCTCGCTGCCAGGGCCCTCGGTTGCCACCAAGCACGCCGCCACCACCACCACCACCTGTGTTGTAGTTGGGCGTGTTGATCATCTTTCGCCGCTTGGCCGTCTTTTCTTGCTGCTGGTCGCCACCGCGCCGGAACCGGCTGCCGTACTCGTACCCGCCATCCTCGTCCTCGTTCTGGTAGCGTGACTCTTCCAGGGGGTCCAGCGGGAATACGTCGTCCTCGAGCGGCACGTTCACCGGCAGACTCAGGCTCTTGTAGATCTCGCCGTGCCTGGGCACGGCGCGGCCCAGAATGTCGCCCATCTCGTCGAGCAGCGCGCGGTCAAAGGACGGGCCCCGCTCGGCAAACCACACGTCGACAATGCCCGCCAAAAAAGGCGACAGACACTGCTCGCTGCGCCGGCCCTCGCCGCGCTCCTTGTTGCGGTCGGGCGACCCAAACAGCGAGTAGCTCACGTTGAGCAGGCACTTGGCACGCGTCATGGCCACGTACAGCAGCCGACGCTCTTCGTTAATGTCGTCGGAGCGGCTGTGCGGCAGCGAGCCTCGTAGGCGGCCGGGATGAACACCACGGGCCACTCCAGCCCCTTGGCCGCGTGGATCGTCGAGATCGTGACCATGGGAAACGGGCCCACCGTTTGCCGCCTCTTCCTCCTCTTCCTTCTTCTTGTCGGCGTCGGCCGCCAGACTGATGTTGGCCAGAAACTTGTTGAGCACGCTCGTCTCCTTGGTCTGCTCCATGCCGTCGACAACGGGCAGCTCGTCCTCGGCCATGAGTGCTGGCGCGTTGGCCATGAACTCGCGCGCCAGCACCACAAACTCGTCTACGTTGGCCCAGCGCGCGTCCTCGTCGCCGCCAAACGTTTCGCCAATGTAGTCGCGGTAGTTGAGCTGCTCTGTGAGCGCCGTGATCAGCTCGACGAGGTTGTACGGCTTGTCCATGGCGGCGTCGAAAGCGTCTGATATCATGCCCGTCTTTGTCTTTGGCTTTGTTTGCCGTGGTCTGGCGTCTTTTGCGTCGGCTGCCTTGTTCGTTGCATCCGTTGCGCTCGTGTCCTCTTTCTCCATATTGTCGTCCTCGTCGTCATCATCATCATCGTCATCATCGTCCTCTACTTTATCCTGGACATCTTCTTCATCACCAACCCCACCCTCCTCTTCTTCGACGATACCTCGCAACCGGCGCTGCATCCGCTGGATCAGGCCAATAAACCGGCTCATTTTCTTCTCCGCCGGCGCCGTGATGCCCGCCTCAGCCACTCGCTCGCCGCGGCAGTGCTTTGTGATCAGCGTCCACAAGCTCATGTCGTTGGTCTCGGCCTCTTCGAGGCACTTTGCAATCGTCTTGGGCCCAATGCCCCGTCGCGGCACGTTGATGATCCGCGACAGCACCTCGTTGTTGCTCGGCTGGTTGACGATGCGCAGGTAGTCGACGAGCAGCCGCACCTCGGCGCGCTCAAAGAACTTGCGCCCGCCAATCATGCGATACGGGATGCCCGCCCGCGCCAGTGCCTGCTCAATGGGCCGCGACAGCGCCGCCGAGCGCACCAGGATGGCCACGTCGCCGTGGTTCAGCATGCTGCCCGACAGCAGCGTCGCGCGGTGGATCTCCTGCACGATCCAGCGCGCCTCCGACGGCGCATCCTGCAGCCGACGAAGAACCGGCAGCGTGCCCTTCTTATGGACGGCCAGCAGGCTCTTGTCGTAGCGCTCCTGGTCCTGCTGGATGACCTGCAGCGACGTGCCCAGGATGCAGCGCGAGGAGCGGTAGTTCTCCTCGAGGGCAATCTCGACCGTGTGCGGGTAGTCGGCCAGGAAGCGGCTCAGGTTGGTGATCTCCGCCGACCGCCAGCCGTAGATGCTCTGGTCCGGGTCGCCCACCACCGTGATCCGGTGGCAGGTGCTGCGCAAAAAGCTTCATCAGCTCAAACTGGATGCCGTTGGTGTCCTGGTACTCGTCGATGAGCACCGCCTGCACGTTGGCCACGCACGCCGGGTACGCGCGCAGCAGCTCCGTGCACCGGATCAGGAGGTCGTCAAAGTCGAGCAGGTTCAGGCTCTGCAGGTGCTTCTGGTACTCGTCGCGCACCGCCTCGAGCTTAGTCGTCACGTCGTCACTGTGGGCCGCCTCGTCGTTGTTGCCCCCGCCGCCCCGCGCCGCTTTGGCCTTGTTGTTGTGGTTGGCCCTCTTGTCCTCCCCCTCCACGCCCAGACACCCCTTGCTCTTCTTCTTGCTAATGTATCCCCGGGCCGCTGCCGGCTCGAGCGTCAGGTTCAGCCGCTTGATGATGCGCTTCAGGATCGACTTGGCGTCGCCGTCGTCCACGATGCTGAACCCCCGCGCGATGCCGATCCGCGTGCCGTACGCCGACAGGTAGCGCAGCGACACGCTATGGAACGTGCCCAGCACGATGCGCTTCTCACGGCCGCCACCCAGCACTTTGCCAATGCGCTCCTTCATCTCGCGCGCCGCCTTGACGGTAAACGTCGCCACGATCACGTTGGGTGGCGCGTAGCCCACTGGTCAATGAGCCACCGCGACACGCGACGTCAGTGTGTGTGTCTTGCCGCTACCGGACCGGCGAGAATGGCCACGGTGCTTGCCGCAGACGTGACGGCGCGTCGCTGCGCGTTGTTGAGCTTGTCGAGGAGAGCTACTGTGTCAATGGCGCCGCTGGGAACTGCGAGAGAAGCGGCTCCGTTTTGAGCGTTTTTGAGTCGCTGTCGGTTGGTTTTTGGTTTGCTTTGTCTGCTTGTTCGCCGCCACCGTCCTGGCATTGGAAGAAGGCTTTCCCGTCACCTCCAGCTCCATCTCGAGATTCGCTGCCCACGTCTTCGGGTCAACAAACGCGGGTTTCTTGGTGGCTACATTTCGTTGGAAAATCGGTGCCAACAACGGTGCAGGGGCTGCCACTGTGGCGTCAGTTTTGCACTCTGCTAGAGGTCTTGCTGAAGCTGCAGCTGCCGCAGAGGTTGTCGTTATCGTCTTCGCGTCGCTTTGTTTTGTTGTTTGTGTTTGTATTCGTTTTCGGGGCGGCGGTCTCCTGTCAAAGCCAATCTGCGCTGTCGGTCCTCAGAGTCGGAGCAGAGGTCAATGACAACGGCCTTGGGATCCCATCTTGAAGGCAGTTTTTTTTTCTGGTTTTTTTTTGCCGTCGACAAACTGGCCGTGGAGAGCTGCGGTTGGTTGATAGCGGTGTTAATGGAGGTCGCGTCGGGTATCTCAAGATGCT
The DNA here is from genome assembly GCA_016097085.2 of Sporothrix curviconia. Classification (NCBI taxonomy): domain Eukaryota; kingdom Fungi; phylum Ascomycota; class Sordariomycetes; order Ophiostomatales; family Ophiostomataceae; genus Sporothrix; species Sporothrix curviconia. The sequence continues at coordinate 208,727 of JADMNF010000044.1, forward strand.
CTAGCGCTAACACCCCAGTGTCGCGCATTCACGTGACATATTATCAGGTCACGTGTTTTTGTTTTCTTGACGCCCCACTGCATCCTTGGAAAATCACTAATATCCTAACGTCACAGGGTTGAATGAGAAAGCAGCAGAATGTAAAATGGAGTAATTGAAGAATCCATTGTATAAAACAACGCAAAGGCTGTCTTGGAAGTGTCAAACGATGAAAGTCAAGATGAAAATTAGGATGAAAATCCAGAAAAAAGGTATGCAGACAAAGACATGCAATAGTTTGAAGAACGCCATACAAGGAGCCACAAATAGAGGCTTGGTCATATAGAGTAATAGGACAAAGAAGCGACAAAAACAAAGACAAAAAGAAACCTTCAATCATCGTCCGTTCCCTTTTTTGTGACAGTGTCAGATGGACAAAAACACCCCATAAAAGCCCCTAGACCCTTCCATAAAAAACTACGTGAAAATAGACAAAGAAAATAAGAAGAGCAAGTTGTAAAACGATAAAAGAGAATACAATGCAGTAGAGAATGACATAGGAGATGACGGCATATCGAGTCGAGGAGAGAGAGGGAGTAAGTTTATAGGAAATAAAAGATGGAGTGTGGATGGGTTTCGAAAGTGCAAGCCGCAAGACGCGACACGGCTGACTTGTCTACCCTAGTTGCCACCTTGTGTGGTTTTCTTCTTCTATTGTTGTGGTTGACAGAAGCGAAGTGGATGGTCGAAAATAAATAGATCGTAGGCTGGTAAATGGTGTAAAAGGTCGCAAAAGAAGAAAATTGGAGACAAGAGTACAAGGCGCGGAGGTAGGACGTCGAAGTCATGCCGATAAACCAAAAATGCGGATGCGTGCGTGAGGCGTGAGAACTTGTAAAGAAAGGCAATGCCATAGAAAAGGACAGGGGCTTCCGGGACATGAGAAAAAGAGAGGATATCATATGGCATAATACAGCGGCGAAGAGAAGAAGAAAACCAAAATGGAAAAAAGGCGGATCGGACTCGAAAGGCTTTACGCCTCAATGCCCTCCTCGACCTCTTCCGCCTCGCCTTTCGCTCATGCTGCCGTAGCCGGTGTCGCGGTCCATGCCCACAACGCTGCGCGTCACTGCCAGGCAGCGGCGGACCATGCTGCGACGAACAGCAGCGTCAAGGCCACCGTGATCACTTGCCGGTCCACCAATCCACACGCGCAGGGAGCCAGCCAGCTGCTCCAGCGAGACAGCACAAGCCTCTGCGGCCACCTTGTGCGAATGCAGTGACAGCATCAGACGGAACGCAGCGGCACAGGCGAGAAGCGACACTTCGTTCTGTGTGCCAGGAAGCACAGCGTCCACCGAGGCCAACACGTCCGTAGGCGGCACCTCGAAACGCTGCAAGTGGGCAATGGCCATAGCACAGCGGAGCGCCATCAGCGCTTCGCGGTCGGGCAGGAGGGGGTGAGTGGCGCGTCGATGAGCGGCGGCATCACGTGGCTGTACTTGGGGTGCTTGTCCGGGTTTCAAGCTCGGGCGCAGAGCCTGCAGCGCCTGGGCAATGCTGGCGCCACGCTTCTCGTCGACGAGCACGGCACGGGCCACGAGCGATCGCACGTGGGCGTGGGAGCCAATCGGCGCTATCCGCGAAGCCAGGTCGAGTCCGGTCGCGATGGAGCTGGCAAGATCGCTCTGTGCCTCGTTGGTCTCGGCGGCCAGGCTGCTAGTGAGAATACGGTGCACGAGCAGGCTCGAAAACCAAGCCGCGACCGCATCTAGGGGCGACCGCACAGCCGGGTCCTCCACGACTGCATTCATGCCATCCATGCCCACAGCGCTGGCGGGCACCAAAAG
>JADMNF010000045.1:0-208147 GCA_016097085.2 Sporothrix curviconia
TCAAACAACAGTGGCTTTTTTTCTTTGAAAAAAAAACGCTTAGCGGAGTGTTACAGAGTGCTTTTGCGGTCTGCAGAACGGGAAAGGCGCGTTTTGCGGCTACGCTCGCTAATGGAAAGAGCAGACCGGAAGGGATAGACGGAAGGTGGACGGGGACATTAAACTATAAAAAACACGGTAATAATCTAAAAGGAATAGAAGAAAAGAAAACAAGACTGCAGATATTATGGAGCGCTGTAGGCCCCGTACGAGCACTAGAAAACAAAGAACGGTGAAAGAACCGGAGATGGCCAAAACGAACAGGGAGGGCCGAGCCTGGTTGCAGGCCTGCCTGTACATGTACGAGCGGCGGTCAGCTTTCTCGTCCTTGGTTGCAAGTTGGTGTCTGCCATCGCGGATTACACGGGGGAAAGCGAGGAGCTGCCGTTTTGCCCTGCCCGTTACGGTATGAACCAAACTACGAGTAGATATCCTCAGCGACAATGCCTTTCCCGCAGCCTCCACGCTTGTCAGTTTTGCCATGATGTCACTGGCTAGGAGCTGCCTCGGGTCTCACGTCTCGCTAAATGCTGGCCAATTCACAGGCAGTCTGTCTCGCTTGCCCCTGCCAATCCCACCCGCACCTGCCTATACATTCGCGGGGCACATCATGAGAACCCACATGCGACTTTACCACTGCACGGGTTTTCTTTTCTTATTTAATTTGATTTTTCATGGGCCGAGTACGGAGTTTCTGTTCCTTTTTTTCGGACTCTTTTGTCTGTGTCTCTTCGTTTCTCGTCTATCTTGCTTGCGCGCTGTTAGTGAGTATACGTCGTGTTGTCTTGTCCTGGACACAGCTTGGTGGAGCCGCAATTTCCTGTTTAGGCATCTTACCCTTTTACACGTGCCCTTGCTTATTCTCTTCTATTTTCTTCAAACACAATTGTTTCGTTTTTCTTTGTGAACTTGGAAGGCTCTGTTTCCTCTCCGCGTTTCTGTTCTCCCTGTGGTTCTGTTCTAGCATACGCCCCGTCTCCGATTCTCATAAAATCCGCCCTGTGTTCCACCATATCAGCGGTGACAGACCATCACTTCTCGCTTGGCCGAGTCCAATAATCTCGCTTGTTGTCTTATTTCTTGTTCCCTTAGTTCTTTGCTGTCTCTACAGTGTTCTTGTAGCTTTATAGCTCTCGCCTGCTATCTACACTTGCGTCTTTGTTCTGCTTCTTTCTGCTCTTCTCTAGCAAGTTGGCGAGCTCCCGCGCCCCAACAAGCGAGAGCTAATCTTCTTTAGTTATCATGCTTCACCGTTTCCGCTGTGGTCTGGCTGCATCAGCTAGTTATTGGGCAGCATCGTCCTGTCCGTCTGTCTCGTCCTCATTACCCGCAACTACCTGCAAGATGCCGGACTCGCACAGTACGCGTACATCAGGCCAATGAACATGTTATGGCAAGATACGAGTAGTATTTTTATCCAGCAATATCAAATATCTGCCTGCACCAACGGGTAGCTGCGTACGGCCTCTCCTGCGGCCTCCCCTTACCCTGCAACTCCTCGCTTACTTGTGCTGTAGCTCATTCACTCGTTAGTCCCGAGATCCACAATAAGATACGGAGCGTCTCTCTGGGCATTCCCTGCCTGTGTGCACCAGCCCACTCTGCGGGTTTGCGTGTACTTTGACAGACGTCCCTTTGTCGCCATCGCTCCTTCCCTCGTAAAATCCCACTTTGCCAACAAGACAAGCATTGAGCCTCTCCCCCTGCAAAGTCTCCGGTCGATCCTGCCGCCTCAAAACAGATATCAGCCAGGCATCGGCCAGGCATCGGACATGCTACTCTAAACGGGCGACTAGCCGCCCTAGCCCGTGCCTTTGCACATCTCTCCGCTACCTGTAACACCCCATTCGCCAGGACGACGTAGTCTCCACCGCCGCTTTGCAATCTGACAACTGGCGAGCACAAGCACCAGACCAGCCGTGCCAGACTCCTCCTCGCTCGCCTCGTCCTCAGACGCCCGCACAAAGCTTCACACGTCCTTTCACGCCCCGCCAAAGACAGTCGTTGACGGGACCTCCAGGGCAGTACAACCCGGTACGCCATGCTTTGCTTACCTATTCATCTACCTCACTGCCTCGCGGCTTCACGGCCTTGTCCACTCGCGTTTGCTCCCTGTCGCCGCCTCGCTCTGCTCGTGACTCTGTCCACTGGCTCTCTTGCGTTCTCTTTCATCTCCTGCAGCAGGCGTCCTATTCGCAGGCTCGCTTCGCAGCTCGCCTCCATTCCTCCCGTTTGCACATCTCGATACGACAAGCTTGGCCTTGGTTTTATTGTCTCTTTGTTTCCTCATTTAGCTATTGCTGGCTGCTGGCCACTGGGCGTGGGAGGCCACTGGTGTATAAACACGGAGTGAAGGGGACAAAGGCAGCAGAAGCAAGAAAAGAAAGAAAAAAGAAGAAAAAAAACACCTTACCTCGATGCGATCTGGGGCTTGGGGACAGTTGTTAAAGAACGGCGGACCAAGACCAGAAAGGCTTCATGGATTGCAGTCTCGAGAACGCCAATTCAGCGCCACTCTTCGATGTCCTTCTGGACAGCCAACTTTATTTCGTCTTTGCGCGACCTCTGATATCTTCATACTCCTTGTTTCTGAGTGCTGCTTTTGAGCCTGCCTTTATCTTCTCCTCTTTCTTCTGCCTTTCCTTCGACTACTGTCTTCTTTTGCAGCGCTCAAACGACGACGACAGCATCGACAACAATGACCACAATGACCACAACGACAACAACGAACGACAACGACAGCATTCACATCAATGAACATGACATCAACGACAACACACGACAACACAGCATTGCCCTTGCCCAGCAGTGCCAACCTCTGACAGTTTTCCAACACTTCTTGCTCTTCTGGCTATTGCCGATGTCGGCACACAATTTTCTAACACGAAAAACACGAAACAGTTGTCTGCACATGCAAATATGCGTTGGACAGCACCACAAACCCGACCTACATGACCATGCAGCGCGCACTCTGACAGCTTACGGTATACATCTATCTCGAAGAACCACTTCGCCGTATTCGGCCCGCCGCGTTAATCACACCCCACACGCCTTCTCGCCGCACCGCACCGTTTCGTGATTAATCTTCTTATAATTCTCTGCATTCTCTCTTCCGTTATTCACACTTCCAGCAGTTCTGCGGGCCATGCCTGGCGGCTGTCATCCACATACGACCGGGCATTGGTAGACTAGCAACTCGGCTTGAATAGAGTCAGAAAATATCGCTATCACCACAATCCCTCTCGGCCTCTCTTTCTATTTTCTTGCTTCCGTAGACCAACTGCTGCTACGTTCCCCTGAACAAGGTTTCCGCCCAGCGTTTCCTGTATGTCCCGTCTGCTTTGCCTCCCACCGGGCCTCCTTCCTCCTTCCGCTGTGTGCGTTGCGCGTGCTGCTACATGGCAAAAAGATCCAGAAACCGAACCGGGTTGACGCGATCTCCGACTTCTCCAGCTGATTTATCAGGTGCCCTAAAGCTGTATGCCCAGTCCGCTACCGTGCCAGCATTCCGATACAATCCGTCCACCCAAAATCTCAACGCGCCAGTTGACAAAAGCAAGACACGAAGAGCATTGGTAGCAAGCAACTGTCACCATTTGGCCCTCTGTTACGTTTATTTCCAGTCCACCCCTTTTATTGGATAAAACACTGGGACTTTCTGCTGGCCTTTTGTCGCCCCTTTTCAACCTACCATAAACCATCTTCCTTTTCTTTTGAATTCTCCCTCTCTCTTCTTATTTCTATAATCATAACAAAGCCCCCATCTTGCAGTCCCTTCCTCCCCGAAAAGCCGTCTACGAGTATACTCCTAGATCCCTGCACCTTATAGACAATGCAACAGAAAGAGGCCCGGCCTGACTGGAGGTTTCTGGAGGACCTGGCTGCTGCTCAAGAGCACCATCGTCATCACCACCACACACCATCTCAGCAACCCCAACCGCCTAGGGCCTTGGAACTATCAACAGCGGCCTCTCCCACGAGCCTCACAACTCCTGGGCTCGCTCCCACTGCCACTTCCACGCTGCCTACGCTCTTTTATCCGATCATATCTACAGCAACACGCATCTCAGGAGCCTAGAAAGCTTTCAACCTCGGGCCTGCGCGCATCACGCACGTTGTGCACGTCACTTGCAATCTAACACGCCATTTCGCACGTCTTGCATATCTCACAGCATCGTGGTACCAGAGCTGCTTGCTCTGCAACGTCCCACAAAGCTGCGAGCCCGAAACCGCGGGTGCAGAATAATCTCTGTCAGACTCAGAACTCCCGCTTAACGTGTCTCTCGTTGCCTTCCATGCAGCGAACACCGCTGTCAACCGATCGGTCCGCACAGGACGTACGGACCATGCGTCTCAAACATTGTCCCACCCCATACAGGCCATAAGCTCTGTGCAGCTGTTGCCTCACCACAGACTACCACAAGTGTATGAAAATCAAGCTGTCTGACATGACCACCATGCTTGTGGTCCTACCACCGCTTCCAATTTTGCGGCTACTGCGCTCCGAGCAAAAATATGGCCCGATCAGAAGCAGCCGTTGTCCGGTGGCTCCGTGATGGGCTGCTCGAGTCTCCGGCTTTGCCAGAAACGTCGGATGCCCCCGACTCACGTTCTCCGATTGAAAACCTCCGCGGGTGCTTCACCTGTACCGCGATCGATACCGGCTTCTCTGCCAGACCCGCAAAAGCCGATCTGGGTCTCCAACACTCTCCACCATGTCACGAACAGACTTGTTGCGCTATATTCCATCCCACAGTCTCGCTCCATTCGCAAGCACCGCCTCTGAACTCTCCAGACCTGCACAGCTCTACTCCGCCACCACCATTGGCTTCTTCTTCACTCCATCCACACCACTTCTCACATTCAATGTCTTTCGACCGCCGCTGGAACACCAGTTGCTGCTCTTTCGACCCCTTTAACAGCGGCAAGAGCGACATCGATCGACTATCAAGCCGGCAGGCTCATGCGTCAACTATCTCGAATTACGTCAAAGTCTGGGAATTTCGGCCCTGCTCTGGCCGTTCTGTCTCCCCAGTCCATGGTGGGAGTATCCCAAGCCAGTGACATTTCCGGCGGTATGAGCTCATGGTCTGTTGCTTTTCATTCAATCCTTGAAAGCATCCTACGGGACGGAGAGGATGTTGCTGTGGCCTTGGCCTATCCAACAATCCGAAAGCACTTCAGGAGCTTGGCCATCTCCTTGACTCTGTTACAATACCGTCTCTCGTCGTTGTCGACGCCGTGGACGATACAAACTTGCTCGTTCAGCGCCTCCAGGGCCCCCACAATCTACAGGCTCTCAAGAGGGACCTGGTTTGGATGTTGCGTCGCCAAAGCTTTCCAAGCAGACAAGTGCATCGCCAACTTCACCAATAGGCCAAGAGGATACTCATGATACTCCTTCCCAAATTATGCCAAGTCCACCTCACCGGGAGGCGCGGTCTGCTTCCTCGCCCCCCCTTATGGAATCATCTGCAGACATTCTTGTTACTGGGCTGCGTGATTGGAGCCACTGTGTTTTCGGGGACCCTCTCTTTGCGTCTGTCTTTTGCGAGCAACCCAGCACATCATTTCTGGGCGGATTCAACAGCGCTGAACACGACGGTGAGCAAATTGCCCTTGCTCAAGACTTTTTGTCGTGCCAAGATGAAAGGGAGAACAGAGCCGTCCGCATTCTGCTATACCAATGCTACCATGCCGTGGTGCAGATTGTCCGAGGTTTCTACCGCCCTGGGAGGGATCAAACCACCCAGGAGCTTGCTGCCCGAAAAAGACTCACGGAGATCCTAGCCAAGCTTGAGGCCATCGACGACGACCCCAAACGAAGGTTCCGCCACAGGAGGCCAAGCGGAGAAATGTCGCCAGCCAAAAAGCCAAAATCAGAGAGTGGAGATGAGACGCCGCGACGGTGACCTGGCACGAGCCTCGGATGCGAAGGATACAAATAGACCCTGAGGTCAATACTCATGATTTTAGTGCCATGAATATCCACACGAGGGAAGGGATGGGTTGGGGGATGATACTCATGTCATGCATTCTATCAGTTAATATATTCAAAGTTTCATGTGCCTAATTTTTCCTCTTCGTCATCATCTTTATCTCGTGGTAGAGCCAGCCCAAGCATACCTAGGATGTTGCCAGCAGGACCAGACATGCCCTCCTGTCCCTTAAAGCTCTCCAAGAGGTTTTTAGCCAGGTTGAAGTCAACGTCCACTTCTTCTTCGTCATCGCTCTCAGTGTCGGGATCGATAGTATCATCTCTGGTCTCGGTGTCCGCCGTGATGGTTTCAGATGCTGAGGATGCGACTTTCTTACCACTCTTGGGTGTGTTAAGTCTCAATGCACCGTGGGCCCGTAGCTCTGCCTCAAACTGAGCGGCCAGCTTGAGAATACCTTCCTCCTCCTCATCCATTCCATCTTTGTCATACTCGGTTGGGCTGTGATTGACAGTGGATGTGTCCACCTCTCTGCCGCTTGTTGATTTCGTTTGAGGTCCTGCCGTTGCAGTATCAGATGGTGGAAGCCCCATGGCCTCCCTCAAAAGACAGGAAAACTCTTCTTCGTCAAAGCTAACACCGTCTCTTTCATCACCGTCTTCGCCATCGTCGCTGCTGTTCTCACTGTCTTCATGATCCTCAGCATTGTCGTCGTCATTGTCTTTGTCCATTTCGTCCAAGCTTGCGCCCTCAATGCCCGCATCTGTATCGTTCAGGAAGGCTTGGAACTGGGAAACAATTCTTCGCAGGTCCGTTTGCACGTTGGAGTCTCCAAACCCGGACTTGGAGGTTGGCTCGTTGCCTAATGCCGGCATGTCTTGTGCGTGAACACCATCAAGCTCCCGCTCAAAGTCCTCGAAGTTGATGTTGAGCCACGAGCCGTCACTCTCGCGATTGGCGTCTGGCCAAGACCTGATCTCATCGTTACTGGGGAGGGCTGCGGGATCCTCTCCGTCTTCGGCAAGGTCTTCGAGGATGAGACCCACCTCACGCACGACGCGGCTGTTGCTCGTCTCGGCCGATGATGACATTAATTCGAATCCGAACGTGAGCTTCATGCTCAGCTCGACCATGAGCGCCAAGGCTTCATTGGATATGGCACCCTCTCCATCCTTCACTGCTTCAGCATGTGGTGCAAAAAGGGAAGGCCAGTTTTTGGTGGCGTAAAGCGTTGGCCTCTTAGCTGGGCATACAAAACTCTTGTGAACTTGACACTGACTAAGACCAGATCATTGACAGAGAAGTGCAAGGGCGATTTCGAGTTGGCCAGGTCAATAACACGCTTTGATGTGAGCGGGTCTCGGGATAGAAAGGCCTCAACAGCTGGAGCAACTGCTCGTGGGCGACTGTGCAGGATATAGGCAATCTTGCGGGGGAGAACGAGGCGCGAATAATGAATAGCGCTCGTGACGTGTCCAGGGTATTTGTGCAGCCGACGAAATACCTCACTCTCAAGGGATGGTAGATGGACCAAAGACTCCGGATGTTCTTTGATGATCTGAACTGCCTCTGCCAGCGCTAGGGACGCATATGTACCATCGAGACTCACACCTGCAGCCTTCAACGCCTCCAGTGGGATGATTTTCAGCATGCCGTCATGGATCCAGACTCGATTTGCATCAATCTCTGGAGTGATCCACGCAGGGACAGCCTCGGCTCCTTCGATGAGGAGAAACTCGCCGTCGTTGTCACAGATCCGAGCCCAGACACCAGGAGACGATTTGGTGAGCTGCCGCAGCATGTACACAATCAGCCACTCATCCTCGACGCAATCTCCATAACTCGTCTGGCCATAGAGATACAGAAGACCTACAGATACACGGATAATGTGAGCATACGTCTCCGGGTGCGATGTCATGAAAAGCCGAGATATAGGTTGCAGAATACGTACCTTTCCGGCTGACAAGCTGCAAATCAAAAGCATCTCGCTGCCAGATGTAGTCCTTCGTCAAGGCATCGCATAGCTGCAGTGCAGATTTTCGAAGCTGGTCAAGCCTTGCCCGCGGCTTTGACGCCGCGGTTGTCTCTGCTTTCGGTCCATCGTTGAAGGAAAACAGCATGTATTGGGCGGTGTCCTCTTGTGAAGAGCTGCCAGGAATTGACGGTAGAGCGCTGCCAGCGCCGTCCTTGTCAAAAGCCTCCATATTTGCACCCCGTCTTTGAAGCGTACGCAATTTTTCTTTGTCTTCCCTCCACATGTCTGCGTTGGAAGCTGTTACTCCGTACTGATGAAGGGCTTTCTAAACGTCATTGGTTTTATTCTGGATAAAGTAATACGTCGTTGCAATCCTTATAGACGGTACGTAATGAGCCCCACAGTTGCCTAGCGCGTCAATCTGACAGACGCGTGCCTTCCTCTTTGTTGCGTCGGCGTTAATATAGCCCTCCAAGCTCAAAGGGCCGCACATGGCAAATTTACTACTGAAACCGGCAGAGCGACGCAAAGCCACATCAATACGTGGAGGGGACAACTCCCCGTTCTTCCGACGACGAGCTCTGAACGACGGCCTTTTCGCGAACCTCTTCAGAACCTTTCCAAACAAGCCAAAGAGCACCCTATCCACGATGCCCGGCCTGATGAGCACGTCGAGGCACGAGGCCGGTTCCGCGCATCGGAAGCGGTCGCGACGCGTCCTCGATGACGATGCATCCACCTCTGACACGGAACTCGAAGTTGTCGACGTGGCACAGTCAAGCTCATCTCTCCAACACGCTATAGTAGGTTCAAGCAACGGATATCTGGTCTCTGGCATCAAACTAGCCTGGTGTGCTAACGTGCGGTGCCCCGTGAATAGAGAACAAAACGAGTGCGAATCTCCGACGTCAAGGAATCCTTCCCCGCTCACGATCACCCTCCGACGAACCGCATGCACGAAACGACAGCGACGACAATGACACCGGCGGTGACGATGATTCCCACTCAATAGCCAGCGAAGGGTCTGGAGAGAGCGAAGGCGAGAGCCCAACGCAATACGAGCTCATGCGGGACATGGGCTTCGAGCACCTGCAGTACGAGGAGGGAGACGACATGATGGCCACACAGCGCCTAGAGCAGCGTGCTCTCCGCAGTTCAAACATGGCAGAAGACATGAGCGGCGAGAATCGGAGGGCGATGAGCGGCATCATCGAGCGCGTTACATGTGTGAACTTCATGTGCCACACAAGACTCGAGTGTGAGCTGGGCCCGCTGTTGAACTTTATTGTCGGCGAGAATGGCAGCGGGAAAAGCGCAATCTTGACGGCCATCACCCTCTGCCTCGGCGCAAAGGCAAGCACAACGAACCGCGGCGGCAGTCTCAAGAACTTTATCAAGCAAGGCGAAGAGCGCGGTTTTTTTGGCCGTGTGGATCAAGAACTGTGGCGATGACGCCTACGAACACGACGTCTACGGCGACTCCATTGTCGTTGAACGGCATTTCTCCAAGTCGGGCACCAGCAGCTTCAAGCTCAAGTCCGCCACGAGCGTCTCATCTCGACAAAGCGCGCCGATGTGGACGACATTGTCGAGTACTTTTACCTGCAGGTGGACAACCCGCTGAATGTCCTGTCCCAGGATAATGCCCGGCAGTTCTTGAACAGCTCTTCGGCCGCTCTCAAGTACAAGTTTTTCGTCCAGGGCGTTCAGCTTGAGCAGCTCGACAAGGACTATGAACTGGTGAAGCAGTTTCTTGACGCACACAATGAGCGGATCCCTCAGCTAGATGCGCGTGTTGCGCAGCTTCAGGAGAGCTTTGACGAAGCAGAAAGAGTCGTCAAGGTCATTCAGGGCAACCAAGAAATGCGAGACAAGAAACGCGAATATATGAACCAGTTGGCTTGGTCACAAGTTGCCGAGCAAGAATCCATCCTGGAGGATTACAACAAGCCATGGCCGTGGCCACCAACAACATTGCAGATGCCGAGCATCTCAGAGATGCTGCAACGCAAAAGCTGGAGATCGAGGACGACAAGCTTCGCCGTGCAATGGAGGCCGTCATGTCACTTAGGGCGGAGGAAGATGGTTTCACAGAGGCCGTGGAGAAGGCGGTCGAAGAGTTCAACACGGCATTCTTCTGATTTGCGGTCTCTTCTGACAGATGAACGGGATATTCATAACCGTCTCAAGGGATTCTCAGAGCGAGTCAAGGAGCTTGAAGTCAAAATTCGGGACGAGAAGCAGCGACTAGAGGAAACGAACGGCGACGCGCACCGAGAAACGCAAGAGCGACTAGACGCAGCAAAAGCAAAGTTGCTGGAGATCAGCGAGGACATCAGCCGTGAAGAGGGCCGGCGTTCGAGTCTGGAAGATGCCTGTTCTAGCGCACGGCGAGACACCGAGAAGATCGCTGCCGAGGTCGGTCGCAAAAAGAGTGAGTCCGATGCTCGTGAAGGGAGTATTCGCAGCCTCCAGCAGAGCCGGGGATCCACGTCGATCTACGATGGCTATGACCGCCGCATGCCGCAGCTGGTGTCGCTCATCGAGCGAGATGGTCGGTTTTCCATGAAGCCCATTGGTCCTCTTGGCTCCAAGATCCGTGTCCAGAAAGCCGACCTGGGCACCTATTCTGGAAAAGACGATAGGCAGCTCTCTCAACGGCTTCATCGTGACAAGCCAGAGCGACCAGCAGCATCTCAGCAGCCTCATTAAGCGCTTGGGCATGAGCAACATCCCCGTTTTCATCGCCAACACCCGGCCAATCAACACAGAGGGCAGAGAGCCCGACGCCCAGTTCGACACAGTCCTCCGCATTCTCGAATTTGATGATGCTCTCATTCGAGACCAGCTCATCATCAACAACTACATTGAGCAGGTTATCCTCGTTGAAGACCGGAGGCGTGCTGAGCAAATCATGTTCAATGGACCAGCGCCCCAGAATGTCAGTGCTTGCCTGGCACTCCATGACAAGAAGCGTGGAGAGGGCCTTCGTTTGACCAGCCGCGGTGGGGTAACGTGAGCACGACGCCGATTGTGCCTAATCTTGCGCAAAGGCCGAGGATGAAGACAGACACGGACAGTCAAATCAACCGTCCAGAATGAGATTTTGGCCCAAAGCCGCCAAGAACTTGACGCGCTGCGAGCTGAGCACGAGGCGCGCCCGGCAAGCAGAGCGGCGCTGCGACAACGAGCTCCGCCCACGAACGGCGGCCTGGATGTGCTTCGGAAATCGACGCGTGCAACCAATGTGACGATACGCCAAATTGAAGAAGAGCTGGATGTCTTTGACGGGAGCCGATAGCCGTCTGATCATTTATCATTCAAGAGCTGGAGATGCCAAGGAGAAGAAGGAGCAGTTTTGGTGGGCAGTATGGCGATGTGAACGTGCGGAAAAACGAGCAGAGCCAGAAGGTGGAAGAAGCCAAGAAGCGCCTCGATGCGGAAAGGCTGACGAAGCGCGACTTTGAAGCGCGGCTTGAAAAGGCGAACCGGACGAAGGACAAGCGCGAAGACTTGCGCAGCCTCGCGTTGGTTGCGAAAAACGACGCCTATCGCAACTCTCTTGAGCAACAAGAGCTGAAAGCGGTCGCCGAGCGGAGACGGGACGCACAGGCTGCCGTTGTCGACGAGTTCACAGGCCAGGCTTCGATGGTTTGCCCTCAGCGTGTGCACATCCCCGAGGGCGAGACGCACGCCAGCATAGAGAAGAAAATGGAATCTCTCGTGGCCCAGCTGGAAAAAGCGCCGGAAGAACTTAGGCATGACAGACGAAGAGGCCAAACAGCCGTATGGTCGAAGCAAAGGCGGCGCTCGACAAGATGAAGATGGTGTGCCAGGTCAGCAAGAAGCATGTTGAAGCAATCACGGCGGCGCTGCTAGAGCGGCTCAAGAAGTGGCGGTTGTTTCAACGCCACATCTCAGCCAGCTCGCGCACCAACTTTATTTACTTGCTTTCGGAGCGCGGCTACCGTGGCAAGCTGCTGCTAGACCACAAGCACAAGAAGCTGCGGGTGCAGGTTGAGCCTGACGAGAGACGCGGCGCCAGGTGTCGCGGCGCGGACACGCGGACCTGTCGGGCGGAGAGAAGTCGTTTTCGTCCATCTGCTTGCTCCTGGCCATCTGGAGGCGATGGGCTCGCCGCTTCGGTGCCTGGACGAGTTTGATGTGTTCATGGACAATGTCAACCGCGACGTGAGCACAAACATGCTGGTATGTAGCTGTACAACTCGCCACTCTTGCGTCCAGTATATGTTCTTTTTTTCTTTTTTTCTTTTTCTCGTCTTTTTTCTTCTTTCCATCATCAAACTAACCAGTGCAGGTCGATGCGGCACGTCGGTCCGTTGGACGGCAGTACATCTTTATCACGCCCAACGCCATCCAGGGCAATGCGCGGCACGCACCGGATGTCAAGATCATCCGGCTGACAGATCCGAGGCAGCCGGACACTTGACGATATGCAGTAAGGACGGGGAGAAACCGACAGCATTCCCTAGCTGGCTTGGAGGTGTATGATGGGATTTGATACCGCCGGAATGTTTTTGGGATGCGAAAGATTTCTAGGCAGTTGGTATGAGATAGAGGCATTGAAGGCGTCAATAGCATTTCTTTTTTTTTGGCCTTATTCCTACCTTTGTAATATATACAATACATAGCGAGTGCAAGCGAATTTATCTTTGACAATGGCAATTCTCCCTCGGGTCGGTCCATGAGGGTCAAGGGTTTTCACGCAAGCAACAAAGGCAGGCTTCATAGTAGAGAATATTGGCTGCATCCGTCTATCTTATCCTTCTATATACGGAGTCCGCCCTGGCTATTCATACAGGGCCGATATGATGTCGGCTTTCGCAAGAAGTATATATACATGCAAATCACAAAACTGCAAAAATACAAACGAGCACAGCAGGACACCAGTGAGTCGGTCGGCCATCCAACGGCTTCATGCACCCGCTCATCTAGATGTTCACGCCCTTGCTCCGCAGCACGTTCACGCCAGCGCTGGCAGCAAAAACCACCCATTCGCCAACAGACCGAACGTAGCCGCCAAGCTTTGGGAGCCCCGGAAGCGGCGCTCGAGGAACTCGCGCGTGCTGGGAAGTCGGGGCCGGAGTTGTCTGTAGTCATGAACAGCTCGCTCGAGGCGTAGATGGCAGACACCGCGGCACGTTTTGTGTACACGTTGGGTCTACGGCCTTGTCGCCGGCCAGCGCCCAGGACCTCGTCGGCCAGAAGGGCCAGCTCGCGCAGCGAGGCAGGCACATAGCTCGGCTGGGCCATGATTGCAAGAGCCTGGTTCAAAGGGGGTTAGCAAAAAAAGGATCGAGCAAAGATTAGCGTCCAAGTCAGTCATCGCAAATCAAGACAGACTGGTGTCTTCGTACCTCTTGCCAGCGTCCCACAATGTCTTTGTTGGCCAATAAACGCTCCAGAGCAGACGCTCGGCACGATTGGCAATTTCGTTCCCGGGGCCAACGCTGCATTTTCTGCCGGCGCCTCGCCCCAAGATCTCCCGGCTGCGAGCAGCAAGGCCGAGGCGTTGGTTCACCAGGTGCCACCGCACGAGGCTGAACACGCCATCCGGCAGGATGTTTGTGCTGATACCGGGGTAGCCGGCATCGTAGGCACCGAGAGCAATGGTGCGCTCCGTAAAGCCCTGCACAGGAATGTGCCGGGTAGCTTGCCGCCAAGGATGGCCTGCTCGGCAGTGCTGAAGTTTATCTTGGCGCCGGGGGCTCGTTGGGATGGTCATAGGAGTGGAAGCACGGCGGGCCAGCAGACGGGACGGCGAAGGCAGGCGAGGGAGAGGCCGCGCCAAGGCCGTGCCTTGTGGGACTTGCCGGCGGGTGCAGGGGAGCTGCTGTGTCGACGAGGATGTGGACAAGGCTGCGCGAGCCGGGGTCTTTGCTGCTGGCCGACGAAACTGCCGGGCACACGAGGGCTGCCGAGCGAGCCGCGGGCGGCGGCAGAAGCGGACGGCGCGAGAGATGGCGACGACATGATGTGATTATCTGGGTCCGGAGACTGGTTCCTGCGGTCGGGGAAGGGCAATTGGTCGGGGTATTGGACGCGGCGGCGCGGTGACAGCTGATGCGCTCGTCAGGAAAACGTCGTGCATCGAAAATTTAGCACAGCTGAGCTTCATTAGCCTTCCCTCCGCCTGGGTCTAGCCTGTGCCCACTGCAGCTGCCGTTGCCGGTAGGTGGGGCGCCCTGCCCAGCAGAGGAGGCGTGCCGGAGAAAATTTAGTGCGGTCCAGCGCCAATTGCTCGCCACGAGCTTCGTGGAGAAATATGTTCAACTCGGTTAACTGAAGCAGCATGGCAGTCATGACTTGATACGTGTATTGGATGGCGGTTAGCGCTCTGCATCCGAGCATGCTGCTAGGAGGGGAAGCGCAGGACAACACAGGCGGATGCCACACGCAGACAAAAGCCGAGCGAGACAGGGCGTCGTCTTAACCAACGTGCCCAAGATGCCCTGTCTGCTTGACTTCTCACCGGTAGGGGCTGGCCGCTCTAGCCTGGCCACAGGGCTGCGGGCTGGCCGCCTCGATGAGCTAGGGATGGGAACATGCAGCCTCCGCCGGCCTCCGCATCCATGCAACAGTAGCTTCCAACAAAGTAAGATGCCCTTCCAACAATGACCCCCAACGTCCAGGACTGAAAAAGACTGAAAAAGACTGAGAAAGAAGAAAGAAAAGAAAACGCCCGCGAACGAATACGAATGCCCTGCTCCCGTGCTGCATACCCTTGTGTCAGAAGTAGAGGCTTTACTTGCACACGTGTCTTGCGGCACAGGGAGTTGAAGAGGGCAGAGCTTGATTTGTTGGGGACCCAAAAAGCTCGGGACAGAGTTGCATCTGTGCAGAGTTTTCATGTCCAGGAAGCAGCCATTCTGTGCTGTGCGGGTGGGAATTTGCTTCTCCTGCAGCAGGCATCTCGCAGGAGAAGGCTGAGTGTACATGTACGAACCCGTGTACAAAGTGAGATACGATAATACTCAGTTTACGTGACTGGTTCTCCGTCCTCTGCCCTCTGCCCTCTGCCCTCTGCCTCTGCCCCCGGCATGGTGTAAAAAATATTGCAAGAGCTACTCCGTAATATTTTGCAAGGACAGTCTCTGCAAAAACAGTATTGGTGTCGAAACGCAACGTCTCGCCCGGCCTGGTCAGGCCCATCTCATCCGGCCCGGCATGGCCTGTTGCCGTATACGGGGAGAGCCGTCGAAGCCGTCTGCCATTGGGCCCTTTTGCCGCAGCACAAGAAGTAGAAAAAGGCGAAGAGCGAGAATAAAAAAAAAGGCAACGGAACCCGGCAGCTGCAGACTTGTCCATGTACTCGTACATGTAGTGCGGTCCGTATCTACTTTGTAAGATAATTAATACCGCCCGCTATGCACACCGGATTTGGAGCTCCTAGGGGGGCGTGTGCACCGATGCGCTGACACCCTGGCGGTTGGCAGCCTGCCTCGATACGCCGTCTTCGCTGCGACTGCCCCCTCTTCTCTGTTGTCTTTTTGCCGGGCCCCAATCACACTGCGCGGAAGCCATTTCCTGGGCGTCGCCCCTCCATCTCCACGCGCCGAGACTGCTGCATGCTGCGGGACACGGCGCCCGCTGCATATTACGAGCCCACGGAGGAGACTGTCGGGGGGAGGGAGGGGAGGCGGGGGCGTGCAGATTGTCATATCCTCGTTGCTCTCTGCTTCTCGTTCTGTTTGCAGAGTTTCCGCCTCGCAACCTGCAACTCTCCAGACCAAGCAGCGTCCATCCACGTAAGATGCCGGTCTCCTACCCAAAAAGACAAGGGATGCAAAATAGAAACGGAGCATGGCGTACGGAGAAGAATTAAGACAAGTGTCTGACGTTATCTCTTGAGAAGCAGATGGCGTGACAGGGACAGAGGTCCAGAACCGCATTGAGGGTTGCACGGGGCAGAGGGGCACACATGCGCAGGGGAGGGGGTTGAGGGCACTGGACGGTGCATTTGACGAGGCTCGCAGTTTGCGTTAGAGAAGGTCTCTATCTCAAGATACGGGAGTATGGCATGTTAGACATGTATTTGCATGCATACGACGTACTCCGTATTACAAGTACTGGGGCGTGGATTCGAGTGCTGAAGAAGGGGTCTCGAGTTCAGGAAGCAGCTGCACAAAACAGGCAAGAGTCGAGCTAGGACATGCCGTCTCGTCACCTGTCCTGTCCAGGCCGGCCCCGAGCTCTCCCGACTTCTCTTGACACAAGTGAAGCCAGCGCTAATCGCACAGTGCAAGGAGTACAAGCACATGTACAGTACTTGTACAGTATGTAAAGATACTTTGTTCGCCGAGCCCAGGCCTCAATGGAAGCTCGAGGGGTGTCTACAACGGCGTGCGCCGTACTCGTACTCCGTATGTAATACTTGATCAGCCACTCCAGCCGGGTGCAAGACAATGTCGAAAAAAGGCACGCCAGGATCCGGCATGCAGCTTTATTCTCACCTAGTCTGGGTCTGCTCTCCATCAAGAATCCTCTGTGCGGCACAATGGACTGGACCAGAGGGCCTAGCCTGGCCAGTCCAGTCCACAGTCCACAGTTGTCCCGCCTGGCTGCAGCAGCGTGCAGGGGCCTAGCCAGCCCTAGCCGCAGTCAGCTTCGGGCGAGGGCCCTGATGGCTGCTTTCTAACCAGTCCAAGCAAGAAAACCAACCTGCCGAGACACGAATACGGGCGGACATGATAGGACATTGCACGCTGCACGCTGCACGCTGCACAAGTTACAAGTAAGATACAAGCAAGATGCTGCTGGCGGCGAGAAAAATAAAAACATGTTACTCAGCACTCTGTACTTACTTCGTGTCGAGCTTTGGGGAACCAAGGCAGGAAAGGTAGGATTACTTAATGACAGAGTAAGAAATAAATGCTCAGCGGTCAGCGAGCCCAGAATATACTGAGTTAGATACGAGTCATATCTAAGATATGGAGTATGTATTAATACTTCCAGGTCCCCAAGGATACCTGGCCCAGTGAGCTACGCTGGACGCGGCGCGGCGTGTATTGCAGCCTCTGATACGCCCATCCCAGAACTCCCCAGTGCTTGCTGCCTGACGCGTCCTGGACCAGGCCAGTTTTTAGCGGCCATCGGCAAGGAACCTGCTTGCGCACGCTGTTGCCTCGGATCTTGAACCTCTTTTTTAAGCTTTCATGATCTGCCCACCTCTGCGCCTCCACGACAACACAGGCTGATGCCCACCCGTTCCACGCCCGCATCGCCAACGGTACTCGTAAGTTGCCGCTGCTTTGTTGTATCTGCATTGCACACCTCAGAGCAGCTGCTGTGAGGTCAGCTCGCGACAAGAGACGCAAAATGCCGTAGATTGCTGACCCTTTCTCTTGACCAGAAAACACCACAGTGACAGTCCCCAGTACTCTGTATCTTTTACATACAAGTACAAATACAAATAGTATCTCAAGGAAAACACAGTACTCTATCCGCCATACAGCCCCAGCTGCGGCAACGCGCCCTTGCCCACAGCTTCTGCAGCTCGGCAGCAACTTGCCTCCTCTTCCCATCTCTTTTGCGTGTCGCGGGCCACAAGCAGTTCTCTCCCGCTCGCGTTTGCAAAGACACCCGTTTCGCTGCGCGTATGCTGCAGCCCCCCTCCCCATATAAACGGGCTCCGTACTCTGTACTCCGTTCTTTGTCGCTCCTTATCCCCTGTAACCTTCCGCCCTCTAGCCTTGACCCTGCTGTTACCTTGGGCCTTGTACCTCCAGGCTAGCACAAGTACCCCGTACCCAGTCCCGCCTTGCCTGTGGTGCCTCGACCTCAACGGCTTTTTTCCTGAGCTGTCTGGCCAGGCCTGCTCTTCCCGTCCCACACCCCTTCTCAGCATTACCTTAGGAGATCCTCTGTCCAGCCAACAGACAGACCTCTTGTCCCCCTATCTCTCACCCATCCCCTTCCGCTCTCCCACACCACTCAACTCGCGCGCACACCATCCATCCGCCGACGCTCCCCTCGACGCCATTCGCAGCGTCCACGCCGTCGTCTCTTTGCCGTCGCGTCGCTGTGCTGTCGTTGCTCGTCCATTTGCTCGCCAGCTTGCCCGTCCAGGTGCCTGTTTGCGCCGTCCTCGTCAAGTCCCCCTTTCCGGGTGCCACCGTCCTCATCGCCTCTCGTCACAGCGAGTTACAAACAGAGCGACCCTTCCCTTGTCCAATTGCCCGTCCGGCTGTGCTCGCAGGACTCTTCAACTCCCCCATCCGCCTTACGGAGCGCACCGTTCTTGCACGGCTAAGTTTTGCCCCCTCTTTGCTGAACTCAGCTCTCTGCGCCCGCGTTATATCACCATGGGTAAGTTGGCTCGTCTTTTCTTTCTGTCACCCTCTCTCTGTCTCTGTCTCTCCCTCCCTCCCCCTCTCTCTCTGTCTGCATGCTTCTGCAAGCTCTTTCGTGCTTGCTTTGCCGTCTTCATCTCTCTTTCTTGCCATTGCCTCTCGCGCATGTTCGACCGCCCTCCGTCGTCAGTCCTCACCTCCTCCGTTCCTCCTCCGTTACTGTGCGTGGTCCAACCTTACTCTGAGTTCGGTTTGTGGCTCCCCTTTGCTCGCCATCCGTTGCGCTCTGCTTCCTATGTCTATATTTCTCTTTCTGGCTCGCCCTTGTGTTGCTTCCCTTTGTCCTCTTCGAACCCAATCCCTGCCTCACGTTTCTACTCCACGTTCCGCTTCACATTCTATTGCCCAGCAGAAAACAGCTTGGCGATATGGTCTGGTCAAGCTCTTGTGCCTCTGCTTGTTCACCCTGGTCGTGCAGGTTGGCATTGCTGCCTGCACCTTGCGATCCATTCCCCTTTCCCGCCGCATGCCAGCAGCTGCAGCTCAGCAGTGTGGCCTGCGACTCCTTTGGCCTGCGACTCCTTTCCTGTCCCTCCTGCATGCATCTATGTCTTTCCCCATGCGTCCCTAGTGTACGCCGTCACCAGCGTCTGTGCCTTGCACCATATTTATTGCATTGGCACAAACTCCCACACAAGGAACACTTGTATTGGCGGGGCACCGCAGCCTGGAACTGCACAGTCTGCCTGCTTTCGTCAGGTGCGAGGTTGACTGCCTGTGACTTTGTGTCCTTTGGTTCTCCTTACGCCGATTTCCTTGCAGGTCGCGCCTCCCACCCTCCTCACATTGCCTCTCTGTAGTACACTCCCTGCATCCCACCCACCCAGCAACCTGATTTGTCTCGTCTACAAGCGCCCGCGGCGGCATGTCCTCGAACGCCCGAACATCTACCTCTTGACGCTTGACATACTGTCTCCGCCAGTCTTGTCCTGGCTTGGTTTGACACGGCCAGCTGCAACCCTACGGCATTGTAGAGAGGCTCGGTTTTACAGTTACCAGAATTCCAGAGCCATTGGCGTGTGCTCCCAAGAGGGAATACAAGAGGGCACACAGCCATGTATGGGCAAATATGCACAGTTTATATAGCATGCATTCGCGCTCGCAGCCTGCCCTCTCCGGTCGCTGTTTTCCCACCTTGCATCCCACTTTGCATCCCTCCACCTGCACTCTTCCTTTTCTGGTTGAAAAATAGCCGCCTCATATCACCTTTTGTCATTTCCCCGTTCTGTTGTTCTATCTTTGTTGAGCCCGTTCTGTCGTGTCTTTATTTTCAGCCATCCTTGGCTTTCCCCCTCTCTCTTCGACCATCCTTGTCCCACGATCTATCTTTCTTTTCTTATGTACATCTGCATCTTAATCTCTCTCTCTCTCCTTCTCCTCTCTCCTCGAACAGTTTGAAGAGTGCTAACATTGATACCTCACTATTTAGCCGGACCAAATCTTACAGATCGTATGTGATCTTGAAACAGCAAAATTAGATACAGCTCCGGCTCTGTTATCATTATACCGGGCTACCCCGGGGGCCCATCCGCCTTTATTCTACAGCCCTTTTACAGGAGACGTCTAGCTTTAGAAATGGTAAAGACGAAGCTAACTGTGTACGGCAGCGCGAAACGTTCTCGTTCGCCTCATCGTGGTCGCTCCCGCAGCCCGGCCGCGCCCAAGGTGGTCATCGTCGATCATTCTCACCTCGCAGCAACCGCTCTCGTAGCCCAGACTACCGTCGGGCTTCAAGAAGATCCCGCTCGCCAATGGCCGGACAGCCACCGCCGCCTGGAGCACCGCCGACCGGAAACTACGGCGGTGGCGGCGCTCCTCACCGTTCACACGACGACCGCTCGGCGGCCAGAGATCAGATGCTTTCAATATGTCCGCGAGTCCTCGCAGCAGGACCGCCGGGTTTACGTCGGCAATCTTTTCCTACGATGTGTTAAATGGCATCACCTGAAAGACTTTATGCGACAGGGTTTGTCGCTCCGGCGCCAATAAAAGTACATACGCAATGTTAAGAGCTAGCAACTAACAGGTGGATCTACTCTCTAGCGGGCGAAGTCATCTTTGGCGGATGTTCCTATTACTCCCAAACGGAATGTCGAAGGTGGGCGACTACAATAAATAGTCTTGGCTGGGCTACTTTTTTGAATTTCTTTCTTACACGGCTTCCTCCACCTCCAATCCCCTTCCTCCCCCTCTGGCTATGTTGTTTGCTTTTGATGGAACTTGATGGATTGACGGGTCGGAAACGATGTTCCATGGGTTATTGTAGGGATGCGGGTGAGTTTCACAACCTTTTATTCCCCCCCCCTTTCTCTGTCCATGAGGGTCTATACTGACTCTTTTTTGCTAGTATTGTGGAATATGCGACCGGGAACAGGCGCAGAACGCCGTTGCGACGCTCAGCAACCAAAACCTGATGGGCCGACTCGTCTATGTCCGCGAGGTATGCTGGCACTGCACCGACCACTGACAACTTGGCCCTTGAAAAGATAGCCCACATAGCTAACACGCACGCAGGACCGCGAGGCCGAACCACGGTTTAACCAGTCCCGTGGAGGTTACGGTGGTGCCATGGGAGGCCACGGCTACGGTGGTGGTCCACGAATTTCGGCGCCGGTGGCGGCGGGGCCGACAGATCTACGTCGCTAATGTTCGTCGACGCCTGCTTTTTTTTTTCCGATTGAAGATGCGCTGTTTTCATGACGCTGATACTCTTGTTCAAACAGCTCCCTTTCACCGTCGGGTGGCAGGATCTCAAGATCTTTTCCGGCAAGCAGGTGGGTTTCAAGACTTTGCTTTGCTGGCGTGCATGGACATTCCTTTCAACTAATTGTCTTTTGTTTAGCCCGGATTGCCGGTGTCGCTCGTGCAGACATTAATGTTGGTCCCGACGGACGGTCCAAGGGTTCCGGTATTGTCGTCTTCGAAAGCCCCGATGATGCTCGTAACGCTATCCAGCAGTTCAATGGCTTTGACTGGCAGGGCCGCATCCTCGAAGTCCGTGAAGACCGCTTCGCCAACGCTGGCGGCTTCCCCGGCCGCGGCGGCTTCGGCCGTGTTGGTTTCGGCGGGGGTTTTGGTGGCCGCGGTGGTTTCGGTGGCCGCGGTGGCTTCGGTGGCTTTGGTGGTCGCGGCGGCTACGGTGGTGGTGGTGGTGGCGGTAGTGGTGGCTTTGATGCTGGCGCCGGTGTCCCCGGCGGCGGCGGCCCAGCCCCAACCCCCAACCCCTTCACCGACTTTCGCCACGACTGGAACTGAGCGTGGCGAGAATCATTTTCGTTCGTAATGTAAGCTCAAAAGGCTCCGTATCGGATCCTAGTTTTTTGTTTTTCTTTTTCAACTCGTGTACCATTGTACTGACGCGGCTTCACAACTAAACAGCTTCCTTGGTCGACGAGCAATGAGGACCTGGTCGAGCTGTTCACGGACGATTGGTAAAGTCGAGCAAGCCGAGATCCAGTATGAGCCCAGCGGCCGCTCGCGCGGCTCTGGTGTCGTCCGGTTCGACTCTGCTGATACGGCAGAGACGGCTATTGCGAAGTTCCAGGGATATCAGTATGGCGGCCGCCCTCTCGGCTTGGGCTTCGTCAAATATCTGACGCCGGGAATCCCTAGCGACAACATGGACACCGACCCTCATGGTGGACTGACCCAGGACCAAATTATGTGACGCGACCATGCTCACGCAACACGCCAATCGTTGCCACCTTTTTGATCGCATTGACATTTGCTTGTCGTGCAGTTTTTTTTTCTTATCTGGGAGCACGGGGCAGAAGTTGACTTGTCTATCGTCTTTCGTGACATGTTCGTTTCGATGCCAGGTGCCCAGTCATCTGACTGTCTTCGACCCGTTTTGTTTTTTTGTCTTTCCTTTTCTTTTTCTTTTTCTCTCCCTTTCAATCTTTGCTATTTACTATGCCGTTACTTGTTCTGTTACTCTATTGCTTCAAGGCTGCGTACAGCTGGTCCTGTTTTTACAGTTGATGTTCACACTGTATTGCAGCTGGGATTGTAGCTAGCTACCATTTATTGTTTGTTTATTGGTGGTTACAGCCAGCACAGTTTGTGCTTCTGTACCACTTATGTCGGGTCGGTCACATCAAGGAAGTCAAGCATGCAGCCCAGGATAGCCGTCTGCTTAAATCAATGGAGGATATCGGTTACCAAAGTTTGTTTGCTTTCAATCTGATTTATGTTAGGGTCTGCCAGGCTTTTAGTGATTTAGCTACGAAGCGGGTGAGGACGGTCGGACACGGCATTCTAAACTGCGCTTCGCGTTTCTTTTATTTCATTTTTTAGGGTTAAATAAGCCGTGAAAAGAACACAGTTTTTATCCTCATAAAGAAAAGCGGTCGTCTCGCTCGGCTGGGGTCTGGCGCGAGGAATTAGGCATCACGGGTTTTGGACCTTGCCATGTCGTTAGTGGTTCATCCACCATAAGCAGGGCTACAGGGGTGACAATGAAATGGAGAAGATGAAAAAAAGACAACTGCGGTTTTCTCTTGACTCAAAATTTGTTCACAATTATCCGTGGTCCTTCTGCGGAGAGGTGTAAGCTGTGCAGACTGTTATTTGTTCCTGTATATACAGGATGTGGCCATCACAATATCTGCACTCGTTGGACCAGCCAGGGCGCTAAACACACCATTAAACGCAAAAATTTGGTCTCGTGTTCTTATCTGCGTCCGAGGTACCTCCGAGGTGGCCTTTACAAGACTATTCCGCTTTGATGCGCTGCGTGGTGAAGCCGAGCATGATAACGCAGCCCGCGCAGTCCCCATGGGAGCCAGGCCACATGGCCCTTCCTTCTCCCCCCCAAAACGACTGCAGCGTATTTACTCCGTCGTTTTTGTCATCGTTTGCGGTTTGCTGATAGATCACGGACCTGACGCGGTCGTGGCAGCCTTCTTCTTCTTCGCCTTCGCCTTCTTCTTGCTCTTGTCGCGTGGCTTCAACAACGTCATTCCAGCCTTGCATGTCTCGGCATAGCGGGCGTAAAAGGCTTCAAGGCCATCCGGGCTCACTGTTGTTGATAGCCGGATCTTGTCTTTGCGATGTTTCTTGGATTTGCCGTTCGTGGCGCGGATGATGAGCGGCTGAGGTTCGAGGGCTTCGGATGCTGCATTGTCGGCCAGCGCGGCGCCGGGTGCGCCCTTCTCGCCGCGAGAAACTGTGGAGAGAAGAATGATTTAGGATCCAGATGCGCTGTATCCAAGAAGAGGAAGGATCAGGGTGCCACTTACGTCGCCGCTGGCTCAAGTATATCGCGCCATGATCTTTGCTTTTTTGTGTGTTGAAGATCTCGGCAAGCCGAGAGAAGAACTGTGCGCCGACATGGTTAGTTCTGGAAAAGGCCGGGGTCTCTAACGGATAGAGTTGGATAGCGGCATACCTCGTCGTTGTCTAGATAGCCCATGGCTGGATTGGTTTCGCCCTGCAAGAATGGCTGAGAAAGAGTTGAAAGTTGGACGGTCACGAGTGGATGCCCCGCGCCAACCAAGATGGTCAAGAGCTGTGGAGTGTGGTGAAAAAAAATACGATTAGTCATTTACACAAGGCTGTAACCCAAGGCTGGCTAGGACTCCACCAAAAACTTTTTTTAGAGGCAGAGAGCCAGTATGCATATCAGGCTTTTTGCCTTCGACAACGTGAAGTCAGCCACCATGCAATAAACACAGCATCGCACAACAACCTCGCTGAAGCACTCCCCTTTTTTGGATTGGCAGGAGACTTCCAGAAAACCGCTTATAGCACATGGCGCCGCCCAGAAATACCGGCCCGACGCTGTCGGCTGGTCTCCTCAAGCATCTTGGAATTGAGACACAAGGCGCCTCAGGTCGCGGCGGGCGAAAAAACTCGTCGCGGCCTAGACAATGGAAGGGCGCAGCAGCCGGCTCGAGCCAGCAGCAGCGACAGGGCCGGAATCATCAGTCGTCGGCAGACTCTCGTGCGCCACGGCGTCCAACCCATACGAAACCCAGCGATTCCAGTCCTGGCCAAGCGAAGGGCAAGTCCAGCCAGATGCGGGTTATCGACCCCGAGCTGGAAGATGACTCAATTGATGAAGACGATTTCGATGACTTTAATCCTTCCGATGGCGAGGACGGGCAGGCTGGCCAGCAATCCGAAGACGAAGAGGGTGCCAGCGAAAGCGAAACAGACTCCAATGTGGCCGCAGCCGCACCAAACCAAGATATCACGACGAAATGCGCGAGCAGCTGGAGAATGACGACGCGAGATTGCGGAACTTGAGCGCAAACTGGGCATGAAGGGCCGCAAGAAACCTGCGCAGACATTCAAGGACGACGGCCTAGGTGACCTGCTGGAATCGCTTGGCGGGCCCGGCAGCGAAGATGCAGAGGTTGCGCTGAAGAAAAAGCGAAAGAACGAGGCCGAGGACTGGCTTCGTTCAAAAACGGCAAAAGGCCATGGGCCTGCAAACCCGTGTCGCCGACAGCGACGAAGGGAGACGATGACGATGACGAAGGCGGCGAGGATGGGGACGAGGGCGAGGACGGCGACGGCAACATCTTTGGCGTCTCGGATGAGGAGGCTGGAGGTTTTGAGGGATTTGACGACGACGACGGTGATTCTGGAAAGCACCAAGGCCAAGGCACAGAAGAACAACAACCCAAACGCGTACGAGAAAACCCGTATGTCGCCACCAGTAGCAGCATCGTCTGCGCCTCAAAAGTACGTTCCGCCAGCCCTTCGGAAGGGCTCAGCAGGCAACGGACTCCGAGTCGGAGGCTTGTGACACGTGTGCGCCGGCAAGCTCACCACCTGATTGCCGTCTATCTGACGCCAATCTCTTGACGATTCTTGGCGACATCGAGAAAATGTACCTCGACAACCCCGGCAGTACGTGACGGATGCCGTCACCGACAAGCTTCTAGAGCAGGTGCAGATCGAAGGCGCGCTGTCCAGCAACGTCACTGTCCTCATTGCCGGCTTTGCCACGGCCGTCTACATGGTGAAAGGAACCGACTTTGGTGCCAACTTTATCCAACAAAATGCAACGCTCTTCAAGAAGCACTACATCGCCTTGGCCGAGGCGGAGGCAGGCGGTGCGCCAGACCGCCGGGAGCACTCTTGGACCCCGTCATCCAAACTTGCCCTCAATCTCTTGGCCCTCATGGCTGAGCTTTACAACTTTCGCATGATCGGCCCCAACCTTATTTACGATTACATTCGCATGCTGCTAGGCAACCTGACTGAAACAAGTACGGGAGCTTCTGCTGCGGGTCTTTGAAACAAGCGGCCACCGGCTACACCAAGACGATCCGAGAGCTCTCAAGGACATTGTATCTCTCGTCCAGCCCGCTGTCCTGCGCGCGGGTGGCCAAGAGAAGCTGTCCGTGCGGACAAAGCACATGATCGACCGCATAAGCGACATCAAGAAAAACGACAAAAAGAAGCAGCGTGATGCGGAGACCAGCGGGTTCGGCCATGCGAGCGGATACGAAAAGTGCTCGGCAACCTGCCAACATCGAGAAAGCTCGAGGCTGTGGGGCCCCTCCGCGTCAGCCTTGCCGATATTGAGAATTCTGATAAGCGAGGCAAGTGGTGGCTGGTCGGGGCAAGCTGGGCTGGACGCAGCGATCTGCCCAGAGAAGAGGACGCAGCAGCTACCAGCAAGACAGACGTCGCGATGGTACGGCGGCCGGGCCACGCCATGACCGTCAGCCTGCTAGTGCAAAGGATGACGGAGATGACGTCCTGGGCTCGTGGGGAGACGACATTGCAGATGTGGAGGAGCTTGACTTGCTCGCGAGAGAGCAAGGCATGAACACCGATGCCCGGCGATCTATCTTTGTCACCCTTCTATCCGCGGCCGACAGCAAGGATGCGCATGCAAGGCTGCTACGGCTCGGCCTCAACAAGTACGAGAAGAGGGAGGTCGCCAACGTGCTCATCCGGTGTGTTGGATCTGAGCAACACTACAACCGCTACTACGCCCTCGTGGCACGGCAGGTGTGCAGCACCGACCGGAGGATGGCCTGGGTGTTCCAAGCAAGCGTCTGGAAGCTTTTTCGGCGTATGGGCGAGCCCAATGTTTTGGCGAGGTGCCCGACGACGACGAGCCGGACGAGGAAGACGAGGCAACGGACCTACAGCGCGTGGTCAACACGGCAAAGCTGTGTGGTTACCTGATCGCATGTGGCAGCCTCAGCCTCGACATCCTCAAGTGCTTGAGCTTGGTGCGTCTGCAGGCAAAGACAAGAATGTTTGTCGAAGTGCTTTTGCTCTCCTTCTTTGAGGAGGCACAAAAGGCAAGCAAGGCTGGAGGCGAGAGCGGCAGCAGCAGTAGCAGCAGCAGCCTCATTCGCAGGCGGTTTCGGGCGGCCAGCGACAAGGACGATCTTCGGCGCGGGCTGCAGTACTTCCTGGACAAGGTGGTCCGGAAAGTCGACGCTCGTGGAAGCGAATCAGGCGAGCACTATTGCCAAAGCGTGCTACCGGTGCCCAGAAGGCGCTGCGTGAGTCACTGGACTGAGCTCGCAGCGGCACCGTCGGGATGCGTTAACGCGAATATAATCACGATGATTCCGGAATGGCACAGGGCAGGCACGCCGCGAGAAAGGGAGCATCAGGACTAAGGCTGCAACGGAACTCCGCCATATATAGACCAATAATCAATAGCATTTTACGGGGTAACTTGTTGTCGGCCATCAATCACGCGGAAAGAGCAGCGTCTCCGGCGGCGGCTGTGACACTCAGCAGTGTATCAGAACGTCGTAGGGGAATGTGCTCTGTATTTTAGCATGCTTTAGTGTCCAGTCACAGCAGCCCCTGTCTGTCAGGTGACTGGAAGATTGAGCCGTTGGGGAAGCTGTGCACGGTTATCGTCGCTTTAATGATAGCCAGGGGGAATGCCCGGGCGGCTTTGCGTCAGTTTCCCTGTGCGCCTCACATTTCAGGCACTCGGCACTGCGAGGTGGCACTAAAGTCGCGCCCCAGCGGGCGCCGGGTCAACAAAAAGCGAAACCAGAGAAAAACCAGACCTGGCAGGAGTAGAGGAGGTCAGAGGCGAAAAAGTCACAAAATAGCTTTCCGTTTTGTTACCCGTTATCCGAAAGCTCCCGGAACAAAAACATCATCATCACCAGCATTTTGCCCCTGTCTCGACCAACACCAACGACGTAATTGTGGTCAATTGCACGCAGAGCCGCGTTTTACATTCCGTTTACCACCCGTTGACGCTTTTCGCATCTCTCTCTCAACTCTCTCCCCCCAAATCACTTTTTGTTCACGCTTTCGCTCCCCTGATTCAAGATGATGTCGTCCCGTTTAATATCACGGACTGCTGCCCGGTCAGCTTTCCAAAAACGCTCTCCGTGAGTCCTCGTCGTCGTCTTTGCCATGCCTGCGTCATGATGGCGCTCTCCTTTGTCTCGGCCTTAACTTGTTATGCAGCTGATGGCCGCTGGCAGGATTTCTGGCAGACAGTCACAATCGGTTGCGGTTGCTTTTCCTCGATCGCTAACAATCAACTGTTTCTTCGTCTTTTTTCGTCTTTTTTCAGCTTCCCTACATCGTCGCATCGAACTCGTCCATCTCCCGTGGTCTCGCGGCTTTGCCTCCGAGGCGGGTGAAGAGAAGGACCTCGTCATCATCGGCGGCGGTGTTGCGGGCTACGTTGCTGCGATCAAGGCTGGCCAGGAGGGTTTCAAGGTAGCCTGCATCGAGAAGCGCGGCTCCCTCGGCGGCACTTGCCTGAACGTTGGCTGCATCCCGTCAAAATCTCTACTCAACAACTCCCACCTCTACCACCAGATTCTCCACGACAGCAAGAGCCGCGGCATTGAGGTCGGCGACGTCAAGCTGAACCTATCCCAGCTGATGAAGGCCAAGGAGCAGTCGGTGACAGGCCTCACCAAGGGCATCGAGTTCTCTCTTCAAGAAGAACGGCGTCGAGTATGTCAAGGGCACAGGTTTCTTTGTCGACGAGCACACGGTCAAGGTCGACCTCAACGAGGGCGGCGAGACGACGCTGAAGGGCAAGAACATTATCATTGCACGGGCAGTGAGGCGACGCCGTTCCCCGGTCTGGAGATTGACGAGAAGCGGGTCGTGTCCAGCACGGGTGCTCTGTCGCTGGAGAAGGTGCCCGAGTCCCTGGTCGTCATCGGCGGCGGCATCATCGCCTCGAGATGGCATCCGTGTGGTCGCGCCTCGGTGCCAAGGTGACGGTGGTCGAGTTCCTTGGCCAGATTGGTGGCCCCGGCATGGACACGGAGATCTCCAAGACGGCGCAGAAGATCCTGAAGAAGCAGGGCATTGACTTCAAGCTCAACACGAAGGTCGTCAGTGGCGACACCACTGCGACAAGATCAAGCTGGAGGTTTGACGCTGCCAAGGGTGGCAAGCCTGAGACGGTACGTGTATCCTTCTCCCCTCTCCCTCGTATCTCACGGATTTGCGCTCTGTTCCTGGGGTGTGTCGCCAGTTCTAATTTTTTTTTTTGCGATTTAGCTCGAGGGTGACGTAGTCCTGGTCCGCCATCGGTCGCCGCCCCTACACCGAGGCCTGGGCCTCGAGAATATCGGCCTCGACCACGTTTGACGAGCGCGGCCGCGTTGTCATTGACTCGGAATACCGCACCAAGCACCCGCACATCCGCTGCGTGGGTGACGTGACATTTGGCCCCATGCTTGCCCACAAGGCAGAGGACGAGGGTCTTGCCGTTGTGGAGTAAGAAGGGCTACGGCCACGTCAACTACGGCTGCATCCCGGCAGTGATGTACACGCACCCCGAGGTGGCGTGGGTGGGCCAGACGGAGCAGGACCTCAGTGCAGAACATTGCGTACAAGGTCGGCTCGTTCCCGTTCTCCGCCAACTCGCGCGCCAAGACCAACGCCGACGCGGAGCGGCATCGTCAACGGTGATTGCGGACGCGGAGACGGACCGTCTGCTTGGTGTCCACATCGTGGGCCCTGGCGCCGGCGAGATGATTGCGGACGCGGGCTGGATACGGCTGGCGTCGAGAGGACATTGCGCGCACGACCCACGCAACACCCCACGCTATCGGAGGCGCTCAAGGAGGCGGCCATGGCGACGTACAACCGTGCCATCCACTTCTAATAGCTGCACTGCCCGAATGCAGGGATCGGTGGTATGATCGATTATCACGTGTGCTGGGTAAGGTGAAGTGTGTCGGGTGTGTTGAGTATTCATGTTCGGCTGCTATAGCGATCCAAGAGTAGGATATGTTTTTGTTTTGCTTGATTTCTCTTCATAGTGGACTTTAATTTGTGACGGCGAGACGTCACGCATACGGTGCGCGCACGATGGTTGAACATGCACGCGAGCAGCATGGTATCCTGCGAAGCCAGCCATGGCCCTCGTCGCATCAGCAACGCCAATATGATCATATGGCTAGTTGCTTGTAGACTCGGAACTCTGTCAGAGGTACACTTGTCTTTTAAGGCCGTTTTTTTCTTTCTTTTCTTTCGGGATTTCAGACGACCTACTTGCGTTTATGTGAACTAGAAGGTCCTGCTGGGTGCACAGGTGGTACATGAGTAGGCCCCGTTGAAAGACGATGTGCTTGAGCAAGCGAGAAAAAAAATAGAAGAAAAGAAAAGAAAAAAGGGCAACTAGGATAAGAACAAAATAAAATATCAAAAAGAAAGGGTTCTGGTCTTGAATGGTCCCGCACCTTTTCCTGCGTTTAGCTATCAATCTCACGGAAGATCTTTGGTGCTTCAACGTGTGGCTATCTATGTGTAAAGCGAAGTGATGGTAATTTTCAGGTGTAAAGAGTAAGAAGGCATCTCAGTACGGAATTGTGAAACCAGAAAAAGAGTCTTGCCCTCTGCATCACACAGCCGTCCAATCACACGAGGCCACGGGCTTGAATGACGGAGGAGTATTTTTCCCTCGTCCTTTTTTTATTTGGAAGTAACCTACATGTACACAGGAACCTCTCCACAAGCAGTAATACAGGATCTCTAGGGTTACAAAATTTGGCTCGCTTGCTGATGTCCCGGGTTGTGTGGCGCACACGGGACACACAGCAATTTGCATGCACTCGTTATATCTGATAGAAGAGCAGTCCTCGTGTTGCGCGTCAGTGACAGTTTGCCTGCTCCACGGGGCCGAGACACCCGGCACTGGTCTTGGCCACGCACGGTAGCAGAGAAAGCAGATTTTATTCACTGTTATGGCGCAGTGGCATCTTACATGTAGACACCGGCGAGCGGGCGAGCATCGCGAAATACATAAAATGCTTTGCCAGAGATGCTTCATTGCAGTTGCGCGCACGGATGACCGGCACGAGACCACGGCTGAGCAATGCAACCTACGTCCATCCCGTCCTTCTCCGCCCAATTTTATGCTATGGAGTGCATCGGGGTCGGGGATTGCAACTTAGGCTCGGACGAAGAGGTAGACATCTCACGGAATATTACAGGCATATGTAAACTACTTGATACTGGCTGTTTGACGGAGTATAGCGAGGTTACGGGTTAGGGCTGCAACATCCAGCTAGCCTATCGGACATACGAACGGAGGTTTCGCCTCTAAGCGCGGGAAATGCGGCGACCGACAGCGGGCAAGGAACTCTCTCACAATATGGAGTAAGATACTGTACATATAGATGTCGGATACGCTCAGAGTGAGACTGCCAGAGTGAGGCACTGTCAGCACTTGCCTTGGGCAGTGAATTGGCTGGGCGAGGCAGGAATTGGGCCGATACAGAAGACAGGTGACAGGTGAGAGTGAGAGACCTGAGAGGAACTGAAAAAAGCAGGGGGGAAGGAAAAGAAAAGAAAAAAAAGCCAAAAATTAAACTACTCGTACGAAAGTGGTGAACAGGTCAGGACCTGTGGTAGCCGATAAGATAGCATTGGCAACGCGTAGGCATCATGTCTTGTGTGCAGCAGTCCGCGTGTGATTGAAAATGTGCCACAGAGCAATACCCAGTCTCATTGTTGACGGAATAAAGAAAGATAAGACCCGTCTACGACGGTCGGTACAGAGTACGAGTAGTAGCACTTTTCGTTTGATGGCTTGTTTCTGTTCCAGATGGGCGGCAGCTGGCAGCCAGGGGCAAGTGCAATCAACAACGGACGGTAGCCCAATCGGCCAGGCCTAAGCGTGCCTTCCCCCAAAATTTTAGCTCGCGGATTACGGGGTCAGTGTGTCCTGTGGCCATGTGCTCCTTCCTCGTCCAGCCGAGGAAATTGCGATGTGGAAATATCAAGGCAAAGAGGAAGGAGCGATGCCCTTCGCACCATGGCGTCTTCTGGAGGATTTCAGCAGGCCTTGGCTCTTGGGCATCGGGCAGGCAGGCTTCAGCGAGATGCTTGATGGGATACTCCTCGTCGCTTTCGGTGTCTTCCTGGGATAGCTTCGATGCATCTCACACCGTACACACGCCTAATAATACGTACTTGTATAATAGCTTGCCCCTCTCGAAAGCTTGCCTCTCAAATCCCGCCGGGGAAGACTGCACCTGCCGTGTGAACAGTGAGTTGAGCAAACAGGCAACGGCGATCCCAGGCCCCAGAACCGCTGCGCTCGCGCTTTGCCACGCAGGCAGGAAGAAAGGAAGGAGTGCCCGTCCAGTACACTTTCACGCGCATGTAGGCGCTGTATTTTGCGTTGAGTCACAGTTGTCCTGCAGAGGCTAGATTCTCACTCAGTTTTCTTGGCCGAAATGGTCGTGGCGAGTATCTCCGCAGTACTCGGTTTTATTTTTTTATTGTAGCTTTTTCGCCTTTTTTTCTTTTTTTCCTTTTTTTTTTTTTTTTTTCTTGGGCTTGTTTCGCCTGAGCTTTAGTCGGGCCTGGCCCTCTCCCCAACTATGCCGACAACGCAGCCAGCATCCAACAAGGATTTCCAGCCACCTATAAGCACCTAGCCCAAAGTCTGAGGTGGGATACCCCAAGTGGGCGAAGAGGGAAAAAAAGAGAACTAATAGGGCCAAAAAACCGAGAGAGGAAAAAAGACGAAAAAAAAGCCGGCCAAGCTCCCCTCGGTCCTTCGCTCCCAACCTCTATCTAAGCCGGTTTTCTGTTGATTCTGCGATTATTATCATACAGCTTGTTCGAATCCATTCCTGTCCGCCCGACATCAATCCGAGCCTTTCGCTGAAAAGGATCTAATTTGTCTGCTTCTCTTCTTTGTCTTCGCCCTTCAATTTGTCGTTTCTGTTTCGAACGCCTCGGTTTTCGTCGTCTGCGCAGTCGGCCACGTTGCCCCCTCCCCGACCACAAACCGCCATTGCGCCTCTGCCAAACTCTGTAGCCGTTGTGTTGCCATTGACCCAATCCGCCAACCGCTTTCACCTGCAAGAAAGGCTTCATCGTCTTCGTGCAGCCCCCCCCGATATCCGCTCCTCCGCACGCCGTCTGCCCTTCCAGCACCGTCCAGACTTGAATTGAAGACCTGCGCTCGGCTCCTTTCGACGACCAGCATCATCCCCCCCCCCGACCATCGGAAGACCTGTATCCGCCACGACACAGACGCTACTGCCGGCAAAGCACTTGATTCTTGGTCACGGAGATCCAGACAGCCTCGTACAGACGCCCGGTGTCTTGGCAGGAGTTCCGCGCAAGACCGAACCACCGGCTCGCCATCAGCGCGCGCATACCAAAACACCGGCTCTCCTTCGGATCTCACGATACCTTGCACTCGACGGCACCTTACGACCAAGGCCTCCAGCGCCACAAACACACTCGACTACAGGAAGCAGGACACGGAAAAGACGCCCCGTCCATCCGTCTCTTCTCCGCTTCCTGCCAACCTTTCCCCCAGTCCCAGTCGCCACCCTGGCTCTCCAAGACAAGACCCTGGGCGGCGCGTCTGCTGCTGTGGCCCAGATGGCCCAGCCAAGTGCCGAACCTATCGGGGACGTCGATGACTACGAGTGCGTTCGCCCGTCCCGGGCTCCTCACATCTGAGAACCCGCTCTCTCCAATACCGGGCTTTGCTCGTGGCCGTCACCAGTGCCATTGTACATGCTAACGGCCTCTGGCTGTGCAGCTATGAATCCTTACCGCCCAACTTTTCCTTGATGCAGAACATGGCTGCAGGAGCGTTTGCCGGCATTGCCGTGAGTCGACCCCGTTGCCCGCAGCTTCATATACGTAGGTATGCGGAAACCCGCCTGCTGACAAGAGATATCAGGAGCACACCGTCATGTACCCATCGATGCGATCAAGGTGAGTTTGGTCGAGCAGACCCCAGGCATCCAGGCACCCAGCTGCCGGCTCCTTAGCTGACCATTTTTTTTTCGGTGTGTAGACGCGCATGCAGATCTTGAGCCCCAGTAGCGGCCCTGCATACACCAGTCTCATACAGGGCACGTACCGCATGGCTGTTGGTGAGGGCGTCCTGAGCCTGTGGCGCGGCATGTCCAGCGTCGTGGTTGGTGCGGGCCCGGCCCACGCTGTGTACTTTGCTACGTATGAGGCCGTGAAGCATGTCATGGGCGGCAACAAAGTCGGCACACATCATCCTCTTGCTGCAGGTCTGTTGCTTTTGCCCTTACCCATGAGACATAGCCCGAGGCTCATCAAAAGTGCGTTTGAGACTGACCTTGATTTCAACAATAGCAACAAGCGGAGCCTGCGCCACTATCGCCAGCGATGCCTTGATGAACCCCTTTGATGGTGAGTGTTTCTTTTTTTTTGGCCTCCCCCTCTCAGCCTGCCGGGAATAGACCGCGGCTCCCTCAGGTGCCTGCACCATGGCATATTTGCACCACTGTTCTGCTAAACACGCTGGGCACTAGTCATCAAGCAGCGCATGCAAATAGAGGGCTCCGGTAAGATGTACCGCTCGATGTTAGATTGTGCGAAATACGTCTATCGGAACGAGGGCGTTGCTGCCTTTTACGTTTCCTACCTACGACCTCTCCATGACCGTTCCCTTCACCGCTCTTCAGTTCCTTGCCTACGAGTCGATATCCACCGTCATGAACCCGACAAAGAAGTACGACCCGGTGACACACTGTCTCGCTGGTGCTGTTGCCGGTGGTGTGGCAGCTGGATTAACAACTCCCATGGATGTCATAAAGACGATGCTGCAAACTCGAGGCAGTGCCAGCGACGCCGAGCTGCGGAGTGTCAACAGCTTTATCGCTGGGTGCCGTCTGCTGCACGCACGAGAGGGTTTCCGTGGCTTCTTTAAGGGCATCCGGCCTAGAGTCGTGACAACCATGCCCAGCACGGCCATCTGCTGGTCGGCATACGAAGCATCCAAGTGCGTTTTTTCTTTCTTCCCCTTTGTTGTGTCCACCTTGTCCCCCAGCCATGGCGTATTGAAGATTTTTTTTTTTTTTTTGCTAACTCATCTTGACAGGGCCTATTTTATCCGCAGAAATGACTCCGGGCTTTAAGCCTTCTTCTTCTCTTTCCCGGCTACGCTGCGCAGTCTTCTTTTGGCGCCCATTCAAAATGTCTCCATGCGTTTCAACTTGATTCAAAAATACCATTTAAAGAAACGCGACGGCGGTTTTCAGTTCATCCCCCGATGTATCGCGCTTTTATTTCTCCTTCATTCTTTTTCAAAGGCGCTCATCAGAGCCGGGCCTGCATAAAATGTGTATATATAGACAGTTGGGAACGGCTAAGGATTTGTTTTTTTCATGGTTTTATATTTCCCATCTTTCTGTTTAGTTCTTTTACCACACTACAGCCTCGATGAAGGTGGGACTATCGGCTTGTAACAGACATCATGTGGCGGCACTGGGCTGAAAGAGATGGGCATACAAATTTCACAGGCGGGTGAAGGAAGAAACTCAAAAGAGGAGGTAAAAGCATCGGCCTGTCTCTAGTTGCAAGTGCGCGGTGGCTGCCAACCTGCCTCGGTAAAGAACAAAACCGGCGTCATTTGTTATTGTATTATTGTTTTTTTTGGTATACCGGCAAATAAAACCCCTCGAAGCAATCTGGGTTTCCCATTGATTAAACATCCGTCCGTTTGGGCTTCACTTCTAGACTGCAAACAAGGCTCTGTTTCGATTTGTGCCGATGTGAACCAGCCAGTGCCTTTACTTTCTGTCCCGAGGCCGTCGCGTTGCTCTCGGTGCCAATTTTTTCTCCCTAGTCAAGTCATGAAAGAAGATTCGATCAATGTATGGAGATACGTTATAGAGCGTGGTAAGTAAAACACATGATTAATGCCCCTTTCCTTGCAGCTGTGAATAGAGAAAGCAAAATAGCCCATACGCCACGCCGGTAAATTATAGCAAGAAAAGAGAGAAAAGAATATGTACAAAGAAATGCAAATGCAAGACAGCACTCCTGGAGTGAATCATATGGAGGCATCTATCTCCCAAAAGGAAAGCCACCGCCACCTCCGCCTCCAGATCCGAACTGGAACCTGAACTGCTGCCCCCCGCCCTGCTGGAACATGAACTGCTGCCCACCGAACGGGTTGCCCTGGAAGGGATTTTGTTGGCCCTGAGAGTTTGGGTCGTCACCTCGGTCGAAACGCGCGCGAAGTTCAGGGTCGCTCAACACCTCGTATGCTTCGTTGATCTCTGCCATCTTCTTCTCGGCGGCCTCCTTTGTCAGACCCTGCTTGACGGCCTTGTCGGGGTGGTGCAGCTTCGATAATTTGCGGTAAGCCGACTTGATCTGCCTCTCATCGGCATCACGTGGCACACCGATGACCTTGTAATAATCCTTGATCTTGCTCCGGCGAAGTAGGACATCGGCTTCGTTGATCAGCGTGTTGATGAGGTCAGACTGCTCGCCGTGGGCTTCCTTGGCCTTCTTGAGGGTCTCAATAGCCGCCTCAAACTGGTCGGCATCCAACTGCACCTTATGCTTGTGCAAAGGCCGTACAATGAGTTCTCATTCAGCTCCAGGGCCGCCTCACACCAGGTAGTGGCCTTTTTGCTTTTCATCTGTAGAATGTTAGCCTATTTCGCAATTGAAGATGGGCGGAGGATGCGAAAAGAGACGGAAGGCAGAGCTAACGAGAGGAGGACAAGAATGTGTGTGAGGGGCGGCCTTACCTCATAGTACCTTGGCAGGTCATACTCGTCAGCCGAGAGAGCAAACGATTAGGACTTGCAGCAGGGAGGATGTTTTGTTGGTGCAGGATAGAAACCTGGTCCTTGATCTCCTGGAGGAGGCCCGGGTTCTCCCCAGACGGTATTAACTGCATTGTGCCGGTGGAGGGTTGATTCTTTGAAAACGCCTTGTCGACCTTCGCCACTGTCTTCTCGATGGCCTTTTCTTGCCTGAGCAACGCCCGACAGGGCTTCGAGTCAGGGTCTGATTGTAGGCACTTGCGCACTTGCGACATGCCCTTCTCCAGGTCACCCAGAGCGTAAAAGTTGATGGCCGAGATGACAAGATACGGCGACACATCGCCCGGGTTGAGATGGAGCACATGCTGCAGGTCGCCAACGCCCTCCTCAACTTCCCCACGAGCAAAGCGGCAGCGGGCACGTATATTTCGCAGGGACGCCGCTCTCGTCGCCACCATAATGGCCACGCTGGCCTGGTTGACACATTCTTCCCAGTTGCCGCCAGCCTCTGCCGCCTCAGCGGCCTTTGCAGCCCGCTCTGCATCGTCGAGGCTGGCCAAAAGATCTTGCACATCTGAAGCACCTTTGGCTTGCTGCAGCTGTTCGCGGGCACCGTCCCAGTCGGCCACCCGCTGCTTTATCTTGCCCAGTTGCACATGGGCAGCCTCAAACCCAGGTCGCAGAGTCAAGACGGTATTGAAATCGCTGGTTGCCTGCGATGCGCGCCCAAGGCTGAGGTACGTGGTCGCACGCTTAAAATATGTGAGGTAATCGGTCGGGTCGCGTACAATGGCGGCATCGTAGTAGACGAGCGCCTCGCCTGTCTCTCCCCGCGACAGGTGGCCCTGGGCAGACGCAAGAAGTGATGCCACGGGCGTGTCGCTCGGGATGTCATCGGCGGCCAGTGCCGAGACAGCACGCACCACAAGGGTTAATGCAGACAGTCTCAAGAGCATTGTCGAGGATGTGATTCACAGTGGGAGGGGGATCGAAGGAAGAGGAGAAAGTGACAGGGAGAGCGTATCGTCTGGTGAGACTACCTCGTGCCCGCGACGAGACAAAAAACGGCACGGGCAGAGAGGGTAGTGATGTGCTTTTCTTTTGCACGGAAAAGTGAGAACGGCCACCGCCTGTCTGGCGAGTGCGACGGGAGAAGGCAGTGGCCTTTTCTGTGTTTGACGGAGAATGCGTTTCGGCGCGAAAATGATGCTGTTTGCAGGAGGGCTGTGGTGTCCTGCTGGAACGAGTGTCCGACGTGAAGATATATTCTGTCCAAGTGGTGGTTGTGGTGTCGCTGTCGGAGGCGCCAAGCTGGCCTTTTTCGAACTTTAATGTACGGAGTCCGACGTGCTCGAGAGTGCTATTACTCCACCATATTTTAAATGCTCCGTCACAGGCGCGTGTTTTGCCAATAAGTCCAGGACGGGGCTGCGCCCAAAACCCACTAAGCCTCGTTACATAAGCATGGAATTTGCTCTGCTCCCATACGCACCGAGAACGCTCGACAAAGTAACCAGTTATAAACTACGCTCAATGATGCCAGTTATTACTGCTTCTCACTGCGTGTTACAGCGACACTCACAAAAGACATGACCATTGCACATGGCCCATTGTGCGAATCTTATTATTGGGGCCGCGTCCAGATGGCAAGTATATAATATATTGTGTGTGCTGTTTAACATTCCTCGAAAGAGTCGTCGGTGAGCCTAGACAGACAAGAAAAGAAACAGAAAACGACACCCCGTCGCCCGTCGCCATTGGGTTCGACAACCCCCCTTTTTTCTTCCTTCGTATTGTCGAGCCTCGACCAGAACGCAGCCGACCGCCAGTCTTTTGACTTCACCAACCAGAGCCGCAGTGTATTTCGAGCACCATGGCACATATCCGCCGTCCGCTGCGATCTTCTCTCCATCCATCGCCCGCCTGGCCTCCTCGGCCACAAAAGACTGGAACTATGTAGACAGCTGGCTCGCGGCCAAGTTCCCCAGCCGCTCACCGCGCCCTTCGAACGCAACCCCGAAACACTAAGGGTTCTTGTGGCCCTTGCCGCCTCGAATGAAACGGCTGACGAAAGACCGCGCACTCGTGCTGGGTGTTGAAGCGTCGGCACTGCAGACACTCACACAAGCAGCAGCAGCAGCAGCAATCGACGATAACCACGCCAGCAGCAACGGCGGTCTGTCCCCTACGGTCGCGGGCGGAGAGCATAACGGCAGCCATTGAAGGGGACCTCTCGCGCGAGGGCCGCTCTGCATTCGATTCTCTGGCCACCACATCCGTGGATCTCGGCGTTGCCTATCCGACACCAGCCCTGCTAGGACACAAAAATCACAGAACTGCAGGCACGTCTATTTCAGCTCGAGCAGGCTCTTGCACGAACAGATGTTCTTCGTGAATATATAGAGGACGAGTCGGCAGGTTTACAGGGCGTTTTGAGACTTCAGGAGCACGATGGGTATCGCCCCTCGACGTCCTTGGCAAAACTCAACCTCGACCTTCAGCGCAAGGTCAAGAAGGAAACTGCTCGCCTTCAAGAGGCGAGGGACAGGTCCGGCAGCCGACATCAGCTGCCAGAGCCTACAGTACAGCACATTGGAAGAGGAAGAGAACGTGCACCTGGAGCTCCTGGCGTACGTTAAGGCCCTCGACGAACAGATCAACTACTTTCAAGACCTTCCCCCGACAAAGACCTTGCAAGGCAGCAGCTGGAAGCGCTCCGCGCAGAGCTTCATAACGCCACGCAAGAAACGGGACTTGGTGTTTGAAGGTCTCGTTGAGAGGGCAACCCCGAAACGCCTCAGGATAGGACAGGAAAAACGATCGTGCATGTTCACGCCAAGCGATAAGCTTTAGAGTGCATACAATCAATAAAGAGTCAGTTTTATGGTGGCAGTTTGAAATATCATTGTCTCCAACAGTAGCACGGAGGAGCAGGCTTTGGAAACCGCTCCAATCCAAGTGCATCAGCTTTGGGGGGAGATCGATCGAGGTCTACATGTCTACAGAAGAAAAGAGAAAAGCCACCTTCACAAACCGCTCGCCAAGTATCCCACCCACGTCTGCCTTTTATGCACACTCTGCACTTATCAGTGGCTTCGCTTTACCCTTCCCGATACAGCACCGCCAAACCTGCCGAGCTGCTTTCCTAAGCTTCGACTTGGCCTTTGCCTGGGGCAGCGATGGGGTAGAGGCGTCCTTGGCAGGGACTGGGGGCGCACCTACCCTCGACTGATACCGAAATCTCTCGGGGGTTTGTCCAAGTTTGACGGCGTTTTCGCCGACACGAAAATCGGGCGACAGCCCGAAGGAAGGAGTGACATCCAGGAAGTCCCCAGAAAATGCCATTCACATGATCTCTGTGATCGCCGTGCACGTTCTTGGACACTCCGAAATTTCTCGAGCAAGTCACCCCAAGCGAATGAATGCCATCTTCTCTCCCCCTTCAGCCTGTTGGGTCGATCAAAACTTGTACCAGAAGAGGATGAGCTGCTTCTGTGTGGCAGGCCCATGTCAGTACCAACAGATGCAAGACGGTGTTTAAAGGGTAATTTTTGGCTTCGTTTAAAAAAAATGCAAGAAAAGAAGAAGGAAAACGTACGTTCGCGGGGCTGTATGCAGATACCCAATGGAGCTGACACTGTTCAAACCCGGTTTCTCAAAGCTCCAAAGGCGGATGATTGGGGGTAACAACATCAAGAGACCATATAGACACTTGTACAGGTGCGGGAATCTATCTGGCTCGAGAAGTTGAAGTCTCAGGTCTATCGGCGGTGGTATGCCATCAGCAAGAAGTATTTCAGGTCACCGGTCTCTAAGAGAACTGGAGAAAAGCGGACACCCGAATTAAAATGAAGAAGGAGAGGGGAGGGAAGGAAGAAAAGCAGCTCAAGACCAAAAAAGAAAAAAAAAACTTTTCGCGTCGTGTTGTCGTGTTTAGGCAGGTAGGACTTTACACGTAAAAACTGGAGATTCCAGCCAATTGTACTAGTTTATCGATCTGGATGAAGTATATTCACCGTCATCTCGAGCTCGGCGCTGTAATACAATCCTAGGGTCAGTTCTGAGATCTAAAAAAGGACGGAGTGCTGGATGGTAAAAAGGGCGCGCTCTTAGAGGCTTGTCTTTACAAGATCTGAAGGAGATTGTAGGCTTGTTCGTAAGCCTGAGCCAAAAGGCACAATGAGAATGTCGCACTGCATTGTAGCACCAAGAGCGGAAAAGAGAACAAAGAAAGCCTGGCCGTCTTTTGTTTCGAGGTTTCGAAGTCTCTTGCGAAGGTCGGCCAGTTCCGGCGCCGTCAAAAGGTTGTTGTTAAGGTTCTGGACCATGATGCTTGCAAACTCAACATCCTCCTCTTTCTCAATGCAATTGGCGAGGGTTCGATAGATGCGCTCAGGGCTGAGGCTGACACAAAGTTGACGAAATGATAAGATTTTCCAGCGTCTCGAGCAGCTATTGCGGATCCGTAGAAGAAGAGGTTGTCAACGAGGTTTCACGCCCCATGTATATGTGTGGATGAATCACTAGTCGTCCTCGACTGTTCGAGATAGTTTGTGCGGACAGAGCAGGCTGCAAGTTCACTTGGTTTAGCTCAGCTGCTTCGGCAGGGTCGCGTAAAGGGTTTGAGTAACGCAGGGAATGTGCCGTCGTTAAACGCCAGAA
This sequence comes from Sporothrix curviconia, assembly GCA_016097085.2. Lineage (NCBI taxonomy): Eukaryota > Fungi > Ascomycota > Sordariomycetes > Ophiostomatales > Ophiostomataceae > Sporothrix > Sporothrix curviconia. The sequence continues at coordinate 40,976 of JADMNF010000045.1, forward strand.
CCTTTCGCGGTGCTTTTCGGTGCAGCATAATCAGCCACGTCAAGGCCGCAACGCGAGTTGCTTCGTTGGTCATTCAAGAAGAGGAGAGTGAGGGAGCTGACAGCAGCCGCATAGTCTAAATCCGGCTGCTGGGCATGGCTGGCGGCCACTTGTGCTGTTGACGTTGCGGGTGTGGGCGAAACCCTGCGCACCGAAGAGGCCGCTGTCGCCGCGGCAGGTGCAGATCTTGTGCGCAAAAGAGAAGATGAGGCAGGGCTGGAAGGCATCAAAGGTCTCTGGAGGCTGGATAATGACGCGCGCGGATCGCTACCAGCGTCCTGGCGGTCAGCCGCGTCACGGCCGGGATAAGGGGTGGCGTTTCCTCCCCGCGACGCAGCTGTGGGGTAGCGCTGGCTTCTGGTCGACAGGGAGGGATACAACGTAATTGATGAGCGAGTTGTTGACACGGACGGCAGCCTGCGCGGATGGATTCGATCCCACTTGCCATTGCCGGCAGCAGATGGGCGAGAATTTTTCGGATGTGAACGGAAGCACTTCTTCGGGGCAGATATCCAAGAACTCGACAATCCAGCGAAGCGATTCAAGCAAGCCATCCTCCCCTGAAGGCGGCAAGCAAGAGAGTCGTTAGCTGACACACAAGCACGATTCGGTCCAAAGAAATGGGGCTGGATACGTACCTTTGGGTGCATCCAGAGTATCGGTGAGAATGTCCAAATTGCGGCGTAGTTGATCTGCACATCTTGGCCCGGGACCCAATCATCTTTCACTGTCGTCATCATCAATGGTCATCACGAACATCGTCGTCGTCATCGTCATCATCGTAGCCATGGTCATCATCAGCGATGCCACCGTCATCGCTCTCCTCACCACCAGACAATGCTCTGCCAGTCGCAGGCGAACATTTCCAGCAACGGTCGAGAGTCAGAACTATCACGACGACTTCCGGCTGTGGTGCATCGTATACGGACGGCCGCTACCAAAGCGAGCCGGCCCTTGGCCGCCGCTTCCGCTTTACGTCGTCTCGCGTCTTGGAACGTCTGCTCCGCTATGCCCTTCTTATACGAGCAATGCGCCCGGATCTCGCTCAAGAAATATTGTCCAGGCAATTTTGCGTAGGCAATGTGAACATCACGGTTCGTATCGCTCAAAAAGGTCAGCAAGCCACTGAGAAATTCGGGGGGTATGCCACCAATTCTAGGTCGGAATGGAGTCCAAGAGCACAATCCAGCCAACAAGAGAGAGATCCTCGGGTAACAAGGGTTCAGCAAAGATCGGTCTTTGAGAGAGTTGGTTATGAATCGCTTCAGTTGAAAAGGCAGGTAGGTGCAGGAGTCACATCGTTCTGGGGGTTCAAAAGTTCTTTGTTCGACCGTTGCTATATGTCGGGGGACGAGAAGGACAGGACGTAGGTTGCGCGGGACTCGGAGACAAGCTTTGACCAGCCGATCAAGAAGCTTGCGCCGTTTTTGACAAGAGCTCGGAGTCGGTCCAATGCAGAAGGAGAGGAACCAGTGGTTAGAAAGAGGGAGGAGAGGAAAGGGACGAGGGAGAGAGGAAGTGAGGGAGACACGCACCTTGCGAAGGAGGCATCGTAAAGATGTGGTTTAAAGTAGACTAAAACCTCTCGCCCGTTGGGCAGATTGGCGATGATTGTACATGGCTCTCGCAAAGCGGGTAATAGCGCACACGGAGCGATACTTTTGGTCGACAAAAGCCAAGCCAGCACGGAGGTGATACCAATGGTTTCAGTACCGCGGTAGTATCCTGCGGGCCGTCCAGCAAAGCACAGCAGCAACGGGGCTGGCGTGAGCAGGAGATTGTGAAGGAGTAAGAGACAGCCACATACTGATCCCAGGGCTATGGCGGCAGCAGCCAGTCCAATGAGGCCGCCGTTAGCGGGAGTGCTGGTGGACGGGCGTATGCGTACTCGTTGCAAAGTTGGTCGAGAATGGCCTCGACAGCCACGGAATCTTTGGCAGCGACGAGCTCGCGGATCGAGCGCTCGAGCCTGGCAAGCCACACAGGTCAGCTGGTCTGGACATTCACGAAAACATAAAAACCAAGCAATGGCAGGGAAGGGAGAGAAAGGGAGGGTGAGGCAGGGAGGTGCACAGTCGTACTCAAGCGCGCCAATCTTTCGTTTCTCGTACAGCTTCTCATTAAGAGCGCGCTGTATGCTCGGGTCCATGGTGGCTTTGCAGCGAGGTTCCGGCGTAGTGCGACAGGAGGCTGCTGGGGGGGGCGTAGGAGCGGCTGTGATGGTGCCAGGAAATAAAGGGGACGAGACGCCGAGGGTGTATTGTCGAGCAAGGCAAAGGGCGGCTGCGATGCAAGCACCGTGTTGGGCTCGCGGCGGTCAAGGACAAGTCTCACCGCGTCGGCCTCGGCTGTTTTAGAGAAGAAAGAATCAGGGTGCTGGCTCGGGTAGTACAATCAACATGCCGCCGGGGCAGGGGCACGTCGTGTGCTGCAGCGATGAAAATCCGTTTACTTTGGCCAAAGGGGAGGGCCCGGTCGCGATGGTGTTGTTGGATGCTGAACGACGTAATATAGCGCGCTAGCTAGCACCTCTGTACTCCGTACGGAGTACTTCCGTTATTCCTTCTGGTCTATGGGGGTAATTTTCCAGCCTTGCTGGACTGGCCTGGAAGTGGGGCAGGCCATGTCCTTTCTCTCAACGAAGATTGAAAGAAATCAGTATTACTGTGTACGGAAGTGATTAGGTCGTAAAACACCCATAGTTACGGAGTACTCAGCGATACGGGGGTAGCAGACCGTACTCCGTACTCCATTACATCTGGACTAATCGGACAGGTTTGGATGTTCGAGGAGACAAGCGAGGTGCATTGCAGGATCAGACGGCCTCATCAGCTTCACCCCGAACATCAACCCGGTCTTTGTTGTCTCCTCGTGTCCTTCTCTTACCTGGGTCCCGACGTCGGTACTCACAACACCTTACGACTCCGAGCGTTCGGATGTCGGTACTAGCCTGACTCGCAGGGCTTCATATGCTTCGCTTTTCTGGCTCCAGCAAACTCGATTGCCCCGTTCATGGTAGTGATACTGTCTGTAGTCAGGCCGCTGCTCTGTGCCGTTTGTGGTACCATGTGTGAGCTGTACCGGCCATTTTTTATCGTTTGGTAGAAAACCCCTATTATTTCCTGCTGGTATTTATTTACGCACATAGAGACATCTGATTTATGGCTAGAAAAAAAGGAGCTGACAAAACAAGACAAACAACATCTGTGCGCTGGCTCTACCCCTTCTACATGGTATCTTCTATTATGGATGCTTGATAACTTGTGCATAAACAACACAAAATGCAATGCCAGAGTTGTGCAATGCCGAGAACCCGAATCGTCTCCTCGTATTTCTTTCCGCCCTCTGCCCCGCATCGTAACCTTACATTACCGCGATTGCTGTCTGCGACCACCCTGCCCGGCGCCAATATATTACTTGGTACTGCCTATAAACCTTGCTGGCTCGTTGTCCCGTATACTTGGAGGACGCCTGTCCGATTTTGCTCGACACTGCGTCCTTGTTTGCAAGTGCTTGCGATCTGAGCTCGACGCGCAAACTCGTCCTTGTAGTTCCAGGACCAGGTTAGCCAAATACACCTTGAAAAGAAAAAAGCAAGTCGGGCATTTAACCATATGCATTGCATACCTTGTCACCTCTAGCCTTTCGGATTCTGCGGCAGCCAGGCCTCGTCCATTTTGGCCTCTTCCCATCGTGCTCAAGTCTGAGAACAATGAGCAAGCACAGAAAGTATGGTGTCCCCGTACGTGTGCCGGTGGGTTCGAGCCCAAGAGACAGGCAGTGTGTCGTTCAGGAGAGGCGAAAAAAATCCAAAGCGCCCAACTAGAATAAAAAATAAAAAAAAAAGGTCGCACCTCGCCAAAGGTACCCCAGCGACAGTGCTGTGCTAGGAAGTCGATGACGGGGACAGATACATCTCAGAAGTAACCATGAGGAGAAGGTAGAGATTGAGGGAGAGAAAACAGGCCATAGTTTCGTGGGATTGCCTGCCTTTAAATCATACACGTTGCGCGCACCTTACCCATTGCTTGTTGAGAGATCTACAACACGGGTGCCAACTCACACAGGTCCTGGCCTGGGGGGCCAGCTCAACGACGTGCTCGTGCATAAGTGGTCGCGTTCGTAAGGGGTAAATCTCCGAGTGCAGATGACAAAACTACGCGCGGGAGGCGCACCGGCAAGGACCCCAGTCCATGCACCAGAGCAAGGGAAAGATGTACTTATGTGTTTGTGCTCCCATATTATTACATCGTTAGAATGTGCTTGCGGTGTGCCTTCTTGCATGGTGTAGGCACGGGGCATCTCAAGGAGGTGCTCAGCGACGACAGGGGTGTGGGCAGCGGGTGGTCGAGCCATCTGGGGGAGGTGGGCTGGAAGTTAAGAATGGCCGCCTGACTTGACTTGACATGTTTGGCGTCCAGGCCTCTATTTTCCGGCATGCTGGTGCTCAAACTGGGATCTCGATCTTACTGTTTCTTTTCTTACAAAAAGCCATGGAAGGTCTACAAGTAAACATCCGAAATCATTGAAAACTGTGAGCCCCGTTGTGATCTGTGGGCGGTTAGACCCGGCGTCCCAGGGAGTCAAGAAACGACGGCAAGACGGACACAAGGTTAAGAGACGGTCTTCCCGTATTTCCCTCGCTTTGCGTGCAACCTGGTAAACAATAGCGATGGGGTAGTGGGAATTATTCTGGACGAGGAAGAAAAACACACCCCAACCAGCCCTTATTCTTGTTGAGGCGGGGATTCCCCTCCGAAGCTACAGCATACGGAGAAGCTCTTCTACACAGAGTGCGGCAGTTTTGCTTGACCCAAAGTACTTGGGCGGCTGGACGGACAATCACGGCAAGGAGGGTTTGGCTTTTGGGCTACCGGAAACGGGGACCAAACCCAGCAAACCTAGTTTGGTATGCAGACTGGCAGGTCAAGCCCAGGTTGCCTCCATAACCAGGTGAGGATAACCCAGGATATACATACAGCGGCGAACTGAGGAACTGCGCCCTGTCTGTCGGGAAAGCGCGGGACAGGGAGGCGGGCAGGCAGTCTGATACCGCTTTCTGTGAGGGGTATTGTAATGGGAGTTAGCCTTCTTTGTAGCCACGAGCTGGACCACGAGAGATGGGAGCCGAGCTCACACAAGGGCAGGAGAAAAGGGAAAGCGGGTGGGTGGATTGACGTTCACTACTGCAAGACAAGAGGACTACTGATAACAACACAAGATATGGACGGAGAACGAAGCACGGAGTGCATGTACGAGTACGATGCGAGTACTCAAGGATATACTTGCGCATCCCCACGATAAAATAGACGATAGAAATAGAGTCAATACATACATGTACCATCTCTACGAGTGGATTTCCTGCACTGCAGACATGCGAACATGCATGCGTTGTACGAGGGGTGTGATATGTGCTGATACATGTATGAGGGCACCTGCCTGTAGAGTATGGGTTTAAAAGGCCTCTTTAGCCCCACCACCGCCCATGGACCTGGAGGTCTGCGAGGTACACGGAGACAGAAAGAAACAGACAGAAGCGTCCAATCCCCGTTTCTATTCGCAAGCCAGGGACATTTTCCCAGTATCCAGTAAACTTCCTGTCCTGCTCGATACCATTTCCTCTTTTTCCAATATTGGTGTCTGGTGTGCAGAAAGTAGATACGAGAGTAAGATCACGAAGTAAGAGTCACGCCGAGAACGACGATAGGTGCCGTTGGCAAGCAGTGAGACGCCGGACCAAAAAGCGACTCCGGTGGCCCCCTGCACCCCCCTTGCCCCTCCCCCGGAGAAACCAAATCAAGCCAACACATGTATACAATCCCAGTACACTCACCGCTCTCTTGTAAAAGACAAATAAAAACGGGCCTCGCCTTACCACAGAGTGGGGCAGAGCTTGGCAGGCGTATACTAAAAAAATCATATCACCGACGAGGCAGGGCCAAAGGGGAACGAAGGAAAACAGAGACTGTGTATGCGAGAAAAGCGCTGCTGCATGTTGCGATAGGGGGTGGATATGAATATTGATGTAAAAAAAATCGAGTAAAATAACGGACAGAGTGTCACAAAGCGACGGATGTGAATGTCATGATACGGGTCCACAGTGCAGCCTCCTTCGAAAATCAAAACGCTACTACAATACAGCGGCTCCAGCTATCTTGCCTGCGAGCACTTAAGCCTATGAGCGGTACGCTAGGCAGGCCAATGGGCTTTAAGTACTCGATAGGGGGTTGTGAAACAAGTCCGTGGAAATACGAGTAATGAGGACATGGAGAGAAGGAACGGGAAGCTTTGGTAAACATTGAGGCTTTATTCTCCGACAGTGTAAATACTCCAACATATACGAATTACAAGCACGGACCATACGGGGGTAATCATCCTATAATGACAATGCACAGGTTTGACGTCCAGCCACACAAGGGGTGAGGACAAATAATATGGCTGCCCAGTACGACCGATACGTCGGTTCTGTATCCCAAAAACCGCGACATATGACGTACTTAACTTCGTAGCATGGGAACTCTACTGGCCTCCCTCTATTGACTAGCAGAGGACAGGATTCAAAGCATCGATCGCAGGAATTCTAATATGTAGCACTGCCAACCGCCGGGGGGACTATGCTAATTACATTGTTCACTTCAACTCGATATGATTACCTCCGATATCTTGCAAAATTCTTTGCACATTCCCACCCGATACATAGCTCTGTCGGCACACAAGTCATATATGGTTTATTCAGAAAGAATAGAAGGAGAACAGGCATGCTTCACCCATCATCCTCTCACACTCATAACGGAGTAATAATACGTAAATCAAGCCGTGGTCCTTTGACTATGCTAAGCCGTGCAAACAAACGGCGCCTATAGGGTAACACGTTGAACTGCCCTGACTTGGGAAATAAAAATGACTGAGAAGATCAATCGCCTGCACGACTTAGCACAACAGTAAATACATAGCGGTCCCGCAGAATGCTGTTGCTTTCAACCCTGCCCAAAGGCACCCATTAAAAACAACTAGGATTCCACGGGGTGAGAGCAACGAGGACATGCCATGCAGCCACTATGAAGCTCAGCCCCCTGTCGGCTTTTTACCAAAGGCAAGACAAGCCCTGACGCAAAGCAATAATAACATTCCCATACGAGACAGGGATGTTCGCCTCGCAAGAGACGGGTAGCAACCTTGGTCGGATTGCAATTGAGCAGCAAAGGACTAATGGTGTACCAGGAGAAACAAACAGCGGGGGCGTCAAAGAGAGAAAACGAGAATAGAAAGTAAAGAAGATCTAAAGACAACTGGCACGGGTGGGAGAAGATAAGTAGGGCAACAGATACCGAATTCTGGCTATAGAAGAAGGAAGAAACCCGACGACTGAAGGGATAAGGACAACTATATCCGCGATTTATTTTCCTTCGGTTATAAAAGCTAAGGTCACTCCGCGTTCACAAACCAATGACGCTGCTCCATATTACACAAGTGCATGCTACAGCAGACAGCCACAGCAGGGAAAGTCATTAAATGCATTACCAGATATGACGACGATCGGGACGACCCTGATCGCTTCGTCGTGGGTAATCGTTCGGGGCTGCCCGCCCACCGTCTTGATAAAACGTGCCTTCTCCGGCACGGTTAGCTTACCCTCCCCCCTCCGCACTCTCCCACACACACTACTCGTTCGATGCTTTTTCCCATCTCACGAGAGCTTCCGCCAGCACCCCTTAAGAGTATTCAAGCCTTCCCTTCAATAATCGCCAGTTGACACTGCGCAAGGATAGCCGCTTGCTTTACACGTCGGCAATTGCAGCCCTATCATCACCTCCTTGTTTCCGTTCACAAACCATAAAGCGCATACGGGATCCCACATCGTCACAAACAGTCCTGGACCAGCTTCTGGACGGCTCTCAGGTTGTGTCGCGGGAGACGCGGGTACAGGTGAGTGAACGGCCTGAAAACTGCAGCCCGCCGTGAATAAGTCCAGCCATTGCGGACAGTCCACGTCCATCGTCGTGCGGAGCATTGCGTTGTTGCTGGAACGGACTCATGTGCGTCCAAGGTCTGGCGGTGCTCATCGCAAAGTGCGACAGCGTAAATCTGCAGATGCAGATGCAGGCATGGTCATTGATTGTGGCTGACCATAACAAAAACAAAGCGGCCCCAATTGTGTCGATGGTCTTATACAAAATGCCATAGCCAAACCATGTCCAGAAGAAGACCTGACCAGCCGGGCGTTCCTCAAAGCCCACTCAGGTGCCACCAATGCCGGCTCTTTCCGCGGGCCCGAGGCCCAAGACAATGTACTGCCATGACAGTCTGTACAAGTTAAACCGACCGAAGCAAGAGAATCAGGTAGTAGGAGTACGGCTTGGGATCGACAAAAAGAAACGTGCCGCGGGCATCGTAACTGCCATCACCTTGTCGTAAGTTATGTCGAACGCAGGGAGTGAAGGAAACGGTTGCGAGATTGGCAAAGAAAGCATGGCTGCTTGGATGTCGGGGTCCTATGTTCTGGAGAATTTGTCACAATGTGGTGTACATTGTGGTTGTCATTTCCACCATCGCCAAGCAATCGAAAGGCCACCACAACAAATCGGGCAATTATGGATCACAATAATCGTATGTCGAGGTGAATCGTGCGTGATCCCCATGTGCCGCTGCGTCATGCGCAGTTGAAAACCAGCTGGTGCCAGAAGACGCCCAGGAAAGTTGCACTGACTGCATACCACTTCATGCGCAGAAAGACGAGCATAAGCACGAAGAGTAGCGTATAACGCGACACCTCCCACGCATATGCCGTGTAGTTACAGTCGAAGAGGCCCGCCGCCCGTATCCTCTCTGCAACTCTCGTATTTGTGCACGACGTTTTTGCTGTGTTTGCGTGTCGAGTGAGGAGGTATTTGTCGAGATCAAGGCGAATCTCTTCTCGGGTTTTGGCGTCCAGAAAGAGGTTGCTCTATTGTGAGGGCCTCCTCTCGTCTAACGAGCTGATGGCATCACTATCCGCGTTTTGTCTTCCGCTATCGATTCATCAGACGATGACATGATGGGTCGGGAGACGGAAACCCTATCACCGGATGCCTCCGCGCCTGGTTTTCGACGGGCATATGTAGTCGTCGAGGGCAGCACCAGCATCTACGTCGTCAAAGATGGGCGGGGGGGAGGCTGACCGTGAGCTCGACTCACTCCCGGAGCATGTGGCCGTCGATCCTGCTGTCGTAGAAGACCCAGCCGATGCCTGGATTGGCTCGCTGGAGGGCGCCTTGGAAAACCACGCCTTGATTGGGGGATAAAGTTCCCCAGATGCCTTCTATTCTTCCAATCCGGTATCTGTTCATGTTCTGCCGAGCTTTCCTCGGAGTGGAGGCTGTTTAATGGGGTGGTTTGTTAGCAATTACTCCTACTTCAACCAAATTTACGATGAACATAGAAGGAAATGCATCAGTGTGGACAGACCAAGTTCACTTTCATCTGTTGCATCCTTGCCAACCATTGCAGATTAGACTTCGCTCCCCCGTGTGCGTTATGCAACCAGGCGTCCACCCTAGGACTGCTGGTCACGATAATGAGCTTCAGCGCCCTGCCAATCAACGCATTCGACTCCCCTCGTGTCATGAGCGGTAAGTCTTTTCTGGCCGAGGTGGTGGTCACGGCGCACGGCCCGACCTGTCGGAAGAAGGGTGAACCAATTGCCAAAGCCTTGGGGGCATCCAAAAGCTTCTTCGACTTCGTCGATAACGGGTTTGTTGGCACGCAGGCCAGTAGCAAGTTGGCGGAGCGCGCAGTTGGAAGCGCTGCAGTGGCAAGTGGTGGCGGAGATAGCAAGTATGTCTCAGATGTCTTCTCGCCGGCCTTTTGTGGTTGCTTTTACGCTGCTTTTCTTGAGTCCATCGACTTGTTCGGACAAGATTGATGTTGAGGGAGACACCAGTGGCGATAGAACTTAATAAATATTTAGGAAACAGCTCAACCAAAGCACTTTCAGTCAAGTACCCGCCTGAGCCCCTGTACAAGCTCTGCCAGGGAGATAAAGGTAATACGGAGTAGGAGTTCTCCGACTTATTCCTATTTCGGCAGCGTATTTGTAGGGCGTGTTTTACGGGGCTTGTGGGCCGCATCTTTGAATATCAGCGTTATAGACAGGGCAGAAGCACGCCAGCCCGGAAGCGAAACAATTAACGTCTTAAACAAAACAAATTTCCAAGTTGAATTGTCTTTTTGCAGGCCAGTTCCCAGCGAGCTGGGCCTCGGCTTCCATTGCAAAAATTTTGGTTCCCGTCCGGGCTTTTTGGATATGGTCCTAGCGCCTGTCAATTTCCACAAGAAATCTCCACCGACCTACGATAAATACATACGGAGTATTACGCCACATTAGCCCATGTGTGTACTGTACTCGTACTTATTTTATATGCACTGTGCTTTCATAATAAAATCAGCTTTTCGAATGCGATTTCTCGTGGCCCGCGTCCCGTCTTATCTTATTTAATACGAAAAACATCTAATCCCTGTCCTCCCACGTCTTGGCGCCCTCTTTTTTGCCCCGTTTTCGCCAGAATTCGCACCTCTCATTCGCTCCTGGCCGCAAAAATACGCTAAAAGTCTCCACCGCAATCTTCTGTGGTTTTTGTGGCAGAAACAGGCCTCCTCATTCGCTACAGCCATTTCTGGCCTTTTTATTGGCTTATAATCCCTGAAAGACCCGGTTTTGTCTCCAGTCGAACGCGCATTTGATATGATTGGTTAGATTTTTCGACGTTTACACCGCCCACGGGGTGCGCAGCAATGACCACGTCCGCCACAGACGGCCGGAGATCGGCTGGCGGCCATTTTCAATGAAAATCAGTCAACGGGGCTAGTATTTTTTACTAACAGCGCATCTCGTGCATGTGGAGTAGCAAGATGTCTTGCAAGCCCGTATTGGAGACACTTCGCTTCATGTCAGCAGAGAGTGCGGGAACATGCTATGCTTGCACCTTTGTGTATAAGTGCAAGTATACAGAGTATATACATGCTATATCAATGCCCAGTTCTTCTTGCTAACAGTATCGCGCACTCTTCATTCAATGACTAGGTTTGGGCTTCAAAACATACCAATGATGAAAGTGGGTTAGACACTTAATGGAGTATATATGATCGCTGAGGGTACTTTTGGTCTTGCTAAGAATTTTACAGTCGGACGACAGATATGCACTTGAACTCGGATACCGTATGACTAGGCCGCCGCGCAAATAACGCTGCTATCACAAGGTACCGTGCAGGACCCGGATCCGTGCGCCTGGATATGGACAACCTGCACTGGCTGGTTATTGGTGAACTAAAGGCGATGGCTCGTGTGCGACCTCTGGCACCTCCTGAAGGCGTTGGACAAGCCCTTTCCAGCCTCTCATATCCGATCCAAGAATGTCTTTCTGCAACCTGAGATTAGTGCGAAGATTATTTTTTGTCTCATTACTCCGTACCACGCCAATTGTTGAAATCTGGCTAGAATTTAACCACGTCTCACCTGTTTTACTGGTCTCACCCAGCCTTTTGTTACGTCCCGTGTCGGCCGAGTCCCCGATGCGTCCTGTACCCACCTTGCCGCATGATGACGCCAAGGTGGCTTGCCAGGTCCAGGACGTTTCCCTTGGGCCGCAGCCTGCCTTGCAGAATCTGCGTCGTGCGCATGCCGCGATGGGGAGCGCGCCCATCCTTGTAGGGCCTCGCAGGAAGCTTGAGAGGATTCCGAGCCTCTCTCTAGCCCCTTCGACAAATAGAGGCCGATAATGTACTCCCTCTTCGCATCCGTACCCTCGTCGCAGCATACGGGATGAGCTGCTTCGGATTCGCCTTTCTCTTCCTCCGGACATGGGGTTGCAGATGTAAATCCACGGCGTGTGTTCGTCTGCTACAGTCGTGAGGTGGGATGCTCGTGCACAAGCATCGATGCTCTCTCCGAGCTTGCCATGCGTATGGAACACCTGCGAATGGATTGTGAAGCCGCTGTACTAGGGCGACGTCGGCGTCGTTGGTTCATGGTGGGCCGGTCGGTTTGCTGTTCGGTGGTGAGAACGTATCTGGAATCTGTGCCCTTTTTTTCAGCTTCGCGACCAGTTTCAGCCTGGCCTTCGTCGGCGTATTAGTATGCCGGTCTGGGTAACCTCCGTCTTCTGTCGGCACTAGTGCTAGGGCATACCGTAGAAGTCCGAGTCGGACTCGTCGCTGTTCATATCTATGATTTCTGCTGGTTATGGGCTTAGCGGCCTGCACTGCGTGTGGCTGTTGTATGGCTTGGGTAAATGAGCAACGGGTCGAGAAGGTCAAGAGAAAAGAGACGGGTTTGGCGAGGGGGGGGGAGAGGGCGTTTGGAGATGAAAGGATATGGAATGTTGATGATTAGGTTACCTGTGTAAATAATTCCACTCTCTCTAGAATACATATATGTGTGTGTGTGTTTTTTTTTTTCCTGGTAAAAAAAAAGCAGATACTTTTCCTTAAAAAAACAAAAACGCCCCAAAAACGTATATACACACGTATACATTTATTCAGTGCAAATAAATCAATCATACACAGGCGTAAATACATGCATAGAAAATGTTAATGCTTGAAATAAAGAAAACAACATCGAGTACAACTGCAAAATACAGAGAGCAGACGACCATGGCATTACTGCCCCCGTAAACCATCAACAATACTCACCGCTATCGAGCAGCCACCATTCACAGTAACACTATCTTTGTTGAAAGTGAAACCCACTCCCACCGAAAAACAAGCAGAAAATTAAGCCCATCCCTTCCAGACCGTGCAAAAGAAGCATGGATAGCCCAATTGCACCCCTCCATTCGCTCACGCTCGACCTACCACCGAGCTGTGTAGAAGTTTGCCCTGCCTACCCCGATTTTGTCTTGCGTTGGCACATACAGCCTGGAACAGGACGAGGCGAGGGCGCAGGGCGACACGTCGCGGCCACAGAACCGGAATGGCAGCATTCATCCTTTTTAAGACCGAGGCACATCCCTGTAAGTGACGCTCCTGGTACACCGGTACAAACTGGAGATTCCAGTCCAATATAAAACCGGCCAGCACCCCCCACCCCCCCAACACGAAAGCCAGACGCTGATTACAACCCCGGCGACCGGCCAACGACCGGAACGGACAGAATGCCATGTCAAGACAGTCGCACAGCCGTCGGCGATTCTAGACTTGCACTTCCAGCCAGCCGAAGGCAAGCGTAATGTGCTTGCGGTGGCTTCCAGCATCGCTTCATTATCCATCTTCCGCCTGGAGCCATCCAAGCACAACCAGACCCCAGAGCTAGAGCTCGCCAGCGTCATCCGCATCGACAATGTCGGGGAAGATGTTCTTTTTTTATCGTGCGCCTGGCACCCGAGCATACCGGACTTGATCGCCGTCACAACATCAACCGGGCTTGTCCAACGTCATGACCATAGACCTTACCCAGCGCTCTGTCGTTGCCCCCCAAAGCCGCCGTTTTGACACACACACTCGAGGCCTGGACAGCTGCTTTCTCACCATACACACCGCAGTTGCAGATCCAAGCGACTGCACCCAGCGATGGCGATGCTGAAACAGGCAACAAGAATCCTGGCCTTTATACGACAATCTACTCCGGCAGCGACGATTCACTTCTGAAGTATACATCATGTGCGCTGCCGACGCGGTCCGTTCACGGACAAGGGTGTACAGCATACAGAAACCCTACGGCACCTGCAGATTGACCGACCACGGCGCCGGCGTTAACTGCAATTTTGCCTGTACTCCTCACGAATGCCGACGGTGGCCGCATCATTGTGACGGGGAGCTACGACGACCACATCCGTGTGTTTTCGGTCCTCGATCCCATGGCTACGGGAGGAATACGGCGAGCCACCTGCCTTGCCGAACAAGATCTTCGGAGGTGGCGTTTTGGAGGCTGAAGCTCATTTCGCAGTCAGCGAGCGACGGGAAACGCGAATGGAGCATGCGCCTGCTGGCCTCCTGCATGCATGCAGGCGCGCGGGTTATTCGATATAGAGGGTGACATGTCCGGTGCCTGCCAAATATCCGTCGCAGCTCGCTTCGAAGAACACAAGAGCATGAATTACGCAGTGACTTTGTACTCTCAGATTCGTTGCTATTGTATATCAACGAGTTTTTACGACAAACTTCTCTGTACCTGGGAGGCGAAACACTGAGCCGGCGGGAAACTACAAGAGACCGTTACGATGAAATCTGATGTTTTTCACCTTTTAGTCCAATCGAGTTTCATTGATTATATGCACATTCTGCCTGGCGACACGAGAGACTGACCACCGCGTTTAAGATTCGTCATAACTGAAGAGCCATTCCGCTGCCCCCCTTCTCAAAATAAAAATAATAAAAACAGCCAAAAAACCCATTCGCTTTAAAGACAACCCACACCACTTTTCGTTCCCACATCTGTCGCTGAAGACCGTTTGCCCCTGCCAGTGATATCACCATACGTGAAGCGTACACACTGACACACTGACCAATCATGACCTATCTTCGTCACCAAGTGCGAGATCCAAAGCCGAGTCTGGGTCAACAGACTTGAGCAAGAGCACTAAACGGTACGCACTATTTCCGTTGAGATAGTACCGGTGGAGCTTTTTCGAGCGAAAGAAGCCCAGTCTTTCATATAACCGAATGGCAGACGTATTGGTCTCTTCGGTCTCAAGAACAACCTCGTCCGCACCTCGCTCGGCCATAGCATCGATGGCCATCTGGACAAGAGACGTGGCCACACCATAGCCGCGATGTGCGGCTGAGACAGCAAGCATGGCCTATGTAGCCACGATGTGTAGGGGGGCTGTTTGAACGCGTGCGTCTCCAGCTTGCATATTATGATACGCCGACTAGAGATGAATTTTCCGGATCAAGGCCTAAACGAGAAGGGTCGGTGTTAGGGTGGCATAAACGACAAGCACATACAGCGGGACATGGTTGAGAAGCAAGGGCGGAAAGGACAATACCAAAGTAACATAAGTGGCTCACTGATATAAGAAGTAACGGTATACGTATATACTGTATGGCTCGCTGAGATCTCTTGTGATCAGGGCCCGGATAGAGGGGAGATATTGCTGCTCAAGGCGGTGCTCGTAGCGAATATAATCAAGTGTTGTTGCCGGTGCATGGCGTACGGCCGATGGCTCTCTGACCGGAGCCGAGGCCGGGCGCTAGCTCTGTCATGGCCCTACCAACGACACGCGGACGATATATTATAACCACGAGTGCACACCAAAGAAGACGCCGTTGGCATCCGATAGGAGGGAGGAAGAAGGAAAAGGGAAATTCGATGTGTCCGTGTACCGTGCTGTATGCTTGTTCCGAGCGTGGTCCAGGCAGGTGCACGGCGAAGCCTCTCGCTTTCTGACGCACTTTCTCGGTGTAGTATATATAAAGAGGATCAATTTCCCCAACAGCGGTGCTGAGATTTGCGCGTGTCTCTTTCCGAGTTTCTCCTCATTCTTCTCTTCCCCTATGCATGCGGTTCTTCTCTGGCAAAGCATTTGATGGGCCATATGCCGCTCCGTGGCTTCCGCCCAGATCTTGCCAGGCCAGGAGAAACTTGCCTGCGCAGGAAGACAATCTGAGGGTGGCTTTAGATACTCGATCAGAGGACACTTCTGAGAACGGTATCCAAGGCTGCAGATAATGTAGCAGGGGGTAGGATGGCTACTCACCTCGACTACCCTGTCCCTCCAATACGGGCTGGGCTGATGGAAGCGAACTGATAGTTGCAAGAGGTGGTGGGGAGAGGAATGCTACTTTGTATGTCTTTTGGTGAACGTACCACCGCTGTTCGTGGTATTGCGCCCCAGCTTCCTGTCTTTGGCGCAAGCTTTCTTCGCCTGCTGCCAGTGGTGGTCGTTAATAGTGGGGCGGAAGGCTGGCGCAAACGCCACAGCACATTTCAGTTCGCCCGTGCACCCAACCCCGGTTGGTGGGCGGAGAATGTTTCGTCATACTTGCCCTGAGGCTGGCCTAATAATGGAGCTTCAAAATCGCAGATGTGCTTGTTGTTGCGCCAGCAATGGGTAAACAGTTCTCGACATATTTCTGCCCTATCGACTATTAATGGCACAACTCATGAAGCCACCACCGCTCCGAGCACTCTTAGGCATTGCAACATCCGGTCCTCTCTCGCCTCTCTCTCATTGAGGCCGCCTGCGCCTCCTTTGCAACAGCCACTTAGCTCTTGCAGGGTTTCGCCAAAACTACGTTTCTCTGGTCCTTTTCCCGTCGTGCCTTGCTATTCATTTTCCACACCTGCCGAACTCAGCGCACTCAAAGTGGCTCATTCACTCCCCTCGACTATACACGACCAATCCTGCCAAACCTCCATTCCTCCTCCATGGCTACCAACTTGCGAAAACGAGGCCCGAAAGGCCGGCACCCAGCGTCAGATACTTCAGAAGCTGACCATGAGGCGGAAACCTCGGCCATCGCTGCGGCCGATGCTGCTTCTGCGTCCTCCCACGCGGAAAGGCTGGGTGGTCGCCTAATCCAGCAGACAACACGCGGACACACCCTGCCTCCCATGGCTCTGCAGAGGAAAGAAGGCGGCCCCGTAAATACGATTATATCCTCTTTCTTTCTTGGAAGTTTCTGTTCGGACTTTGTTGCTGCTGGCTTCTTCGCAAAGAGCAACGACCTTATAGACTTTCCCGAGATCGGAGACCTCACGTATGGGACAGTTTTTTTGATGTTCTTCCTGCTGGCCCTCGTGACTGATATGCGTGACCTTGTGGTAAGCTGGAGCTCTCCTTTCCCCTGTTCTCGCAAAGCCCGAAATGGACCTCGTGAGGCATCAACTGATGGCGCCAAACCGGACCCGCATCTTTAGAACGGAGAACGTGACTTGCTCGACAGCTACGATGCGTTTTCCGGTCGGCCTCAAGGTCAGAGATCCGAAGGACTCGGAGTCAATCACTCGGGTTATCATGATACCCGGTGTTATCTCCACCGGCCTTGAGTCTTGGGGACTGCAAATGCATCTCGACAGTACTTCAGAAAAGGCTTTGGGGTAGCTGGAGCATTGAATGCGCGCTCTGGTTCTTGGATAAAGAAAATTGGAAGAGGCACATTATGCTTGACGAAAGGACCGGTCTTGACTCCACCTGGCTACAGAGTACGGGCGGCGCAGGGTTTCGATGCGACGGATTTTTTCATCACCGGATACTGGATTTGGAACAAGATTTTCGAAAATCTGGCGTCCTTGGGTTACGACCCGACCAATTCCTTCACAGCCGCGTATGACTGGCGCCTTTCATATGCCAACCTCGAAAGTGCGGGATCAGTACTTTACGAGGCTGAAAATGTACATCGAAATGGCCGCCACTACATCCGAGCGAAAGGTCGTGCTTGTCTCACACAGTATGGGCAGCCAGTCCTCTTCTACTTCTTCCACTGGGTTGCGTCGCCGCTGGGTGGCCGGGTGGTGACGGGTGGGTGGAAAAGTACGTTGACTCGGGATCAATGTGAGCGGCTGTATGTTGGGGGCCGTGAAAGACTTGACTGCCGTCTTGTCTGGCCGAGATGCGCGACACCTGCCCCAGCCTCAATTCTTTTTGCAGTCTGACGGCCTGGAAAAGTTTCTTAGCAAAGGAGGAGCGAGCAAACATTTTGTTCGTGCCATGCCCGGTAATATCGTCGATGCTCCCGATTCGGACGGAAGGATGGCGGTTTTTGGGGAAGCATCGAAGACGGTGCCCCCGATGATTTGCCGGGCCAAGAGCAGAGCTTTTGCTACGCTTTTAAACTTTCACAAGGACGATAACTGGACCGCCACATCACAAAATCTGACGCGTCAGCGGTGCACTGGACTACCTTTTCAACACTTCCGAAGGCTGGTATCGGGAGCAGATCCGGTCAAGTTACTCTCATGGCGTTGCCAAAAGTACGTCCGAGGGTAGAAAAAAAAACGAAGAAAGATCCCACGGGAAGTGGATTTAACCCGCTGGAGACACGCCTCCCACTGGCACCGAGCCTCAAAATTTACTGCTTTTATGGCGTTGGAAAGCCAACCGAACGATCATATTACTACCGATCTCCAGAGCACCCAGCGTCGACGAAGCTCAAACATCACTATCGACACCACGCTCACGCAAGGGGATATGATCGACCACGGTGTCGTCATGGGTGAGGGTGACGGAACAGTCAATCTCTTGAGCACGGGCTACATGTGCAACCAAGGTTGGAAGTTTCGGAGGTTCAATCCTGCCGGCGCCAAAGTCACGGTTGTTGAGATGCCTCATGAACCAGAAATGATTTAATTCCTCGGAGGCAGGGCCGAATAACTGGCCGACCATGTTGAATATATTGGGGAAGACAGATGCTCCCAATGAAGTTGATCCTGAAGGTGGCGGCTGGTCACGGAGATTGCGAGTCAAAGAAGCGTGTACGTGAGCGACATTCGACGAATGATGCCGGCCAAAGGTAAAGGTGGTTTTGAAGAGTGAGGGACCCCCCGGAGGTCTATAGATACACATGGTTTATATTACTTAATGCATAGAACTTTATTTTTACTTTTTCATGTTTGATATTATTTACGAGGGCGTGCAGGGTAACTGGTAATGACACCTTGAATGGCATCAGACCTATCTGTTGAGACCTCGTGGCATTGGCGGCGACTCAGTGACTGCCCGCAGTGACTGCCCCGACGAAATTGCATATTGACTCGTATACTGATGCCGAACGGGAGAGATGCGATGAGAAGTATCATACGTGAGAAAAAAAGTTCATCCATTCAAATTTCTTTCATGCCAAAACAGCGTAGGGAGGACGAAACTCAAACGCAATGCTGAGTAGGATATTCCACGGGCTTGCCCATGTCATATGCGACTCCCCCTAAAATTGTTACAATGCTAATACGGTATCTGCGTCATCGTCACTTAGTGTTTCCACCTCATCGATGGCGCTCTCTCTACCAAATGCCATCCCCCCTGCCGGGTCGTGAGCAGAAACCGTCACAATCGCCTTGCCTTGGACATGTTTGATCGCGCTCTTCCAGCTGTCCCAGTCCTCTTCGTCTTGTATTAAAAAGCCGATCAACATGCTTGGATCCATTTCTCGAATGTGTAGTCGGCGCAACCTCCTCGTATGGCAGGAGCGAAAGTTCGTCCTCTGTGTATTCACTCGGGTCTCTGTGAAACGCCAGCGCCTCTCTTGTATGATGCGGATCGAGGTAGAACAAATACGACCCTTGGTCATCGGACGATCTTTGAGATCCGATAAAGTAGTGCGAGGAAGACGGACGTCCTCTTTGAAAAGAAAAAAAAAATTAGCTGGGTCGAGATTTCAAGAGAAATGCAGATCATCAGGGGGCTCTTTCTTACCCTGCAATCCCTACAGACTGTGGCATCTGTAATGCGGATGTGAGAGCCTCCCAGTACACCGTGTTCGTCTTGTCTACTCCCAGCCTTGTGCTCACTAATATCAGGGTCGGGTGGAAAGCACTGCCTGGCCCTGACATTGCGACCTTCAGAAAGCTATCTTCGTAGACATCGGGGAAATCCCAGAAGCATACACACGAAGAGACTGTGTGTCAGAGTTCGCCAGTGCTCTTAGAATAATGTGTTAGCAGTAGACCGCAGAAGGAGGCTGAAGTTAGAGGGTAGCTCACTGTATACATCGCGACGTTGCAGATGGTCCAAACCATTCGCCAGGATACTTCCCGCAAGCCTCAGCACCATGGCTTACAAACCTATGGATAGAGAAGGGTGCTTGTGGGTCATCCGCAAACATGGAGATAATTTCTCGCTCTCCTGGGCCCCCGTCGCTGACCCGCCAATCTATTGATGTGAGTATCAGTGGCATAGAAATGAACCGTCCTCCATCTAGCACCTAGAACTAAGAGCTACAGTCTCAGTGTAGAAGGTTACTTACTCTGCCTAGTTTCCATATTGACAGTGCATTTGCAAGCAGGCTCTGGCCCGAACGAATCATACAGCCCCAAACCGCTGTCGGAGGAGAATCCACCCTGATCACCGAGGCTCTTTAGCCTCATTGTGAGCGACATGGTCGCGGATGCTCTCGGATCAGCCGACCGCTCAATAGTCTTGAACCCTGAACGATAGGTCATCCATAGGCGCGACTCAAAATCATCCAAGAACGCACCGGCCAACCTCCCGTTTCCGCTCCTTCATCCTCTCCGTAAGCAAGTGATGAGCCAAAGCTGCTCGTTTCTGAGCCTGAGGGGTTTTTCTGAGTTCAACTCAGGCAGTTGAGGTGTTGGCAATTTCGATCCCAAAGATTGGGTTTCTTGTGACATGTTTGAAAGGCCAGTTCGAAGGAAATCCGTGCTCTTATATTTCGGCATGTCCAGCTTATAGGACCGCCCGAGACACCAAACTGGCTGGTTGGCTGTTGTGTTATTCGTTGGCTCGGGATCCCAGAGCATTCGCACGATGCGGCGCCCATACCGGCTCAAGTCCGCTGCTCCGGTAACAGCAGCATCCATAATGGAACGACTTTCGATGAAAAGAAATAAAATCTTCGGCAGCCGTAGCTGGTACCAAAAGCATTCGAAGATAAAGCTGATTCGATACACCCGGGGGAAACAGTGTGCGCAAGCAACGCAGCTGCCGACTTTGCTGTCCGTTTAACGCTTAAGAATGTGGAGAGGATGAGGAAGTGACAGTTTTGGATGCGATGTGAGAGAAAGCTTACGTTTGCCTGGTTCATGGTATAAAATGGGTATACGGAGGGGAGTCGTTGCCTAGTGCTTCTCCTTACTCGTACTTATCAGCTTATCGACGACCCTCAGTCTGCCCGCACACTTCTGTTTATGTAATCGGTTTATGGCCCAAGCAAGACAAGACAAACAGAAAAGAATTTAATATGTCGTGTCTCGAAAGAAAAATCCGACGTAATAAAATCCGACATAATAGAATTCGAACTCAAAT
Source organism: Sporothrix curviconia (assembly GCA_016097085.2). NCBI lineage: Eukaryota > Fungi > Ascomycota > Sordariomycetes > Ophiostomatales > Ophiostomataceae > Sporothrix > Sporothrix curviconia. The sequence goes on from JADMNF010000045.1 coordinate 61,909, forward strand.
CCACACTCCTCCCTCAATATCTAAATTCACTTTCCCTAGTCACTCAAAGACCTTGCACGATAATTCCAACCATACTACGAAAACCACGCAAACCCACGGTCCAAGACCGAGGCGTCAACGATGCCGAAAAAAAAGAAGGGGGCGTTTGGGAAAAAAGCGGCTCGCAAACGAGCCACCGCCGTGGCTTCTGCGTCTACCAAATCGAAAAATATTGCCAGCAACGGCCACAATAGCTCTAACCACCTACAACAATGGAGCATAGGGTCTGCTGCAACAGACCCAACGCTGCCTGGTAAGCATTTGCTTGCACACTCCTAATCTACTACGATGGCCCTTCTCACCATTGTCGCTACAGGCACGTCGATGCAACAATTGGCTTTAAACACGCGAAATAAGGCATCACACTGGGACCAAAATTCAAGCTTGCGAGGTCGGCCTGTCGCATTTGTCAGTGGGGGGTTCATGGAATCATCAGAAGAGGCACAGATATCTGATGGTGACTCCTCAAGCAAAGTAGCAACCAACTTGCCTTCTTCGAAAGGGACCGACTGCCCCAGCACAGCGCAGCACCGGCGGCCAAACATGTCAACGCGGACGACGGTGCCGAATCCCCTCAAGTCTCATTCAACGCCGATGCAGGCTCAAGCGATGAGGAGATCCTATTTAAAGGCCGGGGTGCATTGCAGGACGCGCGCCCGGTAGCCCCAGCTAAGATCGTGCTAGAGCCGGCGGAGGTCATTGCAAACACCAGCACTGACTCAACCCAGCCGCCGGTTCATTCCACCTCATCTGACTCGAATCTATTGAATCTGTTGATCGCAGACTCCGATGACGATGGTGGCAGTGATGCAGCAATCAACGACTATATCGAAAATATGAGCTCCGAAGACATGGCGGACATGGTTCGGCAACTTGCCACAAATCGGCGACAGCTGGGAGGCACACATGACGATATTGTTGTTGGTATGAGCTCTAGCGACACCGAAAGCAGCGGCGAGCGCAGTATCAACACCGGCGATGACAATGCTGATGGCGAAGATGGCTCAACATCAGGAGGGCCGCACAAGCAAAACAAAACTCACGATATGCGATGCCAAGGTCGAAACACTCACAAGCGGACGAACAGTGTTAGCAGCACCGACGATTCGGATGATGAGTGGCAGCTTGCTGCGGATATTGATGACGAGCATTTCGCCAGGCTTTTGGCCAAACAAGAGGAGCTTGGGATGGGCGGAGACGACCTAATTCTTTTCGACGCAATTCCAAGCCGGCGCGCAACACGAAGCCAGAGGCAGCTCGACAAACAACGCAGGCGGTCGAAACGACTGCCACCCTGGGAGACAGCATATGACTTCACGAAAGGCTACCGAGCATCGAGAGGCTCGTATCCTAGCGCCGAAGCCGTCGCAGACGCCTTCGAACAGCTCGAGGTCACTGGCTGGCCAAAGAATGGAGACGAGCTTCAACTCGAGCTGTCCGACTCAGATCTTGAGGCGGCACTGAAGAGTTCTTGGCAAAAAGACAGGATGCGTAAGAAGGAGAAGAAAAAGGCACGCGAGGAGCTGAGATCTCAGGGCCTTCTCAAAAAGAATGCCAACCCAAACGATCCCCGCATCAAGTATCCCAACGGCATGAGTCTTGACGACATGAAGGTCGAGTTCCGTTCCTTTTTACTTGGGTCAGAAATAGGTAAGTGCCGTCTCTCATATTCACCGCCGCCTTCGTTCTCAACTTGATGATCTATTAGCTAATACATAATACAGTGTTACACTATCACCCATGGATGCACATGCACGCAAGGTTGTCCATGAGATTGCATACCGCTTCAATATAACCTCCAAATCCACTGGGTCTGGTGATCAGCGTCGACCAACACTTGTCCGGAAGAAATCCACACTGAGGTTTGATGACGACCTGTTTCAGACTGTCTTTGGCAAAGTACCAAAGACGCTTTTTTGCTAGATTAGATGGCAACAAAATCGGCACAGGGTTTTTCAAGAAGACGCTTGATCGAAAAGGAGGAGGTCCTGGAGCCGCGACTGTTCGCAACGGAGAAGTAGTGGGCGCGTCGGCTCCTGAGATTGGCGTTCAAAATAAAGGGCGCACAATGCTTGAGAAGATGGGATGGAGTACAGGAATGGCCCTTGGAGCAGTTGATAACAAGGGCATCACTCAAATTATTGAGCACGTCGTGAAGCGATCCAAAGCCGGCCTTGGCTAACACATAGGATTAAACCTAGCATGAAAGCCAGATCAAACAATACAAACCCGCTTGTCCACGCAAATGTGAGATGACTCAATCTAGTTCTCTTCATTCGGCGGGCGAGGATGTAGCAAAATCCGTTGAGTAATGAACCACGTATTGAAAAGAAAGAATTTCATTCTCGTATGCAGTAACGCAGTTCGAAATCCTAATAATTGTAGGTAATGTACAGCCGCAAACCCCGTGATCCCGTGGAAACATTGCCCCCTAAGATAAAGCAAAAAAGCAGACCCTTCCGTAACACATTAGAAGACTCCGAGGAATGGTTGTCCCGTTCAGTCTTGTCATGACACCCAAATGCCAAGCAAACCCATGTCCTCGGGGCAAGTAAAAGAAAACATAGCAAGCGAAAAATGAAAATGAGTTCATCCGCTTATTTCGTGGACGTGGAGTACTTGGTGACGGCCTTCGTGCCTTCCGACACGGCGTGCTTGGCCAGCTCACCAGGAGGATCAGGCGGACACTGTGGTTGTTAGTCATGAGTAAACACGAGTGTCGTCAAGTTGTGGTTTGACTTACGAGGTCTGAATCTCTCGGGAGGAGATGGTCGACTTCTTGTTGTAGGCAGCCAGCTTCGAGGCCTCAGTGGCAACGCGCTCGAAGATGTCGTTGACAAACGAGTTCAGAATCGACATGGCACGGTTCGAGATACCGGTGTCAGGTGAACCTGCTTGAGAACTAAACGATCGAGTTAGCAGGTGTTTTGGCTTTGATTTCTTTGCAGGCAAACCACAAACATACCTCTGTAGATGTACGAAGAGTACGTCTCCTTGCGGCCTTGGTCCGCTTCTTCTTGTCACCAGAGGTGGCGGTCTTCTTGCCAGCATCCTTCTTCTCTGGGGCCTTGGAGGCAGTGGCGGGGCCTTGGAGGCGGGCTTCTTGTCGGCGGCCTTCGGGGCATTTTTGCGGTTTTGGTTGGGAAGATGAGAAAGGGGGGAGAGTAAGTTATGCGAAAGTGAGTTGATGTTAGGCTGATAAAGCTTGCTGGCACTGAGAATCGTTGATGGAGAAATATATAACGGAAAAAGACACTTCGTAGATTTTGGGGGGGCACCAGCCCTTTTGTATCCGGACGCGAATTGCGTAGGTGTTGTTGCTGATTGCTAGTCAAAGAAGGTGTGCTGATTTCGCGCGACTGGTAGCTAGTCTGGTCTGTGCTGGGCCGTTTTGGGGCTGGTGGGGCGGGCGTGTTTAGCTGTGGACCTGCTGGCGAGGGAGGGAATCTCCCCTGAAAACAAATCGCAAGAGAGCGACCCCGCCACTGGATGGTTTTAATTGGCCAGGATGGACGAGGTGCCACAACTGTTTTTCTCTATCGGCCAATAAAATCACCATGTTCAGTCCCAGGTGAGCTAGCAATGCAGGCCAGACAGTGTGGGCCCTCAATTCTGGGAAGGCAGGCGAGGCAGGCCACCAGCTTAGCAAGGGCTGAGATTCTCAATGTGCGCGGAACGCGTGACAGTCGCGTTCGAAAAATAGCGAGGCAGAACAGCTTCCACGGCGGGCACGGTTTGCATTTCACAAGCACTTGCGCAACACAGGCCCTTGACAGGACGGTCTATTTGGAGAGAGGGGCAACAGGGGCAAACGCCCCATGGAATACATACCTCCATGTTTGAGCTAGTAATTTCAACATCAACGTCTATCAGCTTCGTCGCAATTTGTGTACGAAGTCAGCTCGATACTACGTACGAATACTATTTGTTCCGCAAGTTTGGAAACCCGTGGCGCCACTACTTGTAGTGATCACAGAACCTACCTCGAGCATCGAATAACACCAATGCTGTTATGATGGTTGGCACTTCTGAGCTGGTTTCGATCTGTGGAGGAGTCCCCTCTGTATAAGATATTGGTTACGCGAACGCGATGCTAGCCTAAGTCATTATGCAATAGTATAGTCTCCTGAAAACTGCGAAACGGTAATCTCAAGGCCATCTGTGACATCGCCTCTTGGGCAAACTACATTCTACAAATTAGGTCCAAAGAAAAGGCCCAAGAGGCATACTCAGTAGAATAGAGGAGTCAGGGACACATAGCTTCCGCGAGACAAAATGCGTATTGTGATTGTAACAGCGCCCGTCATCATCTTTGCTTGCACTACGACGTATCTTATCTTACAGATAGACAGCCACCTGAAGTCCATTTTTTATTTTAGTGGGCTGGGGCTGTTGATTGTTTTGTTTTTGGACCCGATCACCGTATTTGGACTAGCGCGTGTCGCGGAGAGCTGATCCGTGTTCGCGCAATGGTCTGCGCGAAAACTACTTAATAACCACCCTTCCCCCACCAACACTTAAGTCCTGTCACCTGTACTCGAATTTCTTTCACATCAACCAACGCTCACGACTCAACATACTCAGACAACATTACTTGCTCACGCATCTTTCAACTCTTTTCCCACACCCAAAACTCACCAATCAAACAAAATGACTGGAGGCGGCAAGTCCGGCGGCAAGGCCAGCGGTTCCAAGAACTCGCAGACGTAAGTTTTTGCTTCCTGCATTGCAAGGTCGAAAGGTTTTGGTTGTCGAGTTTCTAACTTTTCTCTAGTCGTTCATCCAAGGCTGGTCTCGCGTTCCCCGTTGGTCGTGTGCACCGTCTTCTTCGCAAGGGCAACTACGCCCAGCGTGTTGGTGCCGGTGCTCCTGTGTACCTGGCTGCTGTTCTCGAGTACCTGGCTGCTGAGATTCTCGAGCTGGCAGGAAATGCTGCTCGCGACAACAAGAAGACGCGTATCATCCCCAGACATCTGCAGCTTGCCATCCGGAACGATGAGGAGCTGAACAAGCTTCTTGGTCACGTCACTATCGCGCAAGGCGGTGTCCTGCCCAACATCCACCAGAGTATGTATTTATCCACTTGTTTTGTCTCGCTAGGACGGTATGCTAACCTTAATAGACCTTCTGCCCAAGAAGACTGGCAAGGCTGGCAAGAACGCCAGCCAGGAGCTGTAGGCGGTTGTTTTTCTTATTTTGTAGTTTCTTCATCCTGTTCGGGATTGTTTGGGTGTCATCAATGGGGTCACGGATTCACAATGGTTTGGTTGTTTTATTATGCTCGGGTTGTAAATTAAAGCCCGCCTGTTTCATTTATTCTTTTTTACGGCACACGGTCATGAATGAGGAGATAATTGTTTCTTGATCTTCGTCGCTGCTTTTTGTGTTGACAATGCTGAGGTATTATGTATTGTTCTACAGTGTCAGCTATGATGATTGGCAGTTGACTGGGCCGGCTTCGTTTATGGCCGCCAGGATATGTGTACTCGAAATGCATTTCCGATGTCGAGTTTTGGTATCTGCAACTTCTTGCGTACAACTGGCAACAGCGTTCATACTCCGTAGTAGCGCAGGCCACATTCCTTGTAAACTTGTAAAAACGTTCAAGAGTGCTCGCCTGTTAAGAATGACATCCTTGCGCGTCTATCTTCATTCCGCTATCATCCTCCTTGCTTTGCACGTACCAACGAACAGCTGCATTACCACGTCATATAAAATCCGGATCGCCGTCTAAACTTGCAGGTGTCGAAGCGAAATACAATGCAGCTGCCTAAAACTTCAATGGCGGTGGGCTGTATGTAAAGGAGTGGTCAGTAGGAGATTTTTATTTTATTTATCTGAGTGTGAACGTTGCGCTTACGTTCAGTAATTGGTGGTGGGAGGTTCCGCTCGTATTTCGAACCTGCGAAGAGGGTCAGCTTGTCGTATTCACTGTTGCGTGTGAGCGAAGGAATCTCAAGGCAAACTCACCGCCCGGCGCAGTCGGGAACGCGTATGGTTCAGGGTGCTTCCATTTTTCCAGTAGTTTTTCTGTCTCTTTCAACAGGGCCTGTTATGCCGGGGAACCGTAATCGTCAGCTGTGTTTGAGGGTCGCGATTGATTGCTTGGTGTCTGCGGAACTTCACTACTCTTTGTTGCCTCGGTTCGTGATGTTCTTGTTTGCTTCGAAGAGTGACCGGATATACAATGCCTGACCACGCCACAAGTATCTGTGGACAGCCCAATCAAGGGAAAGTTTCAGTGACCGACGGTACAGCGACCTGGTTGATGGCATGTTAGCTCGTCGAAATGCTCTGTGGACGCCGGTTCGTTGCGTTGTGTCACTCACAGGGCAGCCTGCGAGTCGACATCCTGACGGTGGAGGTCGACGTTATCGTTTATGGCAAGCTAACTAGCGTTTGCCTTTGTTATAGGGTGTTGTTGTGGTTTCCGATAGGATCGATGTTTTGGTAATTGCTGGCAATGAAGCAAAAAAAGGAACCTAGATGGAAACAATTCATTGGTTACGCCTGCTAAATTGTTCTTGTCTCGGATGATGCCTTGTTGCCTGGCTCGTTAGCGCATGTGGTTGGCCAATAGTTTATCTGATATATGTAAGGATTTGAACCCGCTACCACCACCACGGTCCCACTAACAGGCTGAACTCAACCTCTGTTGTAGATGATAGAGTCGTGCAGTCAACAGACCAGTGTAATTATCCTGCGAGTTTTCTTCGCAGAGTTGACCCGTTGTGTTATTGTAATTATTTCAATTTTTTGCCAACTAAGTCGCAAACTTCTGCTCAACTAAAACAATACACCCGATATTATAATTATTCCGCCATATACAAAAACGTTACTTACAAAAGGAGACGTCTATCATTAGTCATAGCTCCTTTATAAGCTCAATTATAAAGCCAGACTTAGAACTTTACGAGGATCCACGAAGATGTAATATCTATTCGTTAAGAGCAATGTAGTTATTGCTAGGCACGTAACGAGCTATGCTAGCCGGAGTTTGTTGGCGTTTGAAGATAAAGGAAAACAGGGCGAGCTCTGGATCACGGCCCTGGCGTGTAGCACCACGATTGTATATATATAAAAGGTAGGACAGGATATAAAGGTATATATATGAAAGCTATGTTTTTGTAAGAGGATCCGAAAACTAGCCTACATAAACACTACACTAAGTGAGTGAGCCTAGGAGTCGGAGACGGCACGGCTACCGTTGGTTGCATATACGGTAAGCTCCTGTCCGTCGAGGACAATAAGACAAGGAGCCTTGAGTTAAGCCTGTCCACGACTGCCGAACATTCGTTAAAATACTAACGAAGTGGTGGCGAACGTGAGATAAGAAAGTAGTTAAGGAATAAAGGAAATCATTATATTTACGGAGTTTAAGCGGTACGTTGTCGGTAACGGCGCCGGATTGATTTTAATATTATAATGAAAATTTTATTATTAATTTAAATAAAGGAAATAAAAATTTAAAAAAACAAATAAATTAATTAAAGTAAAATTAATAAATAAATTTTTATATTATTTATATTTACTTTACTTTTTATATTAAATATACGTTTTTATCATAAAACCTTTTTTATATTTTTTTATATTCTTTTATTCGGTTTAAAAATAATAAAAAACAAGTTAATATTTATTATCGCGGACCGGAGGTTAATTAACCTTATCCCGGCGTCTCGCCGACTTTACCTCCCGCGATAATATCTTCCACGTTTATAATAATAATAACGAGAATACGATTATTATTATCTTTTTTTTATTTTAAACCCGTTTTTATTTTAATAATTATTAAAAACCGCGTCGGTTTTTAATTTATAAGTTAAAGATAATAACTTTTATACTCGTAAAGGTTTAACGTAAAAGAAGCCTAAGGTTATTTTAGTAAAAAGATTAAAATATAATAACGTTTAAGACATATTAAGAGAATATCTTGCCGCTCGTTAACGATTAAATTAAAAAATAAAAGGCTTAAAGTTACACGGTGATCTTTATACAAGACGGGCCCCAAAGCATTTAGTATAAGCCACGACGTTAAATATAAGTGATCGTGGGATTTAATTAATACGGTGGCCGCCGTACAACCCTGATCTGAATCCTATTAAACGCTGTTAAGAGTAGTTAAAGTGCCGTGTTAACGAGCATATCGTTGACGATAAAAGAGTGCCATACCAAACATTACGTAATTAGGTAAAAGAGGCCTGGCAAGCCTTACCTATAAAAGGGTTTCCACGGTAAGACCGTAGATCCAGTGTAGAGAAAGAGGAGGAGAGTAAGGTAGGTTTGAGATAATACGTTATTTATATAAATTACGTATATACAGGGTTGCGAAATTAATTTGTAGTATTTAGTATTAATTTTATACTAATGTAGTATATGTAATTTTAATTAGTATTAGTATGACTCCGTACTATAATTAGTATACTAATTGTAGTATGAAAAATCTATACTACATTTAGTATACTAATTGTAGTATTAGTATGACGTTATACTACATGTAGTATACTAATTGTAGTATTAATTTGAATTTTTAAAAAATTAATGTAGTATACTAAATTAAATTAATTAGTATTTAGTATACTAATTTTTTAAAATATTTTTTTAAAAACATTAAAAAAATTATATTTTAAAAATAAGTTTATATATAAATTAAATATTATTTAACGTATAAAATAAATAATATTAAATTCTTTAAAATATTTTAATAAATTTAATATTAATTAATTTTATTATACTACATTAGTATAAAATACTATATATTAGTATACTAATTGTAGTATTAATTTACATACTACAGTAGTAACTTTGTAGTATTAGTATTTTTGTATAAATAGATACGACATTTATATTAAACTTTCTCGAAAAATTATATACCGATTAGTATACTTTAAACTTGTAACGTAGTGGTTCTTTTTATTCTTTAATTGCTTTTCTTATTTTACGTTCGTTACCGTTTCGTTAATACCTCGACGGTTATTCGGTAATCGTAAATAAGCTTTAAACTCGAGGCTTTTTATTTTATTATTTTTAACGGGCGAAGTTTTACCGTATATATAATTAACGGTAACCGTATTATCTCCGATATTTAAACTTACTTATTTAATATAATATTTATATGAAATTAATTTTCGGATCCTTTTACACTTTCCTTTTTTTTTTTAAATACCGCTTCGGTATTATATCGGAAACGTTATAAAGATTATTAAATAAGTTTATATATAAAACGATTATATATTACGTTTTTTTAATTTAATAGTCCGGGCCGTATTAACCGCGGCGAGGCTTCGTTTATTTATTAACCTTTTTATAAAACGTTTTTTTAATAAAATACGTTTATTTAAGTAAACTTTATTATAATTTATATATAAACGTTTATAAACCTCGTATATAATTATATAAATACGGGTTTACGGTTAACTCGGTATACTTTCGATTATCGATCGTCTCGTATTTCGTTCGTAATTTTAAATTTACGGTAAAGTTTTTATAACGTATCTTAATCCGTTAAATTAAGTTTACGTAAAAATTTACAAGGTTATTAATCTTTTTTCGGAAATAGTACGGCGAGCTTTCAAACGTAATATAATATTTCGTAACGTATATTTAACTTTAAATTTTTTATATATTCATTTTCGGATACGGTAACCTCGTATTAATCTTAACCTTTTTTTTTATATAAATATCTTTATCGGTAATTAATCGGTTAACGACTTTTATAATACGCCGGTAAAAGTAATACTTATAATTTTAATACGTTTAAATTAAAAGGTTTTATATATATATTCGGAAAAAAACGAAAAAAGTAAAAAAAGGTTTATAAATAAACGGTTAATAAAAGTATAAATACTTAAACGTCGTTTACTTTTTAAATAAAATTTTAAAATAAATTTTAACTTTATCCTTTTTATTTTTTAATTTTTATTATTTTTATTTATTTTTTTCCGTTTATTAACTTACTTTAAACCGACTATTCGCCGATTATAACCTCCGATTTTATTATTAACACTATTAAATAATATAATAAGATAAGTTTTACGGTTTATTTATTTTTAATAAATAAAAACCGTAAACTCTCCGACTTTTAAACCGATCGAATAACGTTATATAATATTTTTTTAATAAAATAAAATTTATATCTTTTTTTCCGTTTAATAACCGATTAATAACCGACTAAATACCGTGCGTTTATTATATTTTTCGGGTTAATATAAACTTTCTCGTTAAGTACTTTTACGTCGTTTAAAATTAACGTAATAACTTATATAAACTATTTAATTAATAAAAATTCTTACGTTACGTATATTTAATATCCGTATAATAACCGGTTTAACTTTATATATATTTAATTTTTTTTAAATTAAAAAACGTTACTTAAAATTAATTTAATTTATTTAAAATAAAAATATAACGATTAAAGACCGATTAATCGCCGTATAAAACGACGATAACGAGGTTAAAAATATTATTAAAATAAATAAGATTACGTTTAAGCTTTTAAATATAATACGGGTAACGCGCGCCGTTTAAACGGCGTTTATAAAAAGTTAAAAAACGTATAAATTAAAACATAATAAAAAAAAAACGGGCTTTCGGCGAGGTTTAATTATCGGACCGCCTCACGGTTAATAATAAGCTTTTACGTTTACAAGTTTACTTATCTATCGTAAAAAAGTCGGAGACCGTTCGGTCTCTTTTTAAAAAATATAATTTAAAAAAGCCCGGGATAAGGTTAAACGCTTCTTTATCGTTACCTTTTTTAAACGTTTTAAAACGTTGATAACGAAATAAATAAAAACGTTTAAAACTTTAATAACTTAAATAAATTCGAATAATATCCGCGTAAAATCTAATAATTCGCCGGTTAATAAGATTTTTTTCCTTTAAATTAATAAAATCTAAGTATCGTCCGACGAAACGTTTAAGAAAATTTAAATTAATATAATAACTAACTTTTACGCGTCGTTTATCGTTTAATAAACGGCGGTTTTTAAGGTTTTAAAAGATTAAAAAAAAAACATAACTTTCTTTTTTTCTCGCTTGGCGATATTTAATATTACGAACGGTCGTTAATCATATCTCGGATAAAAACCGTTTAAACGCGTTCGTTATATTTAAAAACGTAAAAGTTTATATTTTTCCTTTTATTTTTTACGATAGTTTTCGGGCGTATAAATTTTAATTAAATATCGAAAGGTTTACGAATAATTAAAAAAATATTAACTTTTATAAAAAAATAATACTTAATTACGTGAAAATAATAATATAAATAAAATTTTTTATTACTTTTATTTAAAACTAATCGGCTTTTTTTCGGGAAACCGTCGCCGTAAAATCTTTTTATTTCTTATATTTCTTAAATACTTTTTTTTAATATTTATTAAGTTTTATTTATACATTTATTAAATAAATTATAAACTTTTAAGTATTATATTCGGTGAATTAACTTTTTTATTTTATTAAAAATTACGTAACCGATCTTTTACTATAATATAAAATAATATTTTTAATTTTCCACTTATTTTCTTTATTTACAAGATTAAAAAATAATATATTAATTAATTAACGATATCCGGCCGATTTTTTTATAATTTTAAGATTAATATTAAAAATATATCGTAGTTTTTATATATTTTATAAATAACGTTATTTTATATATTTATATTTCGACTTTTTTAAAAATATAAATTTTAATATAAATAAAAACCGTTTTTAATTTATTAACGAATCGAAAATTTTTTATTAATAATTTTACGATATTTTTTTTAAAGGTTACCGGTTAATATTTTTTATTATAATACTTTTTTTAACTTTATATTTAATTTTTTTAATATTTATTTATCGTTAAATATACGGTAATTATCCGACGTATCCTTTTTACGATATCTTCGACTTAAACTTGATTAACTTTAATCTTAATTTATTCGATTATACGAAAGTGAAATCCGTATAAAACTTAAAAAAAAATATACCGATAAAAGATTATAATCGATTATTATGTAAAAATATTATATCGTTTAATATTTTAATTTATTAATTTAAATTATTAAAGTAATAAATGTGTAAATATTTTTTTAAAAAACTAATTAATCCTTTTAATTTATTCGTTTATTTACAGATAATAAACGGTAAATAACCGAAAAAATATACTTTTTAATAAATTTAACTCGCGTTAAAATTTATTAATAATTAAATTTTTTAATAAAAATAATCTCTTATAAAATATTATATTTATTTTAATATATTTATAAAATAATTAAATAAACTCCGGTGTATTAATAAACTTTTAAATAACGATATATAATATATCGATTAACGATAATTAAGAATAATATTATAAACGACGCCGTTATAACGAATATTTAACGGTAAACCGATAATAAAATTTATATTTAATTTTTAAAAAAAAAATTTAATTTTAATAACGATTAAAGTTAATTATATAATTTATAATAAAAATTTATATTATTTAATATATAAAATAATTAAAAACGTATCGGCGAACGTTTTTAAATATTTTAAATTAATAAAACTTATAAACGAGTAACTTTTTCGGTACGGGTTTTTTTTAAATATTTAAACCTTTTATTATTATAATATAATAATATATAAGTATATAATATAAAATGTTATCCGTTAAAACGACGATACGTTTTCGAAAAATAAATAATTTATCGTTATTAACGTTATAACCTTTTTTTCCTCCGATTTAACGAATATTAATTATTTATACCGCGATATATACGTTATAACGTTATAAACGGATAAGTATTCTCGTATAACGAACTTAAAGTCTTTTTATATAATACCGTTTCGTCGGATAATAACCGTAGATTTATCGAATCGAAAAATATAATATATCTTTAATTATAATATTCTCTTAACTTTATTCTTTCTTAACCTTAAACTTTAATCGGGGATTATTTATTATTAAACGATAGTTTTACTTTACTTTACACCGATAAATAAGTAATAATAATAATTATACGAATCTACCTCACTTAATTAAAATAAAAGTTTTTAACCTTTAATATTTTAAATTATTAACAAGTCGTAAACGAGTTATATAACACGTAATAACTTAAATAAAAACTATTCTTAACGATATATTTAAAAGTTATAATCTTTTACGGTTAAAGTAAAATCGACGAACGATAATACTTCGATAAATACCGAAAATACGTCGTAATATAAAACTTCACCCTTTATATAATCAACGCGCCGTGAAATCGCATTAACGATATTAATTATATATAACGGTTTTATATTAATATTAAATAATATTAAACGAAAAATATAACGGGTTAGTCGGCCCCGGAGATCCTTCGCCGATATATTAACGACGTTTTTAAAAGTTTAATAATTTATTAAAATAATATTTATTAAATACGCCGTTAAAATAATATTATTAATATTTTAAACTCTCGATAATAACTAGTAATTCTTACTATTTAATATTTTAATATATCTTTCGATTAAAAACTTTTAAGAGTAAAACTTAATTATCCTCGTAAAATTATATAAGGATACCGGTTAACGTTTTTTCGAAGGTATCGGTCTTTATATATATAATAATAATACGTTAAAATGTCGGAGAATAAATACCGATTAAAACCGTTATTTTAAATCTTCGAATGTTATTATACTTTAATATTTTAACGGAAAGTTAATTATTTTTCCGTTTTAATTTTAATAATTAATAAACGGAATTATTTTCGAGTACTTAACGATAAACCTTCGGTAAAAGTTAAAGAATTTTAAAAAAAATTAAATATCTTTTACGTTAATTAACGCGGTTAATCAACGATAATTTTAACTTTATCCGGATCTATCCTTAAACCTTTTATACCTACTTTAAATCTTAAAAATTTAATCTTTTTTAAAAAAAATATATACTTAAATAATTTAATATATAAATTATATTCCCGAAACCGTTTAAAGACTTATCGAAAATAACTTTTATATTTTTAATAAATTTAAAGTAAATTAAAATATCGTTTAAATAAAGAAATAAAATATATCGATTAAACCGGATAACGTTTTATATATATATACGTTTAAAAATAACCGGTATATTTATTAACTTAAAAAATATAATTTATACTCGAATAATCCGTATTTAATTTAAAAAACAATCTTTTATTTATCACCGTATTTAATTCGTAAATAATAATAAACCTCGTTAAAGTTTATTTTAAAAAAAACCTTCGAATTATATAATAAACCTCGTTAATTAAAAAAAGAAAAAGTAACGATTTTTTTTATAACTTTATTTAACCCTTGGTAATCGACGTATAATCGAAACGTGTTGTTTTTCTTAAAAACGAATAAAATAAATGCTTTTATTAAGCTCGAATTAAATTATATACATTCGTTTTTTAATTATTCGGTAATATATTAACGAAAGGCTATAAATTACGAAAACGATAGTTAATAAATAAAATAAACTTTAACTCTTTTTTAACTCGATTATATATTCAACTTTTTTAAATATAAAACTCTCTTAACAACGTTTTTATTAAATACGTCGACGAAGTCTCGGAGGTAAGTAAATAATTAATCGATAATAAGATTAAACTCCACGACCTCCTCGTTTACTCTTAATAACGTTTTTATTAAATACGTCGACGAAGTCTCGGAGGTAAGTAAATAATTAATTAATAATAAAATTAAGCTTTACGACCTCCTCGTTTACTTATCGTAAATAAGGCTCCGTCTCTTTTAACTATATATATATTATTAATATAAACGATACTTACCGATTCCCCTACGAACAGTCTTCGTTAAAAATATTTAACTGGTTTAATTTAATAAGGTTGAAAGTGCCACGTTTTAAAAAGAGCGTTAATAATAATACCGCCGTTTTAAATCTTTTATAATTTAAAAAGATTAAAAGCTCGTTTAACGATCGTTCGGTGATAAAAAAGAATTATTTAATCTTTTATTTAACTTAATAATAATCGATTAAAATAAAAGTAACGTTATATACGTTAAAAGTAAGTATACCGACGGTATTAATATTATTAAATACGAACGACGTTTAATCGTAAATACGTCGAAAGTATAGTAAACGAGTAAAGTTAATATTTATAATATTAACGTTGGTTTTTATATTTAATTACACTTTTATTACGTTTTTCTAACTAAACTTCGTTATATATTCAAAGATAATAATAATACACGGCGACGCGTATCCTTAATTTTAAAATAATTTTTAAATCGTTATTAAAATTAAAGTGTTCTTTTATAACGACTTTAATTTTCCGCTTTTACTTTAAAAATAAATATCCGATTATTTATTATAAGTCGAGCCGAATAAACCTAGACTTTTATTATTTTTTTATAAATTATTTTTTTTTAAATAATATTTTATTTTTATATACCCGTTCTTATAATAAAACGTGTAAATAATAAAAGTGGTTAAAAAAGTTATTTTTAAAAAAAAACGGACTTAAATTATACCCCCGTCGATTATTTATTAAAAATTTTCTTTTTATTAAAATTAAAACGGTTTTTCTTTTTAAAACGTAAATACTTAACGGTTAATCGGTGACCGTCCGCCTCACCCTTTCGTTTACGTTATTAATATTAATCTTAATACTACTTATAACTTCGGCGATTTTTTTAATATCGTTAAACTTTTTATTAATCACTTAATCTTAATACAATTATTACCTTATATTAAAGTTTAGTCGGCGTTAAAAATCTTACGTAAAATAATCGAGAAATATAAATAATTATATATTATATAAAACCTTTCGGTAAAAGTTATTATACTTACATTAATATATTATAAATATATCGTTACTTTATTTAAAGCTTTAAAACTTTAAAGTTTTTTAAATAAACGATAAGTCTACGTTTATATATTTAAATAATCGCGGCGGTAAAAATAAACGAAGTTAGTTTAAATTAACGAAAAATCGGCTTTTATACGGCGACGGTTATTTATATATTTTTTTTAATTAATAATTTAATTAATAAAAAAACGAATAATAACTTAAATAATCTTAAATTTATTAAACGCGTTTCGGCGAAAAGTCGTTTAATAAACGTTCTCGATAATAAAGATTTATTTTTTAATATCGTTTACCGTAATATTAAACTTAAGTTTATTTATATTATATTATAAAAGTTTATCGTCTTTTTATCAATGATAAAACTTTATATTTCCGTTTTTACGTTAAGTTTTTACGAGTATAAAAATTATTATTTTTATAAGTTTTTATATCGTAAGTTTTTTAATAAAATCGGAGACCGACGGTGATTTTTCGTCGATTATCGGAATAAAAACGTTTTTAAAATAAAAAAGGACGGTAATAGTCGTGTTTTTATTACCGCCGTTATAAACGCGAGAAATACTATCGTAAAAATTTAAATACAAACGATAAAATTTTCACTATAACGTTAAAATAAATTTAATTAATCTCCGATTTTAATAATAAAATATTAATTTATTTTTTTATGATTCTTTAAATTAAATAAAAAAGTAAAAGTAAAAAAAATATAAAAAAGTTTTTATAATAAAACCGTAGATTTAATATAAAAAAAAGAAAAAAAAAAAAGTAAAATAAGTTTAAAATAATATAAAAATTTTATTTATCGATCCGTTTATAAAAAATAAACGAATTTTAAATTAAATACTTTTATATTTTATAAATATATACGGTATTTAATTTATAAACCATTATATAACCTTTAAAAAAATTTATTTTCTCCGTTTAATTATAAACAATAAAATTTTCACTATAACGCCGAAGTTTATCCGACGCCGTCGCCGACAACGTACCGTTTAAACTCCGTAACACGGTAGTTCTTTTTATTCTTTAATTACCTTCTTATCTTACACTCGCCACCGCTTCGTTAATACCTCGGCGGTTATTCGGTAGTCGTGGACAAGCTTTAAGCTCGAGGCTCCTTGTCTTATTATCTTTAACGGGCGGAGCTTTACCGTGTGTGTAGTTAACGGTAGCCGCGCCGTCTCCGATACCTAGGCTTACTCATATAGTGCAGTGTTTATGTAAGCTAGTTTTCGGATCCTTTTATAAAACGTTTATTAAATAACTTTTCGTCGAGGCGCGTCTGATAAATTTAAGATTATTTAAATTATTACTCGTTTTTTTATTAATTAAATTATCGATTAAAGAAAATATATAAATAACCGTCGTCGTACGGAAACCGATTTTTCGTTAACTTAAATTAACTTCGTTTATTTTTATATTATAATTATTTAAATACGTAAACGTAGACTTATCGTTTATTTAAAAAACTTTAAAGTTTTAAATAAAATAATAATACACTTATAATATATTAATATAATATAAAGGAAAACGGGGTGACTATAAAGATAACTTAATAAAAAAGAAAATAAAGAAATATAATATATATAATATATAATAACTTTCGTTTAAACGATTATTTTTAAAAAATATCGTTTACGTAAAAGCTTTCTTTTTATATTTTATAAAATAATCTTCCTTCGTTTTTTCGAAGAATTTGTGTAAAGTATTTTTAATATAGTCGGAGATTAACCGTTAACGTAACCTTATAAAATATTAAACTTTATACCGTTATTATATTGAAACCGAAATATAATAATTAAAAAGAGTTAAAAGGTTAAAATTATAAGTAATAATTATTAACTGACTTTATTTAATTTAAAAGGTTAAATTATTTAGTTTTTTTTTATATTATCCTTTTTTTTTAAAATATCGTCCCGATATTTAAATAATTAATACAACGATACGTAATTAACGGGAAAAAGTTATTTTTATACGTTTTTTTTATTAAAGTGTTTTTATTTTTTTTTACTTTTATTCGTCTTACCCTCGAGCCGTGACTTATTAAAAGCCATTATAATATAACGTTCTCAATTATTATATTATAAATACATATAATATTCTAATCGTTATAATACTAAAGGCTTTAACGTATTTAAGTATTATAATATAGTGCTCTTTACGTTAATATATAGCGTATAAAGACTGGTTTATAAACGCGTTATTAATATATAAGTGTTTATAATGTTAATATATTAACTTATAATGTTTATAAGCGTTATAATATATATTTATTTAATGTTTATAAATATACATAATTTATTATATATTATTATATAAATTTATTAAAAAAAATTTTAATATAAAATAAAATTTAAATATAAAAAATTATTATAAATTATTATATATTTAAATAAACGTGTTTTTATAATATATTATTTAAATATTACGTTTAATAACGTATATATCACGGTATAAATAGTTAATATTCGTTAAAACCGAAGGAAAAGGAGGTTATAACGTTAATAATAATAATTATTTATTTTTTAAAAACGTATATCGTTTTAACGGATAACTATTTTACGTTATATATTTATATTATTATATTAATAATAATAAAAGGTCCGGATATTTAAAAAAACTTATATTAAAGAGTTACTCGTTTATAATTTTATTAATTTAAAATATTTAATAGATTTCGCCGATATATAAAAATTAAAAAAATCATAATTAAATTATTTTACGTTATTAAATTAATATAAGTTCCTCGTTATAAATTATAATAATTAATTTTATTTTATATTAAAATTTTTTTAATAAATTTATATAAATAATAATATAATAAATTATCGTATATATTATAAACATTAAATAAACATACGTTATAACGCTTATAAACATTATAAATTAATATATTAACATTATAAACACTTATATATTAATAACGCGTTTATAAACCAGTCTTTATACGCTATATATTAACGTAAAGAGCACTATATTATAATACTTAAATACATTAAAGCCTTTAATATTATACGATTAAAATATATATATATTTATAATATAACGATTAAGAACGTTATATTATAATAGCTTTTAGTAAGCCACGGCTCGAGAGTAAACTACGTAACTCGAGGGTAAGCCGCGAATAAAAGTGAAAAAAGATAAAAATACTTTAATAGTATTAATAATTATTAACCGCGTTATTTACCGCGAATTTTATAATTAAAATAATAAAAATAATTAAAATAATTAAAAATAAAAACTTACTTAATTTTTTAACCGTTATTTCGTTTAAATTATCTTCTTCCGGTAATTCGGTTAAAAAAGACCGATCCGTTGACCGTAAATAATATTCGGATAAAATATCTCTAACAACGAGATTTAAAACGTGTGCAACACATTTTATATCGTTATTAAAAAGTAATCTCTTTTTTTCTTTAAATTTAAAAGAAAATAAAGTTAAAAACGTATTATTATTTCGAGTAATATCTCTAGTAATACTATTAAATGTTAATAAAAATCCGTATTATTTAAAAAATTATTAATATAATTATTATAATATTAAAATAATTATTATGATTATTAGAATTCTTACTTAAAAACAGTCTCAATCGGTAAAAAATTATTTTCTGAAATTATATTATTAATTTCGATAAATATATTTTGACCGGTATGAATCGATTCGAATTCTTTAAAACCTAAAAAATAATTTACGTTAAATTAAGACTTTTTAAAACGTTATATAATAATATTTTAATAACTTACCGATTAATTCGTATTTTAATTCGAAATTAGGATTAATATACGAAATAATTAATCCTAAATACGGTACTTGCGTATTTGAAGTACACAAATCGAATATTAATGAAAATCGACCGTGTTTTTCGATGTTTTTTTAATATTCGATTTAATTAAATCAAATTGTGTATTAAACGTTTTATTTAAGATAAATTTAATTTTATCTCGATTAATAACCGGTAAAGACCTATATTAATTTTTAAAGTTATTAATAAGAAATTATAATAATTAAAAATAAAAATAATTAATAAAATTTAACTTACGGGTTATAATAAGATAATAAATCTTGAAAAGATTTCGAATTTAATACCGTAAAAGGTAAATTATTATCAATAATAAAATTTAAAATTTTATTATTACGAAATAATTTTCTTTTATTATACTTTAATATAATATTATTATATTTAATAAGTATTTATTTATATATGTTAATAATATTAAAAAAGATAAATTATTTATATTTTAAAAATTATTTTTAAATATAGTAGTTTGAAAACGCGAGTTAAAACGTATTTAAACATTATTTATTTTAACCACTTTTAATATTAGAAAACCACTTTCTATTTTTATTTTAATTAAATAATTTTCTTTTATTATACTTTTAATATAATATAGTTATATATATAAGATAAAAATAAGAAATCCTTTAATATTTATATTTTAAAAAATATTTTTTAAACCCGTAACTAAAAATATAAATTAATATGTATTTAAATACTATTTATTTTTATTTAATAGTTTTCTTTACTTATAATTTTTATATACTATATTTATATTTTAATAGTAGATTTATATATACGTGAAAAATATTAAAAACATAGATTATTCGTACTTTTATAAATTAGTTTTAAATATAGTAATTTAAAAACGTAAGTTAAAACGTATTTAAACATAATTTATTTTAATAACTTTTAATTTAAAAAAGACTTTTTACTTTTATTACTACGAAATAATTTTCTTTATTATACTTTTAATACAATATAATTATATATAACTAATACTTATATATATACGTTAATAATATTAAAAAGACAAATTATTCGTATTTTTAAATAATATTTTTAAATAAAAGGTTTAAAAAACGCGAGTTAAATCGTATTTATATACTATTTATTTTAACCACTTTTAATACTAAAAAACTACTTTTTATTTTTATTTTAACCAAATAATTTTCTTTAGTTATATTTTTAGTATAAACGTAGTTATATATAATTAATTCTTATATATATGCGTTTTTAATATTAAAAAGATAAATTATTCGAAGTTTTAAAAACTATTTTTAAATAAAAGGTTTAAAAAACGCGATTTAAGACGTAATTAAACACTATTTATTTTAACTACTTTTATTATTAAAAAACCACTTTTTATTTATAATTTAACGAAATAATTTTATTTAATCGTATTTATAAAATAATATATTTATATATACTTATTTTATATATATACCGTATTTTATAATTAATATATATAAATATTTAATATTTAAATAATAATTTTAAATAAAGTAATAAAAACGAAAGTTAAAATAAAACCGAGTATTATTAAAATTAATATATAATATAAGAATATTTTTACAAGGATAATTTAATATGTAGTGTATTATTATTTAAAGTGGAGTAATATAAAGTGGTATTATTATTTTTACAAATCCTTTTTAACTTACTGATTAAATCTACTGATTTGGATTTTAAAATGTCTATAAATAATAGCTTTTACTTCCGGTTTTCTAAATAAATTTTATTTAACCAATAACATTTTTATCTTTTATTACTTTTTTTATTGGTTTTTAATCGTTTTTCTTCGCCCGGGAAGGCGGTAAACTAACAAAATGGATTCAGACGGTCCTTATTCGCCCCCTTCTTTTGAAGACGACGAATCTATCGTCGTTACAGAGCCTTTACCTTCCTCTTCACCTCTTGCTATTCGTTTTAGGCCTAAACGGCCTAGAAAAGTCCTTTTTGAACACCCGGATTTCGTTTTAGACGATTCAGACTCCCTTATTTACGTTATTTTTAATAGTTTAATTCGACGTACGTTTCTTCCTTTTAAAGAAGGTGAATTACGTCGAGTTAAAGTTGAATGTACGTAGTAAGTTTTTTTCTTTAAATATTTATTAACTTTTAAGTTTTAAATATTAATTTTAATACGGTTTAGATGTAATTATTCAAAGGATTTACCTTTAAATGGTTTTAAAAGTACGAATTTCGTGCTCTATTATAAGAATAAACATCCTTTAATTACGTATAATAAAGAGTCAGAAAAAAGTCTTTTAAAAAGTAAGTTTTTTTTCTTTTTGTTTTATATTTACTTTTTTTAATTTTATTAATAATTAAAAAGTCGATGAAATTCCTAATTCATCGTCTTTAACGAGTTTTTTTACGCCTTCTACTAGAAAAAGGCCACGTTCAGACACTCTTCAAGACACGATAAAAGAGGATGAATTTAATAATAAAATTTTAAATTTTATTATTAATAATAATCTCGCTTTTAACGTAATCGACTTTAAATCGTTTCAAGATTTATTAAGTTATCTTAATAAGTAAGTTTTTTTTTCTTTTCTTTTATTATATATTAATATTAATTTATTATTAATTAATAAATAATTTATTTTAGGTTTATTACGGTTATTAACCGTAAAAAGTTAAAATTTATTTTAACTTCGATTTTAATATAAAAAAAGTTTAAAATCGAGAATAAAATTCGACGAAATATTAAAAAACACAGTACTTTTTCGTTTTCTTTCGACTTTTAAACCTTAAATTCGTAAAATGCATATTTAAAAGTAATAATTACTTTTATTAATCTTAAATTCGAACTTATTTATAAGTTAATCGGTATATTTTTTATCTTTTTTTTATTTTTTTTATTATTTAATAACTTTAATTATATAATTAATTAATTTATTATAAGATTTAATGTTTTAATATTTCTCACACCGGTGAAAATATCTACGATATTATTATCTCTATTATTCAAGAATATCCTTCGTTAAGTATAAAAGATATTTTTAAATATATATTTTTAACTTTTTATTATTTTTAATAAACCTTTACTAATTAAATAAAGTATAACTAAAGATAATACGGTTAATAATAATATTTTTATAACATTATTTAATAAAAGCTTTTAAGAAAAGCTTAGTATTTCTTTTAATAATAATATTAAATACGTTACGTACGTTTTTAATATTATTATTAAAGATATATTAAAATCTTTTGCAAAATCGAGTGAATTATTTAGTGGTAAGTTATTTTAAATTATTTAAATTATTTTAAAGCTTTTTTATTGATTATTTAAATTTATTTACACGTATTAAACGTTTAACCGTTTTAATACGTTAAATTAAAAAGATTCGAGAACTTTTATTAAAGGGTATTAATTCGTGTAAACGAATAAGTACTTTTTTAATTAATTTTTTACGTCGTGTTATTTTATTTAATATATTTTTTAACTTTTTAACGTTTTTTTAACCCTTTATTAAATTTTATATTATTTTAAATAATAAATAACTTTACCCGGTAAAATTTAACGTTTTTTATATTTTACGCTTTTCTTAAATTTAAAAAACCTTTAATTTACGTGTATAATAATTATCGTTATACTACCGAGTTTAAGGATATTTTTATTTAAAACGAAGAGTGGTTAATAATCGAAGAATTTATCCGGGTTTATTAAGTTTTTTATAAACCTATAATTCGATTATAAAGAGAGGTTTATATTACGTTTTTATTTATATTTTTAGATATTTATAAAATATTTAAAAAAACTAGATGGTTTAAAAGTTGAATATAACGGACGGCTTCTTAAATCTGTAAGTTTTTTTACTTTTTATTTTTTAAATATTTAACGTTTTTAATTAATATTAATAATTATTATAGGATTATTTTTCAGATTTTGTTACCGTTATTATAGACGGTTTAATTAAATTTGAAAAATATTTTCCACGGCGCCTTTCTTTTAATAGGTTTAACGAATATAAAGCTTATATTTTAAGCTTAATTCTAGACCCTAAGATGAAATTACGGCATTTTTCTTCTGGACGATTATTTACAAATAATTAAGCGGTAACCACGGTAACGAATTTACTTCGTTAAGAATATATATAATTCGTAAGTTTTTTAACTTTTTAACTTTTTATCTTTTTAACTTTTTATCTTTTTAACCTTTTAACTTTTTATTAAGTTAATAACAACGTTTGGAATTAATATCTTAATATTTCTTTCGATGAACTCGCCGAATCCACTTAAGAAAACGACGAAATCGATAAAAACGACAGTGACGAAGAGGATTTTATTCGTTTATTTAATCGTTTAAACGAAGTCGATATTTACTTGGTTAAATAATACGAAGTTATAATGGTATATTTTTATTTTATTATTATTATTATTATTAGTATTATTATTTATTAACTTTTTAATATTTTAGGTTAAACCACTTGATTACTAGAAAACGAATTCGTTTAAATATCTAATTTTAAATGTTTTAACTAAACGGTATTTAACTATTCTTACTACTTCGGCTATTATTAAACGTATTTTTTTTATTAATAATAACGTAGTAATAAAAAACAAAAATCGGCTTTTACCTTTAACGGTAAGGCAGATTATGTTACTACGGTATTAAAAAATAATAAATATTAATAACTTTAATAAGTTATTATTTAAATAATAATTATTTTTTTAATAAATAATTAAATATTATTTTTTTACTTTTATATATATATATATATCATATTAAAAGTAATTAAAATAAATAATATTTAAATACGTTTTAACTCGCGTTTTTAAACTATTATATTTAAAAATAGTTTTTTAAAATATAATAATTTATTTTTTAAATATATTTAACGTATATATATAAATACTTATTATATATAACTATATTATATTAAAAGTATAATAAAAGAAAATTATTTAATTAAAATAAAAATAGAAAGTGGTTTTCTAATATTAAAAGTGGTTAAAATAAATAATGTTTAAATACGTTTTAACTCGCGTTTTCAAACTACTATATTTAAAAATAATTTTTAAAATATAAATAATTTATCTTTTTTAATATTATTAACATATATAAATAAATACTTATTAAATATAATAATATTATATTAAAAGTATAATAAAAGAAAATTATTTCGTAATAATAAAAGTAAAAAGTGTTTTTTTAAATTAAAAGTCGTTAAAATAAATAATATTAAAATACGTTTTTACTCGTATTTTAAAATCCCTTTAATTAAAAATAATTTTTAAAATATAAATAATTAATTTATTTTCCGTTTTTAACGTATATATATATTTATTTATTAAATATAATTCTATTATACTATTTATATAAATAAAGAAAATGATTTAATTAAAATAAAAAAGGTGGCTTTTCGTGTTAAAACTTAATAAATAAAGAGTTTATTACTTTTTTTTAACTTACGTTTTTTAAAACACGAATTCTTTACATCTTAAAATATAATAACGTATACATATATAAAAGAGTTAAATATAATTATATTATTTTAAAGTTACGTTTTTAAAATTTAATTTTATAAATATAAAAATAAATAGTAGTTTTTTATTAAAAACAATTAAAATATAAATTTAATTACGATTTAAGTTATATTTTTATTTTAAATAAAATAATAAATTTAATATATTAAATTTAATATTTTTCGTTAATATATTAATATTTATATATTTTCGTTAATATATTATATTAATATAATAAATTTATTATTTAATATATTAATTACTGAAAATAAATGATCGAATATTATAACGGTATTATTATAATTTAATTTTAATTTATTTAAATTAAAGTTAATATTAAAAGTTAATATATAAAATAATTTTATATAAAGTTTATTTATAAATAATTTTTTTAAAAAATTATAATTTTTTTATTACTAAATTAATTATATATGTATTTTATAAAATAAAAATTATATTTAATTATAATAATTTAATGTTAGTATTTATATTATTATTAATATTAAAAATAAAAAAATTATATAAAAAATTAATAAATTAAAATTAAATTAAAAATTAAATTAAAAATTAAAAAAAAATTAAAAAATTAAAATTTATTTTATTAAATATATAATTATAAATAATAATATAAATATTATATTAAATTATTCATCGTTTATTATTTATAAATAAACGGGTAAATAAAGTATATAAACTAGATTTTAAAGTATTATTTAAAAGTATTTATTAATAATATGTAATCGAATTAATTTTTTTTATTTTATAATATAAAATTTACGGCGAATTACGGTTAATAATATTATAGGTTTATTACTTTTTCGAGCGTTTTATAAATACAATTTAAAAATATATATCAATATCAAAGTTAACGTTATAAAGGGGAAATACCGGCCGTATAAAATAAGAATTAAAAAGATTCGCGCCTTTAAAATAAAAGTTAAAAAGTATTAACGAAAAGTTTAAATTTTTATAAAAAGTATTACGATAAAAATATACTTTAAAATTTCGAGTCGGGACCTTATACTTTTATCGATGTAAAATTTTAATTAAAAAAAACTTAAAAAAAGTTTCTTTTAATTTTATAAAACTATTTAAAATCTTCGAGATTATAAAATCGTAAGTTTATAAATTAATTTTATTATAAAAATACTCTCGATTATATAATATATTCCCGGTTACGTTATTAAATTAATAACGCGCTCGGGTAAGTAAAAAGGCGGCGACGATACCGTTTTCCGTTCTCGAAGATAACGAGAACGAGAATAAAGTAAAGGTTATTAAGAATAAAATAAACGTATAAAGAAGAAGTTTATTATTTAATTAAATAGACCGGTGGTTTATTAAGTATAATTAATAAATATCGGAAAAAAATATAAAGAATATAAAAAAAGTTATTTAAAATTATGTAAACTTATTAAAAAAAAGAAATAAATTATTAAAAATTAAATTAAACGATTATTTAAAATATCGCGGTTTCGTTATATATAATTTTATTAAATTTTTTAATTAAAAAAAAAATCTTTAAATATTTTTAAAAAAAAATAAAAGTATATATCGTTAATAAAGAATTAATAATATAAGATAACGTTAAATCGAGATATTAACGGCGGTATAAAACGTAAACAAGTAAAAAACTTTTTTTATATTTTAACGACTTAACGTCGTTAAAAACGAGTCGCGTTTAACGATTTATTACGAGTATAACCGATCGCCGGGGTAAAAATATAAATATTCGCGTTCCGGCTTTATACCGTTATAATTAAACGTGATAAAAAAATATTAACGTGTGTTTTATATCTCGTTAATAATATTATTGTACCGGGTATAGACGGTTACGTTAATAAAACCGGTTATTAATTAATATAAACGTTTATACGCCCGAATAAAACGAATTAGTTTATAAAGATATTCTCCGGCGAATAAAATAAAAATCGAAGGTTTTTTTATTAACCTCGAGATTATAATTTAAGTATAACTTAAAATAATAAATAACGGTTTATAAAATATTATATATGTTATTAATAATAAACGCCGGCGATTTTTCGTAACTTTTATAATAAAACTCGTAAAAAACGTAATAAACGTTTATATATTAACTTTTAATAAATAAATATAATATATATAATTTATATAAAATATAATAAACGTAAATATATAAATATAAGTTTAATTTAAACTCGGGCGATAAGTCACGGTTAATCGGTTATATATCGCCGCCGTTTAAATCGCCGTTATTATTATCGTTATTATTATAATTACCGTCGTTAAAAAGGTTAATTATTTTTTTATCGTTATCGTCGTTAAAAAATAATGTCGTAACGGTAATAAAAAGTACGATAATTAAAAACGTTATAATAACGGTAACGGGACGGGGCGATATATAAAGATTTTAAATAAAACGAGATTATATAAATAAAACGCGACGCGTTAACGAATCGGTAAAAAGGCGATTAAAACGTAACCGTTAATAGTTAATTAATTAAAAATAAATTAAAGATAGACGTATAAAATTTAAAATAAAGTAATCCGTTTAAAAGGTAAAGGATCGGTAATTAATATAATAACGGTATAAGAATTTTAAAAATAACGAGATGTTATATAAACTCGTAATATTAATAAAAAATGCGGTGATAATAAAACGAATAAGAGAATTATTTAATAATATAACGTAATAACGGGTTATTATATTAAAAACGTTATAATCACTTTAAAAAAAGTTAAACGGATTACGAGGTTTTATACGAATAATATAACGTAAACGTTTATATAACGACTTTCACTCGTTATAAGTGGAGTTTAAAATAAAGTTATTATAAGAGAATAAAGTAAAAGGTTTACGAGTCGTTATTAAATAATAGTTAAAGTTACGGTGATACGGTTATAAGTAATATTATTTTTAAAAACTTTTTTTTTAACAATCTTAACGAGAAGTTAAAGAAAAAATAATAAAATAAACTATTAATTAAAAGAAATCAAATAATTTAATTATTCGGTAACCGTACTTTTTTATATTATTAAAAAAACGACTTAGTAATTACTTTTTATAAAAAAATATAATAAACGCGATTTAAATATTTACTCGAATAAAATATATATTTCGTAAATAATTTATTTAATCGAGTAATAAGTATAAATAAAGTGTTCTTGTATAAAATTATTACGATAAATATAAATATTTATTTATTTAAATAAAAAACGTAAATAAGTGTACTTATAAATATTAATTTTTATTTATTAATAAAAAAACCGAAAGATAATACTCCGCGTGTCGGTATGATGGCAGCGAGAGCACCACCAGGAGGCCATGGGGAGGCCACCGCACCGCTTAATAAAGCGTGCCCACGTGACTAGCTTAACTAATATAACACTCCGATCTAAATGATCTGTGATAACGGTGACCGCCGTAACTCTTAACCGTGGCTCGCCCACGGATCAGGGGCTTAGCGTCAAGAGTTAGTATATGGAATGGTTTCGTGTAGAGTTTGTATGTAGATAGATTCTGAGAAGAATCAAGACCCTTTTACCACCAGATCAATTGTATAGCTTCCTCTTAGGACAGGAAGTCGTACAGGATCACGGTAATTCGGCATCAGCGTTTTATACCGTCACCGCGAATATTTAAACGAGTTATTTAATTAAATAATAATTAATAAAACGTATTTAAAAATATTATTAATAATTCGTATATATATAACGAAAAACCGATTATAATACATTTAACACTTTTAAACCTCGCACCGTATCGGCGGCCGAAAGATTAAACCGTTATATAATATAAAAGATTATAAAGTAACTCGTTTATTTACGAAAAACTATAAATAATTAAAAAATTAATTAAAACTTTTAAACTTTATAAAAATCAGTCTCCTTTACTTAAAGAGCGTGGCCATTGACAGCCAACTACACACACCTGTAACTAGGAACACACACACCCACCTAGATCTGTGACAGTTTTTTCCCCAGGAGGGTTCTGTCTAGCTAGTCGCTAATAGCCAGGAGTGGCTGAGAAAGGCGGATAATAATAATAATCGAAAAATTAATTAAGACTTTTAAACTTCTCACTAAAAAAATATAAAAAACGTAAATATAAATTAAAAGTTAATTTCTTGAAAAAAAATTATTATAAATTATATATATTTAAACGACGTTACGTTTTAATAACGCGTTACTTAAATGTTACGTTTTAATAACGTATATACGTAATAAAGTGTAACGTTTTAGTAAGGCGTTACGCACGTGACGCGCGGCCCGCGCGTTATAGCTTAATACGCGTTAACGAATCGTTAACGTTAAGTCAACGCCTCTTAACTATTAAATTAGTATAAATAAAAGGCCCTCCCTTTTTTTTTAAGAAAAGGAGGGTAAGACTTAGTCTTGATAGAATATAATATTTATTTTCGCCCTCGATTACTGATCATCTCGTATATCGTGATTACCTATTTAACTTTATTATAATAACCTGACTCCGATTAAAGACCCGTAAATGTTTCTTTATTTATAATTTTAACTTAATTATAAATTAAACGTTAGTCCGCCGCGATTAAGTTTATTTAAGTGTTGATAAATTTTATATAAAAACGGTAAATAAAAAGTATTACTAAACGGTAGTAAATTATTAAAATTTATTAAATTAACGACCGAGTGATTTTATAATTAAAATATATTATTATAAACCGGGTTTTAAAAAAACTCGATTAATTAATATTATTATATACGGTTACGGAAATATATAATTTTTATATAATATAACTCGATATATTTTTTAAAATATACCCGGTCTTTTATATTAATTTATTACGTTATTTACCGGATAACCCGTTATTAAATTAAATATAACGTTTTAATTAAAACTTAATTAATTAACCGCCGATTATAACGGCGTAAAACCGTGAAAGGTCGGGCAGGCAAAGCACTGCCCTAGAGGGTCCCTAAAAGGGACCCGATCAGAACCCCGAAGGAAGGCACTAAGGCTATGGCGGGCGGTGAGCCAGGGCAGAAACGGGGCACGAGTGGAAGGTGAAAAGGGGCCGGGTTTTGATCGGAACCCTGGTAGACTTCTCTTTTCCTTTCTTCCTCTCGGTATTTAGATATTTCGTTAAAATATAACCACTTGCTCGAGTTTATTTAAATATAGTTAATTAATTTGTTATAATCATAACGAAAAAGTTTTAAAATAATAAATAAAAAATAAACGTGATTAAATTATTAAAATTTAATTATTAAATTTATGTTTCGAAATATATTATAAATTATTTAAAAAAATATAACGTTTTAATAAATTATTTAAAAAAAAAACGTAGATTAATAAGATAAATATAAATAACTTTATTTACTCGAATAAAAAACGTAAATAAAACGTATTTATAAATATTAATTTTATTTATTAATAAAAAAACTCGAAAAAATAATACCCGCGAATATTTAAACGAGTTATTTAATTAAATAAATAACGTTAATAAAATACTTTAAAATATTACTTAATAATTCGTATATATATAACGAAAAACCGATTATAATACATTTAACACTTTTAAACCTTACACTATATCGGCGGCCGAAAAACTAAACCGTTATATAATATAAAAGATTATAAAATAATTCGTATATTTATAAAAAACTATAAATAATTAATTAAAAAATTAATTAAAACTTTTAAACTTCTCACTAAAAAAATATAAAAAAACGTAAATATAAATTAAAAGTACTTATTAAAAGAGAGAGGATATTATTATAAACTACCACACACCCAAACGACGCCGCGCCTTCGTAACACGCCACTTAAATATCGCGCCTTAATAACGCACGCACGTAACAAGTGTGGCGCCTTAGTGGCGCTCACACGTAACGCGCGCGTTATAGCTAACACGCGCTGGCGAGTCGCTAACGCTAAGTCAGCGCCTCCCAGCCATTAAACTAGCATAGATAAGAGGCCCTCCCTTTTCTTTTTGGGAAAAGGAGGGTAAGACTTAGTTTTGATATAATATAATATTTATTTTCGCCCTCGATTATTGATTATCTCGTATATCGTGATTATTTGTTTAACTTTATTTTAATAATATAATTATTATTTTATAATATTTTTTAAATATATGTATTAACGGTTTAAACGGGGTGTTGAATTATTATAATCTTGTATAATTTTTTATTTTATAAAAAAGTTATATAATTAATTTAATAATAAAAAGATTTTGATTTTTTTAAGAATTTATTTATATATAAACTTTATATAAAATCATTCTTTATATTAACCTTATTGTGTCGCACATTGGGACCACCCTGATCTTCATCATCGTCCTCATTCTCCAAACCATCCAGCTCTCGATGTCCGGAGCGGCCTCCATCTAATTAGTGAGTTAGTTGACATTTTGCCAAGGTAGAGAGATAGGCACCTAGCGAGCGCCCAAGTATTGTAATCTCCCCAAGTATTGTAATCTCCAGCACTTACCTGTTCAATGTCGGCGTCTGCTTCGTATTCGACCTCATCGACCTCCTCGGCTTCGACGAGTGGCGGTGGGGGCGGTAAAAGTTTTCGTATTGTTTCGTATGCACCGTCATCATGCAGCCAGCCAGCCTCAGGAAACTCGACCTTGACGCTCAGATATGAGGTCGCCCCTGTCATCGCCGCGTTTTCGGGGCATTCCCTCGCCCGTGACCTTGAGAATCTCATAGGTTGCAAGATTTTGCCACGGGGGTGATCGAGATGAATACCCCTTCCATCGAGGTGTTTGAGAACGACGCGAGAAAAGCCCGTCAGAGTCTCGGCCAACGTCACAGAGATCTCGGCTGACAGGTCGTCTCCGACGCGAGTGAAAACCTCGTGAGGTTCTTCCACAAGGGTGAAAACGATATCTCCAGGTATCTGATCGGGAAACTGGTCCGCCTCACCTTCCAGCACAATGCGCTCACCCTGCCTGGACCCACGAGGAATGTAGATCTCAAGGGCCTTTGTTTCCTCCACAGTCCTCTTGCCCTTGCACCTCTTGCACCGATCCTTTTCCTTGTAATACATACCGGTGCCGTCACAGTTGTCACAAGGCAGTACCTCTTGCCGAATAAGCCCGGGTCCGACTTGGCGATAGGCCTCCCGCACACCAGCACCCTTACAGCGGTCACACTGCTGCGGCTTCACCTTGTCCTTGGCACCGGAGCCCTTACACTGGCTGCAGATGACGCGTTTGTTTGCCGCAAACTTGACCGTCTTACCCTTGTAGAGTTCCTCTAGGGTGACCTTGTACTGCTGCTCCTCATCCTGACCGCGCCTCGGTCGCCTGTGGCCCCCAGCGCCACTTCCACCGACGTTCATGCCAAACATTTGTGCCAGCATGTCGTTCAGATCGACACCCGCATCACCTGGACCACCCCGAGAAGGGTCAAAATGCCGCCATGCCAAACTGGTCATAAAGCTGCCGTTTCTCATCATCGCGAAGGATCTCGTAGGCCTGAGTAACAGCCTTGAACTTCACCTCAGACTCTGCTCTCTGTTCTTCGGGCACCTTGTCGGGATGGTGCTGTAGGGCAGCCTGTAGTCATGCGTGCACACGTTAATGTCGGTCATTGGGCCACGAAAAGATAGACTGACTAATGAGCTGCGAGCCAAATAATCCTACCTTTCGATACGCTTTTTTGATTTCCCCCGGCGTCGCCGTTTTCTCAACGCCGAGAAGTTCTGTGACGTCCACATTAGCTTGCTGTATCGCCACATCAAGACGGTAACCAGCCTCCCACTATCTGAAAACCTGACATACCGTAAAGGTCAACTTCCTCCTCCTCCACCGAGGGCTTGTTCGAGCCGTCACTATCCATGACTTGTGCCAGAATCGGAAAGGCCGCGCTTGCGATGGTGAACCGTTCGTTCGATTTGGGAACTTCGGGGGGTGTAAAAATAACCTTCTCGAACAGGGATCTTGTGTGGAAGGCGGTTGGCACGCTCGATGTCTAGAGTCGCATATTTCGAGCAAGCTATGTTTAGATGTGCAATTGTTGATTTTGAAATATTAGGCACAAAATATACGAAGTAATCTGCACTTTACGCAGACTTTTTTTGCCCCTCATTGTTACCTGAACCAGAACCAGCTGCCATATTTTTTTTTACAGGGGCAATTGGTGGCCACTTTGTCATAGGAGGCGCTAAATGCCCACCCTTCAGTTAAAATTTGGTGGACCTTGAGGCGGTAAGTAGAGGTAAAAGCCGGCTACCGACAGCCTGGGAAGCTAAGTTACCTCAGCCGATTTTACTCCGTACAGTTTGTTGAATCAAAGCTCCAATCCCGAGCTCAGGCTAGCAATTTTTAGCAGAGCCCATATTTCGAATCTTACACCACCCGATTCAAGCTCCGTGTCCGACAAAAAAAGGAACAAAAAAGAGGTCAATACCCGGTACAGTATCAGCATTTAACGAGTCGGGACGTTTATGCCTTAACGACACTCCTATGATTACAAACCAAAGCTAGCCCGAAGAGTGCATGCCGGCACAGGGATTCCTCATCACGGTCTCGTTTATTTGAGTTGAGCGCTCGCAATGAACAGCTTTGCAACTTTAGGCCGATCGGCCTGCTTCAGTTGCCGAGCAAGAGTGAAGTTCCTGCCCCGTGTGGCGAGGACATACTCCTCAGCCGGTGAGCCCGGTATATCCCTTTCAAAGCGGCGGCCCGAGCGCTTTGCACGCACCCGGCTGCCCGACAAACCGGCACGAACTCGTTTCGCGCCATCGCCAACCGGATATCTGCACCTTGGATCTCTACGGACAGCACTGTACAACTATCTTTTAGCACGTGCCACCAACGGGCAGTTTCTCTTGAGATTGGAGGACACCGATCAGGTACCTGGAATTCATATTTAAAGACTGCTCATTGTCTGCTCGTGTTCGTGTCTAACCACTGCATTGACAAAAAAATAGACGCGGATTGTCCCTGACGCGGAAGCCCGTCTGTACGAGGACCTCAGGTGGGCAGGGCTCTCATGGGATGAAGGTAGTCGCTTAATTATCGAACCATCATCATATTCAAGGTTTATCAATACACGATGTGTCTGACTTTCATACAGGGCCTGACTGCGGCGGTCCCTACGGGCCCTATAAGCAGGTATGTCTAGAGTGTCACGGTATACTGTGGCTATGGTTTGTGCCAGGGTCTAATTCCGGGAACAGTCCCAGCGCTTAAGCATTTATGAGAAGTACGGGAACATCCTCTTGAAAGACAGGAAGGCGTTCCGTTGCTTTTGTTCACATGAAGTTTTGGCGAGCCATCAACACAAGGCTTTGGGGCGGATGGTTCGTTTGGCACGTATCCTGGCTTGTGCCTGTCCATATCCGTCGAGGAATCCGATGAGAGAGCTGCTAGGGGTGAAGCCCATACTGTCCGATTTCGAAGCAGTTCTTCCCCCACTGCTGTCCAAGACATCGTGTATGGCTTGTATAAAAAAAAGCTTGCCGAAGACCATTTCATCATCATGAAAAGTGACGGCTTTCCAACTTATCACTTTGCCAATGTTGTGGATGACCATCTTATGGGAATTACACATGTGGTCCGCGGTGCAGTAATTCTCCCCCTCCTAGTGCCCGACAAGAGTTTTATTTTCTTTTTTCTGCTATTTTACAACACCGCTTTTATCTGGAACTGACCAGATGTTATAGGAATGGCTCATCTCTACTGCTAAACATG
The DNA here is from genome assembly GCA_016097085.2 of Sporothrix curviconia. NCBI lineage: Eukaryota > Fungi > Ascomycota > Sordariomycetes > Ophiostomatales > Ophiostomataceae > Sporothrix > Sporothrix curviconia. Next base: position 96,655 of record JADMNF010000045.1, read on the forward strand.
TCAGCTTGTACAATGCCTTTGGATGGGAAGCGCCAAAGTTTGCTCATGTTGGCCTTCTGGTTGACTCAAACCGCCAAAAGTTGAGCAAGCGCAACATGGATATTGGCATCGACTCTTACCAGCGAGACGGGATACCCCACCAGCACTGTTGAACTTTTCAGCCCTTCTCGGATGGAATCCGGGAGCCTCACCCAATAAAGGGGTCATGGATTTGGACGATATGGTGAAGAATGTGAGTTGTTTTGAGATATCTGACACGAACTTACACAGTTAACTAACCACCAAATAACGTAGTTTGATTTGAAATTCACGAAGGGCGACATTGTCGTGAACCAGGAAAAGCTGGCCTTTTTTTCACAGAAAGCACATACAGAGGGCACTTCACAATCCTTCTCCAAAAAACAATGAGTTGATTGACGAGTATGCCAGTGGCCAGTGCTGCGGAAAGTGCGCGAAATCGAGGCCGAACGAAGAAGACTGCTGGTTGATAAAGTAGGACAAGATCCTCTGGACTTCAACTCTTTGTCTTCGCTGGGCGATCTCGTTATGGACTTGCCTCCGGCCAGCCACGAGAACGGTGGCGATGCAGCTAAACTCATACGCGACGCTCTTCGGATATCACGCAGCGAGGCAGCATCCCCAACTTCTCTGGTAAATGCAAATCGATATCTAATATGGCGGCCTTCGGTTCGACGGCTTGAAGAGTCTCTTGTTGGTCTTTTTCCAGAGCCAAGTGATGTCCTGATCAAAGGACGGCTGGGATCTACTGCTGCGGCTTTGGAATACCTTCACAACCATTTAGGTCAAACCGACAACAATCACTGGTTCGTGGCATACTTGCAGCCTGCTTTGGACGAGGTTACAAAGTGTGTCACTTATTGCGAAGCAGAACGGCCGCCAGCACCGGCTGGTTACAAACTCCTTCGCTGGGCACTTCTTGGTCTTGATAATGGTCCGCAAATGTCCCATCTTATGGAATATTTAGGCCGGACCGAGACTCTGAGAAGATTACAAGTGGCTGGTACTGTTTTCGGGTCCGAGTTCGTCTACACTCCCAGTGGTATTGATTCATAGCTGGGAGTCGAGACCCATGTTTGTGGCTGTGGGCTCAGCAACGAGTGGAGCTTGTTATTCCAATTTTTTTATGGGAGACCATATGACGGTGCAATGTGCGAAAGAGAAACTCTATGCGGTACAAGCTTAATGTTTTTAGCTCGAGAAGAATCATGTTTTTGTCATCATGCCGCATGTTGCCGGCTATGGAGTTCGCATTTTTGGCTTGCTAGGAATATAAACAGGAATAATCAAATAAAAACCCACGATTCCACTTTTGACCACTTCCTAGTCAAAGTCCCCACGGTCATGGTGCTCCATGGGTATGGTTCGAGCACTTGATTCCGCATTTCAGTCCCAACTTAAAACCCTCAGTTGGCCTCGTGGTTATCATTGATAGTGGCCAGTGCATCTGCGTCAAAGACCCTGGCCTTGATGTCACTTGCCATGAGCCCAGATCTCTCCCTTGCTGCAAGTGTCTTGCTATTACGCTCAACTTTTCAGACGTTTGCTGCACAGCTCTTCTTGCCACTCCAATGCCACCATACGTTGGCACCGCTCCTGTAACGCCTGTCTGTCCCGCACCGCGACCAACGCGCTGTATTGTCGCCGCGACTTCCTTGATCTTCTGCCCTAGGTCGAGGATTTGTTTGTTCTCGTAGTCTCTGTTGGTCAAAAGAGGGCTCTGGGACAATGTTTGCACCCAGTATTTATTCCAGAGAAGGTCGAGAAGATGTGCGTCCAGCGAGCTTTTGAAGTGTTCAACCTCCAAGCTGTAATAGCGACTCGAGTGGGCCCCGAAGTCATCCGCCTTGTTCAAGGGGACAGATTGAAAGCCATCGGCGAAACAGCTGCGGAGCTGCCGTCTAAAGCCTTGTAGTTTTCGGGATACGTCCTGAATGCTCCGATCTCAACCTTGCCAGCACTGATTGTCCTGTCTGGGTCGACGACGATTGCAACGAAGGGATCGTTGAAAGTTTGTTGCATCGCTTGGGTGCTCACATCAATCCCGCTAAGCCAGCAGCCGTATCCGGGGTGGAATGGTACCAGCCGATGACATTCTCCATGCGTCCCTGGTCGCGACAGAGCTTGAGGTATTCAACGAGGTATTCGTTCGCGTCATCCTGAGCGTTGACCCGTGTCTCTGTGCCTTCCACAGGCAGGCGAAATGCGTCGGTGACAATCAAGGCTGTTCCATCAACATAACCTTGCATCAGGCCCATCACCTCAAGAGATCCACCAGAGCGAGCATGCATCACCATCTTAATGAGGGCGATGGCGCTGATGCGAACGGTCTTGAAGTAATTCGGATCTCTTGCCCATGGTCGGTCAACGTTTATGGCCTTCTGAGCATCCGAGTCGTAGTTGTATAGGGCATCTCGAACCGGGTCGACTTTCGCATCAAGTCCGTCTGTCAGTGTAGCAGTGTTAGCATTAGGAGTGCCAAGTCTTTAGAACATGGAGCTTGCAAGAAGGAATGGGGTTCTGTTGACTCTTGCAGAGCACGCTTCGTGTAGCTGAATATTATGCACGCATTCTTACCATCTCCCCAGAATTGTGAGCTGGATGCCATCCTGTCAGGGTTGGTGAAGTTTTCGCCTTCACCGTTGCTGTGATACGATGCGGTTTTGCGGTGTTGGAACCGGGAGGACATGGGGTAGGTGGAGGAGATAAGATAAAGAGGCATCTGTTTGCTTTTGGCGGGCAGCAGCATTCACTGCATTCTCACCGTCAACACGTGACTGCACAATCAAACGTCGGAAGTTGCCAATTACGAAGCAATAATTTAAAGCACATAGGCAAGGAAATGTCGAGGACGCCACCGAGTGAGTTAAGGATAATTCCTTAAGCCTCTAGTGCTCGTCGAATGTAAAAATTACTTCAGACTGTAACCCGCCCAAGATTGACCCTTGAACACTGATTTTCTACCACTATACGAGAGAAGCACGGATCAACATCGATTTGTTCACATTTTATTACATCGCATTTGTATCTTATTTTCTGGGCACTGAATGTATTTCTCGGACAACCGTCTCCTATCTTTGCCAGATAACCACAGTAGTGCCTTCTTTCAGGTGCTGGTGCCGACATCTATTGTTGGTGGCAAATAAAGAGAGTTGAACCGATCTCAGGTCTTTCAATACAGAGTCCCACTACGGAGTACTCCGTACATACGTCGTATTAATCATCTTGTATGGGTATCCCCATCTCTAATCATGTCTTACTTAAGCTTTGCACGTGCTGTGTGGAGCAGACGCACCGCCACAGCCCGGCTTCTACCCCACCAGAGGTTTTTTTCACCAGAAAGCCTGTGGCGGCTAAGCCCTAAACCAAAGCCCTCAACTAGCGCGAAATTTGTTCTGCTATACGGAAAAAAATCTTCTTCGATTTATTCCTGGCGCTCACTCGTTCGCTTCTCTTCCTACATTTGCACCCAGTACCAGTATCGCCAACAACAGGACAACAAATCCGACAAGGTATGCGACATTGAAAAGCATTCCCACGACAAACATTGAGAACAACAAAGACGGGATATTTAATACTTACATATCGACTCCTTCAAAGATGGTTTCCGCAAAGAAGCACGTTCCTATCGTTAAGAAGCGTACGTTTGACCCTACGATTCACTCGCCCACCGCATCCGATGCATACGCCAGCCTTTTCACCAGCATCGATACGCAGGATGAGACTCGTTTATTTTTACGAGGGCTGTATTAACACAGTTCTCTATTTTCAGGCACCAAGCACTTCAGCCGGCACCAGAGTGACCGGTTCATGCGCGTTGACTCGAGCTGGAGAAAGCCCAAGGGTATTGACAGCCGTGTCCGCCGGCGATTCCGGGGCCAGCAGGTTCTGCCGTCGGTACGTTGTATTCCCTCACGCCAGTGCAACAGAGTTTGGTTGAGAAACGGTGCAGCAACGGAATGGCCAAGGGCCTGAAAATAATACGATGAGCGGGAGGATGGTGTCATTGAATGCTTCTCGTCGTCTATGGGCTGGGTATATGGAATATAGGAGCATTACTGACTTCGGTTTTTTTGTCCACCGCAGATCGGTTTCGGCTCCAACAAGAAGACCCGTCACATGACCCCGTCCGGCCACAAGGCCTTCCTCGTCAGCAACGTCAACGATGTCGAGCTTCTCTTGATGCACAACCGGACATACGCCGCCGAGTACGTCCCCCCGATTTTTCACCCCGCTTTCTGACCTGGGAGCTGCTCCAGTTCAACATTGCTCTATTTCGGTGCTCCTGCCATAGAGCAATACATCCTTTTCAACCCAGCTAACTAAATATTTGCAGGATTGCCCATAACGTCTCTTCCAGAAAGAGAATCGACATCATTGCGAGAGCGAAGCAGCTGGGCGTCAAGGTCACCAACTCGAAGGCGAAGGTTACGACTGAGATTTAAAAGGGTTACCGGGTTTCTTATTTTTGTTTCGGGTGGTCTGCGTTTCTGCAAGGAAAGGATTCAGATGAGAATTTTCAAAATCGAAACAAGGAAAAAAAAAAAAAAAACGAGAAAAGCAAAGGCTAGCGAATTATCAAAGCTATGAATTTTGATTTTTTGAACCGGATGGACTTGGCGACATGGTTGCTGAGTGCAGGGGGTCCTCATGACCCAACAGAATCTGCTTCTTTCAGTATTGGACAAGAGTCGATACAAGTCACCTACTGCTGCTTTGAAAAGGAAGTATCTGTACGGAGTGCACAGATAGTAAAATTGCGGATCAATCAAGCGACATACGTGTCGATATATCTAAAAAAAATGCTGATTTCCATAGCATAACAAAGTGCAGATAAATCTTTACATTTGAGTCCTTCAATCAACGACAATGTGATGCCTGCCCCCTGACAGAGTTAAACTGACGTAAGTGACAACGTCTGACCCATACCCTTGTTTCTTCGAACCGGGTATTCTATGAACCCCAATGCCATTCACACTGACGGAGCGGTCTTCTCCAGCCATCACAGGAACGACTGCCGTCCCTTCGGTACCTTCTGGAGCTTCGACAAGCATGACAAATCCCTTTCCCTTCTTCTCCCACTGAACCCATATACCGCCGTCTGGAGTAGGGACTAGACCGCTTGCCCACGTCAAATCATCCATAGTCTGAATGATTGGCCTCACACTCCACGTTTTAAAACCAGGTGAAGTCGGTGTCACTCCTAGGACGTAATTGATCAAGAGCGGTACGACGCCCGTGGACCAGCCGTGTGACATAGAGGTGAATCCAGACTCATATGGTGTACCGTCCGTTCCGATGCCCTCCCAGGCCGTCACAGTCGGGTCATGGGTGGCCATCCATCCATAAAGCCTCCTCAATTCTTCAAGCGCGCCCTGTGAAGCCCTGAAGGATGTCTCGAAGCGCGCAGCGATCTCAAAGTAGGAAATGAACGCATAGACCCTGTTAGAAAAGTCTCCGCCGGGGTTCAAAGCATTGTTATCGTAGAAAGCATTTCCATAAGGCCTGGACATCGTTCGGTTCATGTATGACAGTATAGATTCGGCGAGGCTGGTATTGTGTGACAAGCCGCTGGAGACCACCCCCGACAGAATTGCAAGGCTATTGCCATCCTGGGCATGCGTGGCACAGATGGTCGTGCCAGCACATGGGCCGCCGTCAAAAAAGGCCCCGGCTTTGTGATCAAAGTTGCGCTCGACAAGAGCTGCTCCAACCGCCGAAGCACGGGACTTCCAGCGTGATGCATCGTCTGAATTCCCTAGGGCTTCAGCCACCCGAGCTGCGTAGCCAAGAGCATACACATAGAGAGAATTATAGTATGTGACGGCCCGGTCCGTGGAAGAAAGGCAAAGTCACCAGCCCCGCCTGGCCTCTCGACTAGGGAAGTTGTGGGATTCGTGTGCGAGACATAATAATTGTCCAAGACTCTCAGAAGAGTGGGATAATATGAACGCCAGTACGATACATTCCCTGTATACATGACGTAATCTGCACTGCAAACTACCCACCATAGGGGGTAGTCGAATAGCGGCAGAGTGTAGTCATTGCTGTGATTGTTAGCCAAATGGTAGGATGTGTGGACAAGCGGCAGGGAAATTTGCTTCAAGAAAAGAAGGCCTGGAGAGTTACATGCATGCTAGCTGGAGGAATCCATCCGTCGTCCCTCTGGTGGAGCGCAAGGTCTTCAAGTACGTTCCTGGCGGCTTCGGTAACATCGTGTGACATGTATGTTGTGAGGGCGGACACCGCAAGGTCGCCTACATAGGGGTCTCGATCTCTCTTGGCGCCGTCGTGCAGAACAAGTTTACCTAGCAGAGATGGGCTTGCAGCATTTCGCGGTTCGGTGTTGTTGGCAAGGAAAACATCCGTACACAGGTCATTCGTATAGACGGCGTCATACCACCACTGAGTTATTTCCGGGTCAGAGCACTCAAAATGTCCAGTAAAGGTTTCGGGTGTGCCGAGGTAGCCAGAGTACTGGAGGCTGACGGCGGCGATGGAGACGGAGCCGTAGGATGATGTGTGTGGTGCGTCTGAGGACAGAGCAGCCATGAGAATTTTGAGATAGCGAAAGCCGTGGAGTCCATCTGCACACACCTGTGTGCCATTGCCATACTCACAGCCCAGCTGGTCGCTCCATGTATACCGGCCAGGTTTGACAGCCACCTAATTAGTTCGTAAGTAGGGCTGGCCATGCGATGGGAGGAAGAAGGGGGGGGGCTTGTATGAGGACACACCTGGTCAGTGCCAGACGTCACCTTTGCGCTCTGTATTGTAATTTTCATGATCAGACTTGGTTATCACAAAAGCGGCCGGGATGCCAAACTAGAAAAGGTAGGTGAAAGAAAAAAACACAATGACACCCAAAGGAGATAAGTTGCAGCATAAAATAACTCACACCTCCTGCATTGTCTGACCTGGTGAAGTCGCTGCGATCAGTGAGGTACTGAAGAGTTTCGGAAAAGGCCAACGTGATGCCTGGGAAGCCGGTAGTCGTGTTGTACGATTCGGCAAAGTCGATTGCTACCTGCCCAGCAACATTGATTCCAAAGTCAATGACAAGTGTCGGGATGTCGTCGCCTATAGCAAGCCTCGTGAGAACGGCAGGGTCGGAGCTGGTGCTGGCGTGGGAAGCTAGGAGGCCGTCGGCGTTGCTCACGTTTCCCGCCGTAAATTCAGTTAAGATACGGGCCGGAACAACCCTTTTACTCGTTGGTGCTCTGACATGTCTGTGCCAGGCAGTGTCGTTCAAGTCGATAGGCTGTTGCTGGCCGGTCGGGGAAGATGCGGCAGCCGCAGTAGCCGCCGCTAACACGAACAGACAGAACCGAGGACGAGCCATTAATGATCGCATACGGTTCCAAACATCGGATGCCCGTGTTTTGTCTTGGCTGACAAGCTTTGGATTGGACGAAGAAAAGGAGCGGATTTGCGCCATTGTGGCGGGTGAGGGCGGTCTTTATACGGGCTCTGCCCCGAAGCCATCTGCGTGAACTTCGTCCAACCTATCTTGCTTGCCAAATTGTCGTACGGATGCGGATGTCGTAGACGTGCAGGTTGGAATCGGATGGGACGCAGGAACGGGTAAAAAGCGCGTGTTGGGATGTTCAGGCCCTGAATCGTTACTCTGCGCACGGAACAAAGAATGCCGAATACCAGTGCGGCGCTGCGCCCAAGGCCTTGAAAAGTCGAAAAGATAATGTATTACGGAGTACGGAGGACGGAGGACGGAGGACGAAAGTAACTCGTTTGTTTGAAACAATGTGATACATTCCATATTCTATGGAGTACGTTGTACGGAGTATTACTAGTGGACGACCTCATCAGGTGCATCTTTAGCGCCTTTGACACAATGTGAGCGAGTACTGTATTACCCCGTAATATTAATACCCCAACTGGAGAACGGTAGCTTGAAAGAAAGTGAACCCAACCAGAGCATTCCCGAAAATACTTCAGAAACGCTCGACATACCCCATACTTTGTACTCATTCTGATGTCGGTTCGCAACACTGGCCTAGATACGAAGTACAGAGTATTATTTTCCACTCCAGCCCTTGAGTACTTGATGCAAGAAGCATAGCCGGCGGCACAGCATTGCATTTGGTGCTTTTTGCAGCGTGGAGCAGCAAGTTACGTAAGATTCTAGTGGGATTTATTTGCCATTCTCTTGCCTGCTGAGTAGCTCAAAACCTAGCTCTTTGAGGCTATATTTCTCGCCGTGGCTAATCCTGGCACAATGGCGAGGTCTGGCGGTCTTTAACGAATTATATCTTCGATGCAGCTGGAGCTTGGACCTTTATATATATGCACGGATAACACTGCCATACGACGTATATATGTGTGTGTATATCTAAAGCTTGTCTTCTTCTTCGTCTTTTACACATTCTGACAAAGGTTGCGAGCCATGGAGCGTCACGTAAAGCACCTGGAGTTCGCTGCCAGTCCTGACGATGACAAAATCAAGACCAAATATGTGGTGAGAATTCACTCCAGAGCCTCACGGAAAGCCTCAATAAAGTCAACACAATCCTCAAAGGAGTTGTAGAGCGGTGCAGGTGCCACGCGGATGACATTGGGTTTTCTGTCATCGGCGACAACAGAACGCGAGAGAAGCGCACCCATCACGGTATCGAGCATGCCATCGCCAAGAAGAAGGCTAAGCTGGGCGCCTCGTTGGGCAGGATCTGATGGGTAATGATGCGGAACTTGCTGCGCACCTTGTCTGGGAGAGCATTCAGCAAGCCTTCCAAAAACCCGGTCAGCTTGATCGACTTCTCCCGCAGAACACTGACACCGCCGGCCTCGTCAAAAATCTCAAGTGACGCGCAGAGGCTCGTTATATCCAAAATGCTGGGATTGCTGAGTTGGAAGCCGGCTGCGCCAGAAACAGGGTGGAACTTTGTCGCCATCACAAACCGTGTCGCCTTGTCATTTCCCCACCACCCTCCAAGCCGGTTCGTGAAGCCGGCATCCGACCGGTCATCCGTGATGGGCCGTGTAACTTGGCTGTGGCGGGTGTGGACAAATAGCCCACCAATGCCACCCGGCCCACTGTTCAAGTATTTGTAGCTACACCAGACTGCAGCATCGACGTCCCAGTCATGTAAGCGCAGGAGGACATTGCCAACAGCGTGGCAAGATCCCAAATCACGAAAATGCCGTGCAGATGTGCGAAGTTAGTGATGGCCGATATGTCCAAGAGTTCGCCGGTGTAGTACTGGATCCCGGGCAGCAGTAAAACGGAAGTATCGGCAGCATGCTGAGATATGGCAGACATGACGTTGTAGGTCGAGATAGCAGCTCCGTCAGAAAACGGCGTCTCGACAGTGACCATGGACGTCTCAACAGACAGTCCATGATGGCGAATCTGAGTTTCAACGGCAAACTGCGTCAGATTGGTCACCACGTTAGCAAGCGATTCGCTCCTCGTCCATTTTCCCACTTGCCGCCCAGTTGCGGTCCTCGCACGGGGGTGAAGCCTCTGTCGGCCATTTGGAATTTACATGATCACTGGGGAAAGCCTTGCTCTCCAATATAATCTTGTGTCGCCCGCCCGCCTGTGGTTGGTAAAAGGCAGATAGCATTAGATGGAGGTTGCCGTGAGTGTTTGCATCACAGCAACTTCAGACGTTCTCGGCTCCAACGATGGGCGCAATCATTTGTGCAGCCTTGGCGTCCGCATCGAGCCATGTTGGTAATGGGCTGTCGACCAGAGGCTTGAAATGCCCCTGGACACCCTGCGTAGCCCATGTCGCCAGATGCTGCTGGATGCGCGTCGCCGTGCGAGTAGGCTGCAGTCCGAGTGAATTGCCGCACAAGTAGGTACACTGCCGCGATCCGGCGGAAACTGCCGACTCATCGACGGCGGGCGTGAGGGCGTCTCCTTGGACCTGTGATCTGCTCGGAATGGCAAATTCGCCACGAAACCGCCTCAGCTCGTCATTGTTGTCAAGCGACCGCGCGCGCTCTCGGTCGGAGGTGGGCATACTCATAATGTCGTTATTGGGCGGCAAGGTGCAGACAACCATGAGGCGAATGAGTGGTGTACGTCGTAGTCACAATCTGACTGATGAAAGCTTTTAGACTAACTGCATATTACGGAGACTGGCTGGGGTTCTTTTCTGCCCCACAGTAGACTGCTCAGCCATTCAGCTGGCCCTCTCAAGGTAACCCGCTGAGCAACGCCGACACGGCACCAAAAGGATCCGGAGAGGAACCCCGTGCACCATAGACTGAGGCTCGCGAAAGCGACGCAGCTTATCGCCATTCTTTTACCAGAATTTAGGACCATGTACGGAGTACAAATAGTGCTATTCGAAGGTCCGCACAGCTGTGTACTGACAATCGCAACCCCTGCACCTGCACTTCCATTCCTTATCTGGCAAAAAGAGGCGCTGGTGGGCGACTGTGGAGCAGCTAGAGTCTGGTTGTTGGTCGTCATGTGGTTTGTGGTCCAATAACACAGTGTTTTTGTAATGACTTTGTACTGCGTATTTGTACATACATGTATACATCAAGGAGGGGGGTTCAAAAACAGATTGAAAGAAGAAAGGTGGGGTGGAAATAGCCTTTGCCTTGCTCCAGGAATGACCGGCCCACCGTAAAATGCTATTTTGTCCATTTTTGGTTGTTGTCCTTTCACCTCGCTGACCTCGTGATAGGAGAAATTCGCCGACAAAGCCAATGGCGCCCTTTCCCAACAGCGCCCTTTCCCAACAGCGCCTTTCCCAGCATTAATCTGGGGCGCAAGGTGCAGAAGGCCTTAACACAATGCGCTTGGTAGCAAACATGCCTGGACAACGGAGTTTTCGTTACGGTTGAGGACCAGCATGTTGAGACCGGTCTCGTCGTGACTGCTACCTCGTGCGGTTCAAGATTGCAATTCTCCATTGAAAAAATGCCTTCGCGTCATGAGGCCTGAATACACAGGCCGTGCCACCAGTCGGACTATCCCGTGTTACCCGATATGGCAGGCCCGGTATCATTCCGTAAAAAAGGGGTAATAGAAATGCATGGGCATTCCCGTTTAGCGCGGGGCTGGGGTCAGCCGGCTCGTTGGAGCCAGCTGCCGGCGCATGGCCCGTTTTCTTACGTACAGGAGGAAACGTACTGACACATCACGAGCACGCCGGCATGAGGATCTCAAAACATGAAATACTGTATTGTCGAATCGGCGGCCGGGTCGCTTGTCCAGCTACAAATCACTGCGTTTCGTTATATGTGGCCCTTGTTGCGTGTCCTGTGGGTACACCCTCAAAGCTTTCATGGCGCAATTGGCACGGTGTCAAGATGGTTGGCTGTCGTCGTCCTGACAGCTATTATGGCTTGGAGATAATGGAGAGCAAAGAAGCGGTAAGATGGAGAGATGGACGGTGAGACAAGAAAGAGAAAAACACCTATGCAAGGAGGGTGTGGTCGTCGGGAAGATGATTGTGAAAACCCTTCCGCCCCTGGCTCACACGGATGCTTGCGCTTTGCTCACTATGACCAAACACGGCCACGACGGACAATTGGGCTCTTGGGCACGAGGACACAACCATACGCAGTAAAAGGTGGCTCGCACAACGCTTGCGTATCCCATCGGATGCTTGAATCCCTTAGATGTGCCTAGCAGACGTTGTACGAGGTCGGCGGATAATGGCCCAAATGACAGCTTTGAGCAGGCATCATCCGTTTTGGCCTCCGTCGGTGCTGTTTTGCCATTGTTGCTAGATTCCTCACGACTGAAGCAACAAGCAAGCCATCTTACTACTCGGTACCGGAGTACATGTATCTTACAAGTAATTGGCCCACAGAGCCTCGAATAGCCGGTGTAGGTGACTCGCCTGTGGGGAAGGTACATCCAACTGTGCGGGTACGCTCGGGACCTGCACACCAGCCCTTCACCGTATGTCCCCCCCTGGCAGTCTGGATCTCAAAACACAGCCGCCAGGTACAAATACACTACGGGGTGTTACTCCGTACAGTGCGGCTGACCCAATAATGCGGCAGGTCAGACTAATGATCGGTTAAAAAGCGTTTCTCCGAAACTGGCATTAGTTACGCTAGGAAATTCTTCTGGAAGGTACATGCGGAGTTTAGCGTTAGACCAGGCAGGAGGATGTACATGTACATGTTCTCCGTTACTCCGTAATACAGGTAGGAGGAGGGAGGCAATGACTAGATTTGGAAGGAGAGACAAGGAAAAGCATGACCATGATTAAAAGAATGCGACAAACAAATAAATCCAGAAAAGAATGTCGGAGGAGGCAGTTGTCCGCTGAGCTCACGAGGGTCCTGAACTCAATTGCTCCATTTAACCTTCGTGCGTAGAACATCTTACTGCAGCGAGTGCGGCAGCGTACCTCGTGCAAAGCAAAGTTCGCAGCTTGGACCCATAGCCCCATTGTTTGCTGGTTGCTTCCTTCTATTCTTGGTGTTGATGCTCCCCAGTCAAGATATAAAAGTATAAGAGTCGACGTCACCACAGGACATACCGTTGTGTTCCTTCCTTCTCCATTTGTCAATCCTTCACTCATCCTCCCAGTCATTGAAGCTTTTCTTCCATTTCCCCCCTGCCTCATTCATAAAACAACTTGCTCTATTCTTCCATTCACTCCGCCTTGTTGCGAGCCGGTCACAAGCGAATAAAGGAAATCGATCTATGCAGTTCTGTTGCAAGTCGACCCTGCACAACACCTCCCTTTCATTAAATTGGCACCCTACGCCACCCGGCGACCCTAGTCTTTTCCTATTTCTCTCGATCCTTCTTTCCCCCCAACGACACTTCAAGTTTCTTCCCGTTTTTCTTATCTCGTGTAAGGACGCGTTTTTCAGCTCCCCTTACCGCCTTGTAAGTTTCACACTTGGTCTTTTCTTATCGTCCAATTGTCCTTCGTTCTCCCTGTACAGCTCCCAACCCCGGTCTTTTCAACCACGTCCCGACCCAAGGAGAGTATTAGAGCCGACTGTAATCTAGAAGGGCGATTTGATGCAAGTCATTACCTGCAAGTCGGGAAGGATACCGCAGCCACTCTGGCTTCGTCAGAAGTGCACTGCCCTCGCATTCTCACACAGTAGGGACCAACTTATATGACTGACTGCTCCCTTTCTTTGGCCAGATTTCCTGTTTCCTAGACTGGCGGGTGCCCGACGACCACTGCCCGTTGCCTTAAACAAGACAGCGCCACCTCGCGAACCCCGGCGTCTGTGCGACTGGACTATCTCTGCTGTTTCCGTCAAAGAGCAACATCGTCAAACAGGATCTACTGTACTGAAGGACTATCGTCCTAGCTAAGTTTGATCCACCAGGTACGTATCTTCCAGGTAATATACACTATCTGTTTTAATTTTTGGTATCCCGTCATCTTGAGAGGGAGGCGTGGCTGGTTTCTTATCAGTCGCTCACCAGCAGCCCGGAGCGGTGAGCACGGCTTGATTCCACTGCACAAGAGATAAAAAAAGTTCGCGGGCGGGAACAAACAAGGAAACTCAGAAGATTTTGAGACAAACCTGCCCCATTCATCCTCCCTTCCTTGCAACCGCAAGCGCGGATTTTGTCCTCGCGTTTCCCCTGAGTCACACAGATAGCGATGCCGGACACCTGGCGATGCTTTCGACCGCTATTTTGTCTTGTTGGGCCCTGGCAGCGGTGACCTTTCGGGTCAGACACTTTTGATGTCGCTATTTGGTTGGTGGATAACAAAATGTTCATCCCTTACCATAAACAGCATGCCGCCGAAGCCTTCGCTCATATAAGTGTCCAGGGGCATCGCTTCTTTTCTTTCGTTTTATAGCAAAGACGAGTCAACGGATTCTAGAAGTCGTGCACTTTTCTCTGTTTCATGCTGCTCATTTTCCCCTTCATCCACCAACCGTTATACTCTGGAAAGAAGCTCCGGTGTTTTCGTCATTGGTCGCAATGACCACTACCGAAAAGATGTTGACCTTGATCACTGCTGACCTCCCGACAAGCTTTCCAGATTACGTGGACACCTTCACAGCGGACGACAATATGTCATCAACGAGTTCCACTCCGCCTCCCACGAAACAAGCTGGTTGGGAAGGTGATAGAAGAGACTAGCCGTCACCCGTCGCCCCAGCCCAGCCAACATCAGCTATTCTATGTCCAGGGCAGGTGGCAATGGCCACCGCGTTCTCCGTTCCGCTACGGTTGGATACGTAGCGCCCGAATTCAAGGCGCCGATCTCAGCAGATGAAAGAAGGTGAGTTTGCATCCTATACGGTTCTGTGTGGTGTTTCGTCGCCTTCAAAAAATTTGTACTGACAAATTTCACCGATAGTGAGAGACACGATCAGCAGCAGCGGCTGGATTTCCCGAATCGCTCGTCGACAAGCAAATTACTTGGTTTTACAACGAACTCGGCATCGATTGATGATTTACTTCCAGCTTGAGCGTGTGGATGTCATTGCCAATCACATCACCTCACTCTAGCCGCGAGAGTTGCCGCTAACTCGCGCGAGGACAAGCGCGAGGAAATCGTCTTGACATGGAGGCTTATGACCATGCTATCTACATCGACACTAGCGAGCCAGGCAAGAGCGCCATCGGGGCCCCCGCTACGAATCGAGGTTGGAGTCAAGTACTTGGATGGTTCTGATCTCTCCAAGAGGTTCCGTGTCGAGGCGTTTTTCAGGTCTCCCGGTGTTCTTGGCGATGCCTCCACTCGAGAGCTTCTCTGAGATGCTACTTCGTCTACCAGTGCCAGTTGCGATGCTGCTGCCGACCATCTGAGTCTCGTCTCGAAGATTATCAGCGACCGCATGTTTCCTGGCCAAGGCAACGAAGAACACGAAGCAGATTACCAGGAAGATCATTGAGCTCGCTGTCAGCCGCACGGGTTCCAGTCATCGAGGTGTTCGACATTGAAGACTCTCAGGAGAAGCGACTGGTCGTGGCTTTTCGCTCACGCACGGGCCCGTTGGCATGTTCAGTGCACTCAGTGATCTCTACCACTACTACGGTGTCACCAGCTCCGGAAGTAACGTCGAACAGTTCTCGAACGGTATTCACAGTCATGAGCATCTACCTTCGTCCGGCCGCAAATCTCGACGGACAATTCCCCCCCCTTGGAGCAGTCAATTCACCAGATCACAAGGAGATCTCCCTCCTTTACTGTGTCCCGACAACAAGTCCAAATTTTCCTTCTGGTGAACTCAGTCTACAAGAGGCCATCTATGGTCTTGTGTTTGGGTGTTTTTTCCAACACTTCCTCAACCGCCTCGGCTCTGAATACGCGTCCCTGTCGATTGCTTTGGACCGAGAAGAACAACGCCGCAACATGCTGCTGCTTTCGAAGCTGAAACGTCGCCTGCGAACGGAAACATTCACACCGGACTACATCCTCGAAGATCGATGTCCCTCGTATCCGAGCCTTGTCTGGGCTTGCTGTACGCAATCTTTCGCCAGTGTTCACCCTTTGCTGTTCGGTCCGGGGTTTTTGAGCGACCCACGGCTCATCGCCCCCACTCCTACTGTTGAAGTGCTGTCGGACGCTGGACTGAGAGCCAAGATTTTACCGAAGGAGGTTTTCCAATAACGGAGCATGAAGAAATGGTCATGACGGCTTTCAGAGTGTTCTCAACAATTTTTGCCGTGCTGAAGACCCCAATAACTACTTCACACCGACAAAGGTTGCCCTCAGCTTCCCGCCTGGATCCCATCTTTCCTTTTGCCCGAGTTTGAATAAACCCCACGTCGTCTGTACGGTATGTTTCTCGTCATCAGCTCCGAATCACCGGCGGTTTCCATCTGCCGCTTCAGAGATATCGCCCGTGGCGGTATTCGGATCGCAAGTCCCAAAGCAAGGAAGCTTATGGAATCAACGCACGGAACCATTTTTTGACGAGAACTATGGCCCTTGCGAGCACGCAGCAACGCAAAAAACAAGGACATCCCTGAAGGTGGCGCCAAGGGAGTTTCATTCTCCTCGACCCGAAGCAGCAAGGACAGGCACGTGAGGCTTTTGAAAGTACATTGACAGCACCTTGATCTTTTGCTTCCTGCCGAAAACACTGGAATCAAGAACCTATTCGTCGACTTGTACGGCAAGGAGGAAGATTCTTTTCCTGGGCCCGGATGAAAACACGGCCGACTTTTGGTCGATTGGGCGACAAAGCATGCCTTCGAGCGCGGCGCACCTTTCTGGAAGTCCTTCTTCACCGGAAAGTCTCCGACGCTTGGGGCATTCCACACGACGAGGTACGGGTGACGGACCTCTCCGTCCGTGAATATGGTGCAGGGATCTACAGAAAGTGAAGCTTGACCAGCGGTTCGTGTCCAGAAGATGCAGACGGCGGCCAGACGGTTATTTGGGCAGCAATGAGATCCTTTCTTCAGCCAACGAAAAAGTACACGTCTGTTAATCGATGGATCCGGTGTACTTGTTGACCCACAATGGCATCGACAAGGGCGAGCTCAGGCGACTAGCAAAAAGAGCGTGTCATGATCGCACAGTTTGATCTGACAAACTTTCCAAGGATGGTTTACCGTGTGTTTGTGGAGGACTCGAATATCACGCTTCCCAGTGGCGAGGTTGTCGCCAATGGTACAGCTTTCCGCACAAACACTACCACCTTCGCGATACGGGAATGACGGATATGTTTGTTCCTTGTGGCGGTCGTCCGGAGTCGATTGATCTTGTCTCGTCAACAAGATCATCAAGGATGGCAAGTCCATCGTTCCATACATCGTGGAGGGTGCGAATTTGTTCATCACACAAGATGCCAAGAATTCGTCTCGAAGTCGGCTGGCTGTGTCCTGATCAGGATGCTTCGGCCAACAAGGGTGGTGTGACCTCGTCTTCTCCGAGGTCCTCGCTTCCTTGTCGTTTGATGACGCCGGCTTCCGTCAGCACATGTGCCACGATGACAAGGGATGTTGCTCCAGAATTTTACAAGGCTTATGTTAAAGAAGTCCAAACAAGATTCAGGAGAATGCTCGTCTTGAGTTTGAGGCAATCTGGCGCGAGCACGAGGAGACTGGTGTGTCTCGCTCGGTTTGTCTGACAAGTTGTCTGTCGCCATCACGAAATTGGATGAGGAGCTCCAAAAATCAGATCTTTGGGAAGACGAGAAGGAATTCGCCGGCACGTTCTCGGCGATGCCCTTCCCAAGCTTCTCCTGGACCAAATTGGACTGGATACGATCATCCAGCGTGTTCCCGATGCCTATCTGAGAGCCATCTTCGGTAGCTTTTTGGCCAGGCCGTTTCGTGTATGAGTTCGGCTCGTCGCCCAGCCAATTTGCCTTTTTCGACTTGTGAGTTCTCCTTCGCTTATTCTGTTGATCTCGCATATTTTTTCAAGTTGCCTATACTAATCACTGAAATAGTAATGTCGAAAAGGGTCGCACAGATCCCGAAGTAGGTAGAAGAAAATTTGGCCTGGCCCGCAGGTTTATGGTTAGATTTACGGTACTGTTTCTCACTTTTGTGTTTTTTTTTCTCGTCTTCGTCTGTGTCTGCCTTTTAATTTTACTACGCTTGTTTCCCTGGCCTTTGTGTGAGCTACAAAATATAGTTATTCCACGAGAAAAACTACTCGGTTAGAGAGGGCATTCGAGCTGTCCATAAAAGGAGTGGGGGATAGATAAAAATTTCAATTAAATTCATTTTCTAAACAAAATAGTACACATTAATATGCCCTACGTAATACATGATCCCAACTTTACAAGGGTTGGTATCGTGGATATTCCACTACGAGAGTGGCAAGCTCACCCAATGTCCCAGGAGCAACAGTTTAACGAAAAAAAAAAACCCACTGCGGACATGTTTACACGTGTTTCCATTTAAAAATAAAGTCAAAACTCGACTTGCTAATGCACACATTGCACTGCCGAAAAGCCTTCTGACCACTTGAGGCCACCCATTACGGCAACCATAATAGCTATACCCGACAGAGTGCTTATTGTGCCGTATATGTAAGCACTGCGGCGTCTCAGCCCAGACAGCTCTGCAACCCAGGTCGAGACGGTTGTTAAACAACCACAGAACCCGTCCTGTATACCCTGTTAAAACTTTGACAGCCTACACACACCGCCCAAAGGGACATGCGCCAAATCCCACGATACGCCCAGGATCAGCGTTCCTAGCATATTGACAACGAATGTGCCCATGGGGAACGACGGAATACGCCCATTCAAATTAAAGCGAAAGGTTAAAAGCGGCACAGGCAGCCGGCGGGGTGCAAAGACCAGCGCAAAGGTCGCCCGCCCTCGCCAAGTCTCCGGGGAACCACTCTGGCGGTCCGGGGGTAAGATACTCAGCAAGACAGCGCCGAGCCAGCAGCCCCAGCCGAGCACGACAAAAAGCGGATCGATGATTTTGCGAGTATAGCCACATGAAAAAGACGGCATATACGGCTCCAAGGCGATTGCCACGTGGGCGCCGGCAAAATAGCCCGCCAAGAGAGAGAGAAACGGTAAGGATAATTACGGCCAGAACGGCCATGAAAGAGTAGCCCCCGTTTCGTGGCACATTGGACGAAGACATATCGTGTGACAACGCCAGAAAGATGTCGCGAACAAAGGACGAGAAAGAAGTGAAAGACCCGCAAAAGCCAGTCGCAAGTCCCACGTACAGCGGTATTGTTTTTTTAACCGCCAGATGGGCCCGTTTTGCGGCGGCAAGGTCGATGTCTCCCCTTGTCCCGGGCCCGTTATAAGTGGGGCCAGAACCCATGCCAGCATGGGCTCTATGTGCCTCACGGAGCAGGTTCTCGTACGTGGGCGTGCCCCATTCGGAACGAAAAAGCATGCGATCTTCAGCGAGGAAACCCATGACAAAGCTGCCCCGAAGTTGGGCCAGAGAGAAGAAAACGACACCGGCGTGCCGGGATAATCAGTAAGTGCCTGTAGACCCAGACGAGCCAGCGTACCGAAGATGGCAAAACAAACAAGGTAAGAGAGCGTGTATATTTGCGTGGCAAGACGCGATGTGCGGGCAGGTCCTTCTCACCCTCCTTCTCAGCCTCTTCAATGCCACTCAACACCGCCGATGCATCGGCAGGCTCTTGACCCGAGACTGTAGGCTCCCTGCCTCCGAAGCTGCTCAGCCCGTGCATACTCGCGCTCCTGGCTCCGCGTCTGTTCGAGACTGCGATGCTCGTAAACTGATGCTTCGCTTGGGTTTTCGATAGGTGATACGGCAAGCTCATCTAGGTTCGCAAAGGAATCGGGGATGTCGTAGTTGCTGGACTCCAGGGAAGCATGGCGCTGCACCGTCTGTGCGCCGTGTCTGGTGTATTGAGAGCCAGATTTGGTGCCACCCGTGTGCTCGAGATTGTGGTGCTCGCGAATAGGCGCCTCGCTTGGGTTTTCAACCGGGCGAGCGAAAAGCTCGTTCAGATTGGCGAAAAGGCCAGGGCAATCATAGTCGCCACGAGCCGTTTGCGCGCCACGCGCAGCTGGTTGGGGGTAGAAGGTGCGTTTTCTGTGTAGGGCTGCCTTGTTGCAGGTTCGTGAGTTTCGTGAGATGCCGTAGCCTCGGCGCGCGAAGATCGAGGCGTTTTGTCTGTGTGCGGTGGTACCATGTCGGTTGCGAATGTCGCCGACAAGCAGGAAGAGGTGCGCACGGCTGCAAGCAGGTGGGCGGCCAGAGACACAGTCATATCCACTAATAACAAATAATAATGAGAAGAAACGAGGACTTTCTGCTTAGTCATCCAGAACGCCCACGCTGTATTACTCCACCTACTACCTCGTAATTCATGTACGATACTCCGTACATGTACTCCGTTCGAGTACTCCTCTCGGAGCACGCCGTGCCAGCCAGCTGTTGCTCTTGGGAAGCACGTATTGCGGAGTACGATGTGAGCATTAGGCCGTGTCTTTCGCGTGTTCCTCTTCCTTCCCCACCCTGCTATCAAACCTATCAACGCCGCAAGACGAGAGGAAGAGATACCAGGCGCTTATCTTTTACCTCTGCCTGTTCTCGTGCTGGGCCTGGTGGATAGCTCTTATCGATGAGCCGCACAGCACCGCAGTTGGCCGGTCTCATCAACGCAGCTGGACAACTGGTACCATGTGGTCGGATGACTACAGCACGGAAGATATGTATTTGTACGACGTACGTAATCTGTACTGTGCAGACAAAGAGCCCAGGGTCTCCGTGTTCGGTCATCGATGAAACGGGCATTGCCGTTCTCATCCGCTGCCACACCGCACTTATAGCGTCCCATCAACCACCTCACTCCTGTATTATTACCTACGATTGCAGAGGCAATCCTATCGCTCCTTACACCCCCTCACACGCCCCTCCCTCCCCCATACAATCACGCCCTCCTCTCCCTTCCCTCCCTTCGTAAACATATAAGTAGTCCTGCTTCCGCCTCTCTCCTTCTTCTTCTCTCCTTTCCACTATTCGCACCCCTTGCTCCCCAACATGGCCAGTCTTCCCAGTAACGTTCATGTCTCTACGCACCCATGTCTATTGGCCAAGCTGAGCTTGCTGCGATCCAAAGCCACAAGTGCAAAGGAAGTGCGCGCTCTTGTTCATGAGATCTCGCTCCTCGTCGCATCCGAGGCTCTGGCATCCTCGCTGACGGTGGTAGATGGTCCCAAGGTAAGTTGTTTGCTGGTCATTCTCGCCCTGGCTCCTCGGCCGCCCAGGCAAGTACCTCCATTTGCTCCCGATTTTGACTGTTGGCTCGTTTAGGACATGACTACGCTCGGTTTCGAGTACACAACATCTCAGATTGCTCCCCAAAGTATCTGTCTTGTCCCCATCCTACGGTCGGGCCTGGGCATGGTGGACGCACTGCAGACGCTGCTCCCTGAGCCTGTTCCTGTTCACCACCTTGGCCTCTACCGCGAGCCAAGCACGCTCGAGCCCGTCGAGTACTACAACAACCTGCCCAACCACATTGGCGATCATGCGAGTCTAGGCCCTGGCAAGTTGGCGATGATTCTTGACCCGTGATCGCTACTGGTGGAACCTGTGCTGCGGCCATCCAGACGCTTCGGGAGTGGGGTGTTAAGCGCATCGTTGTTCTCTCCGTCATTGCGGCACTCCCTGCGCACAGAAGGCTGCTGCTGAGTGGCCAGAAGGTGTACAGATTTGGTGCGCCGGTGTCGACAATGAACTCACGGACGAGGGCATGCTTCGGCCCGGCATTGTGATGTCGGTGATCGGTTATCTTGACAATCGGCAAATGATCTTACGTGTGCATACCAGAGGAGCCCTCTACCTTGCCTTGGCTTTGTTTTTCGAAACCTTCATACGCTCAATCTAGTCTAACTAAAAAAAAAATACATTTCATGCTGGAGTGTACCGCTCTTCATCAAGTAGTGTTCCTTCCTTCCACGAGCCCTCGAGCCATGCCGTTGTCACGACCCGTGGCTGCTTCTTCTGAACGCTGCTCAGCTGGTAGCGAACGTCTGAAGAGAATGCCATTTTGTCGGCGTTGTCGTTCTTCTCGCTGGTGCCCGCTTTGGTCTACTAGGACAAACATGCGTTACTGCCCCGGTGTGCATGTTCTCTTCAATGGCACCACCTCCAAATCGTACCCGGTTTCTGAGCTGGAGAAGCGAAGCCATTGGTGTGCCATCCACGGCTGCAAAGTAAACCCGACACCGCCGGAATAGGAGGGCCTTTTAATGGCCCGACATCATGGCCATGCTCTTCCAATTGGTCAAGAAACACATTTCGAGTCGAACTGTTCAGCGCTTCCACCGGCGGTTCCTGGTTGCATTTTCTCCACAATGCGCTTCAGCTCGTCCACAGTTGCGTCCCTCGCAAAACTGTCTCCAAAAGCATCCGTAGCAAGTTCAGCTTTGGCTTCTGATTCTTCCGTTGCATGCAATAAGTGCCGGGGCTCGAGAGGCAAAAGGAACTCTCCATTGGACTGAGAGAGACAGTCGAAGAGCCACGAGGGCCGAATGATGTCGACTTCGCCAGCTTTGATTAGCGAGGCAACTTTTATGACCTTTTTGTCAGCGATTAGGATCATGTTCGAAGCGCTGTCCGGTCGCTGCGAAATGCGGCCTCCGTGCTGCTTGACCAGCATCTCTATGTTCTCCCTTGCTCTTTTTCACGGGCTTCATTGCCTCCGACAGGACGCAGACATCGAGTTTTTGAAGACTTTGTCTGCCAGTGGTCCCCCCAAAGCTGGTGGTGGTTGTGTGTGGAAAATAGCGTCCCCAATGCCTCCCTTTTTGAAGTCTCCTCGGCTTTGGCCTGCAATGACGAGGTCTAGTCTGGCTTTCTTTGTTGGGCGCCGTTGCCGCCGGTCCTCAATCTGCATCTCCTTCCGTTCTTTTACCTCTTCGTTGATGCGGTCACGGAGAGCCTGGAACTGCTCTGTGTCAAGGGCCGTGTCCCACGCTCGGTCAAGGCGCAGTCGTCGAAAGCGTGGGAACCGAAGTGTCTCCCTCACTGCGAACGAGTCTGACGGTGATATACTGGAAGCTTTCACCGAGACTACAAACAGAGTCCTTGGGCCTAATCCACACATCTGGCTTCTCGAGCTGCGTCCGTTCTCCGCCCGCAAGCTCGATGTATTCGGAGGGGGGGTTGGAGCTATCCCAGTCCTGCCATTTGCCTTCAGTCAAATGCCGGATCTCAGCATAATCCTCTGTCTTGAACCCACCTCCGACTTTGAAGAAACTGAGACATTTTTCAGCATTGGCTCCGGCATCGACATGGTTCTGCCCGACGCGGAGACCGCACAGGAAGCTCGACCAAGGTGCCTCCACGATGACCCGAACCAAAATAGCCGCCAATGATGACACAGTCAAGAGACTCGCCGAATTCGGTCATGTACTCCGGCTTGACTTTGATCCAATCGTCGTTTCGGCTGTTCAGCCGGTACATTGAGCGGGGATTTTTCAGGACCAGGCCCTCTGAGGAGTCTGCCACGATCTGCCGGAGCATTGGCTCAATTACATCCGGCGAGGTAGCTTTCTCGAGAGGGTGCACCTCGAGGCGGCGAGGCACACCCACAACGGCCCTCTCCAGCGCTCGGTGGCGATCGTACAAAGTGTACCGAGTCAGGGCTGGTCGTTGAGATATAGGATATCGAAAACCCTGAACAGTGGACGAGGCGCTGCAGAGTCATGAGGATTGTTTTGTGCACCAATGGCGGCTGTTTTCAGTGTACCAAAGGCTACAATCTTGTCGATTTTGGGGTCCCAGGTGATCATCTCGCCGTCGAGAATCAGGTTTCGCACACCGTCTGCAAAAGCACCCTTGAGATGCTGCGTCAGGGCAGACTTGTTGTTTTCCAAAACTGTCGCCATAAAGTTCCGTATAATCTTTCGCCTTCCGTGACCAGAAACAGAAGCGCCATCCGCCGGCTACACTGCTATCTTCAATCGCATGCATCTGCACACGCTCGCCGTCCAGCTTCTCCTCAATCCAGAACTCCTCGTCATCTGGTGTGGTGCCAAGTTTCTCGACCATTTTCTGGAAAGATGAGGATATTTGAAATTGCGCCAGCTGCGGCTGGAAGCACTGCATGAGAGCAACACCGGTATCGTCTTGCTCCAGCCGGACCTGCGGATCGTAAAGCTCCCAGCATACACGACGCAGGCTGGAGGAAACATTGAACAAAGCCTCGCCATCGGGATGCCACAGATTCAGTATCGTCCTCTCGCTCGCACCGACCTTCATCTGTTTGAGGATAATGCGGATGAGCCAAGTCAGCTCTTCAGGGTTCATGTGCTCGTAAAAGGTCTCGAATATGGGCAACTGTTCGGATTCGCCGTTGGCCTCTGCCAGCTTATCGAGCAGGGCGTTCACCTGGCCAATGCGAAGATCGCCTACGGCCGTGCGCAGGGGGCGTTTGGCGAGCACTTCGTAGCAGCGCCCGGCAAAGTCGCCAGCCATGCGGCTGACAACTGTCTGGCCGGGGAGCTTCCAGTGGAGCAGGTTGTAGCTGTCTTCCGAGTTCTTGTCAATTTTCATGAGCTTCACCAAGAGCTTGCCAATGGTATTCTCCTTCAGTCCCATAGACACTTCGATCGCGGTCCTTGTCGGGCAAAATGAGGCGGAGTGGCAGGATAGAAGTCGTCTCCTACCTCGGCTCGCCACCGAGGACATGAACCGCAAGATGATTACCCTCCGCTGCTCGTGCGGCGACAGGCGGGATGCGCCGGGTCCAAAGCCGTCTTGAACCGTGCCGCCTGGCCACGTGCGGCAGGCTGTGCCTTGACCTCGCTCAACGGGTTGAATAAGTTGCTGAAAAGCTCAGAAAAGAGCAGCGTCGGCGAGTGATTATGTGGCCGGTTTGGGTACCTGTGTGAGCGGCAATTCTACGGTTAGCAACCACGACCAGGGAATGCAGAGATGGCAGTTCCACAGCCCGCCAAATAGATCAAATGGGAGCCATTCTGGGGGTTCTCTAACCTTTCGTCGGTCTCGGCAGAGCCAGGTTGACGGCTGCCTCCATATTGGAGCACATCCTCGTTGCGTGCCTCCGCACCGGGCGAGTGCTCTTTTTAATGACGAGGCGCTCATCATTGCCACGATCGATGGGCCAGAAGAGTGCGCAGTCCCTAATGAAATTTGTTGCCGTTGCACACAAACGGGTAATACTAATAGCTATTCAGGACGTGAACCTTAGGCAGACGCGTCGGTCTTGGCCGTTCCGTTCAATGCCCTGTCGCAAAGTTCACGTGCCATGAGAATCATGAGTTTAGAATCAGGCTGGGACAAAGTGAGAATAGTTCGTTGTGCATACTTACATCAAACGTTAGTGCAACATACACCCAGCCCGGAGCACAGCTCCATCGAGCCAGCGAGTCCGATTCGGCAAAGTCTGGCTCGGCCATTAGCCACGATGACATCACCTACATTCAGCATCATCGATCGACCTGTGTTCTGAACTGACTACATTGGCACATTAGATGCTTCATTGAGCTCGACTCCCGACATGCCTTCATTTTCCAAAGTACCGATCTTAAGAAATGAGTTTGGAAAAGCGGTTTTCTAATCTCTGAGCATTGTAAGCCACCAATTCCGTGTTGAGACTTTGTCTCCTTCAAAAAGTGAAGATCGACCGCGTTGTATAACATGCTGTGATGGTCGTCATGCGCCGACATCGGCGCGCGAGGTGGAATCGAAGTTTTGCTAAACCTTTTTTCCCTATTCGAGAAGCTTACGTGAAAATATGCGTCATCACGGGCCAGGTGTCGATCTGGATCCAATACAATTGTTGTGCCGTACTTTCCAAGCCTCGCCAGTTCAATGTATGTCGGTACCGCTCGCCAGCACACATTCAGCTTGCGACTCTAGTCATACTGCACAATGAAAGAATGCTTGTATCAGTGCGAACGTACGGCGCTCTTGGTTTTGATGGGCGGCTGTATCTCGATGGTCACTTCACACATGACGTCAACGCACTTCTCACGAGAAATATGGTTGGTATTTGTGAGTTCAGTAGAAAATGCCCATTTGGTATATAACTCGGGTTTACTACGAATTGAAACCCAAGTCCGAAGTTCTATTTCTCTAAGCAATCTCTTTTTTTTCTTTCGCAGGAGCCTTGCTATTTGCTCATCACAAGCAGATATCAATTTTATACCCTTTTTTTCTCCCACCAGCCTCGGTTTTTCAACGTCACTTATCAATCATGGCATCGCTGGTGTAAACCGGCCGACGAATTGCGGCAGCGGGATGCCGACATTGACCGCAAGCTGCAACTCTATGGCATTGCTAGCGCTTCGGAAATGGCAAGCTCCATCCAATGCCCAGATCGATGCAACCCTGAACAGCTTCATTGCTTCCAAAGCACTTTCTAGCCGTCCAAGAAGCTCTCCGCAGAGGGCAGAGATTGCTTGTGGCCGACTTCCGTGTCGTTGTCAACGAAGCCAAGCTCTGCTGCTCTCGAAGAACAATGGCAACCTGCTTCAGGACTTCATTTGGAAGACAAGCCACCATGATTACGGCAGCATTAATACTCCGGAGCACATGTCTCCAAAAGATGTGGCCAAGCAGGACGGTGACAGAGCTCTCGAGGGAATCAAGACCCTCGGTAACTTGCTCATCACCAACGGCCAGTTCCGCAAGCTACGTAAGTCTGCCCGCACTGATATGCCACTGCGGCCCAAACCTAATATATTGTACTAACTTGGGGGTCTTTTTTCAATCACCAGTGAAGGACTCGTCTGTTTTGTTCAGAGACATCCTCTCGGACTCGGCAGAGAAGGCAAACATCTGCTGTGCGTCCGTCTGACGAGGCATTGGCTCAGATTGACGAGCCCGCGCTCCGATCACACCTGGCACGACGCCCCAAAC
Organism: Sporothrix curviconia; assembly: GCA_016097085.2. Classification (NCBI taxonomy): domain Eukaryota; kingdom Fungi; phylum Ascomycota; class Sordariomycetes; order Ophiostomatales; family Ophiostomataceae; genus Sporothrix; species Sporothrix curviconia. The sequence goes on from JADMNF010000045.1 coordinate 122,906, forward strand.
CTGTCGAAGAGCGACTTGAAGAATCCGCGCCCAGGCTCTTTATAAGAGCAACAAGACGGATGGCACGAGCTCGGACAGCTGGCGGCAGCGTGCCGGTGGCAGACTCCCAGCGGGTCGATGAGCTGCAGGGCGAGGTCGCTGGGACCGCCGACAAGAAATCTGCCGAGTATCGCGATCGCGTCAAGTCTTACCTCCGCTCAAAGATGCCCCAGGAGCGCAGAGACCCAGGTCATTTGGCGGCTCAAGGTATGTTGCTCTAGTTAAGCAACAAACTTGTGAGGCACAGGGCTAATCCTCGTGGCAGAAAATGATTCTCGAGTGCCAGCAACACCCGGACTACCAGCAGGCTATCCAGACACTGCTGGATCTGGCCGAGCGGTACCACGGTCATGCTAAGACAGCCGTGGCGGGCTCGAACGGCACAGCCAAGCAAACTCATAGCCGTCTGTCAGACGCGGAAGCCGATTTGAAGACGCTGATCGAGCGGTTCGCCACAACGGCACATCCACCGACAACCTTGGCAGTCCATCAACGAGATATACAGGGCGGCGGACAATGACGCCGAGCTGCAATCCTGGTTTGGAAACATCAACCGCTACATCCGCCGCTGCCTCCAGCAACAAGGCTATGTCCTCGAAGATTCGTCCACTGACGACTGGAACAAGCTGTATGACCAGGAAAGTACCTCCTGCGCGAGAAGTACCGGCCGCAGTCAGACAATGTTGCGAACCAGGTTAAGTTCCTCGCGGACCAGTTCGACAAGGATCCTCAGAACCAGGCCTTTGGCAAGTCCCTCAAGAAGCTCTTCTACGACTTGGGCAATGACGAGAACGGGAAGCAGGTTTTCAAGCCCCATCTCGTCAAGGACGTCACCAATGTCATCCTCCCTGCTGCTCTGGAGAGCATTGCTTACATCCCAATCCCCCGGATCGAGTACACCGACAGTCAGGTCGACGCTGTGATCGAAAATCTCGTCTGGAAAGTGACAACTTCATGCCGAACGTTTTTGAGGTTTACAACAACAACTACGTGTCATGGGGTCGCAAGCTTGGCAAGGTTGGAAGAACCGCCACTCGATCCAAGTGAATGTCTCGGGCATTCAAACGGATCTGCGCAATGTCAACTACTACGTCAAGAAGAAGGAGGGCTTCCCTTCTCTCACAGACATCGGCATCTTCAGCGTCTTCTTATCTGGCCGGGGCTTCAGTTTCAAGCTTGGCCTTAGTACTGCGGAGCCAAGCAACCGCGAGCACTTCTTCAAGGTCGACAAGGTCGACGTCGACATTGACAGCCTGAAGATCACGCTGCACAAGTCCCAGCACAAGCTGCTCTTCAGCATGTTCAAGCCTATTCTCATGCGTGTCATGCGCCCGACCCTGCAGAAGGTTTTGGAGAAGGCCATCCGCGACAACTTCGACGAGTGGGACGCAACGCTCTACAGCATCAAGAAGGAAGCTGACCGCGCGAGTCAAGAGCTGGATGCTGAGGTCGACTCGGGCGTGTCTCCACCCAACGCCTACAGCCGCTTCTTCACTGCTGCCCAGAAGCGTATGCAAGAGACAAAGGAGCATAAGAAGGAAGAGGCGAATAAAAAGGCTGCTCGGCTAAGAAGGAGCTGGACGACAAGAAGCTCAACATTGCCTACACCAAGGAAGACAGCATTTTCCCCCACATCAACCTGCCTGGAGGTTTTAGCGCCAAGGCCTCCGAGTATCGCGCGAAGGCCCGTGAGGCGATGACTGGAAGAGTCCTGTGTTTGCACTTGGCTCGGCCGGTACCAGCAAGGACATTCCCAAGCCTCCAGTTGTGGAGAAGAAGGAGGCCCCGGTCTCTAACGGCAGTTCAGACGAATGGTGCGAACGTTGCCAACGTTGTCAACGGCACCAACGGTGTCAACGTTGTCAACGGCGTCAACGGAACAAACGCGGCCTACAGAATCAACGGAGTCAATGGTGTAGAGACTGTTGTTGCGAACGGTGTCACCGGGCCATTGGAACCACCGGTACAATGAATGGAGCAGCGAACGCTCATAACAGCGTCAATGCTGTGTATACTGGCCAGTGAGGCCACGACAATTTGCCGGTTTTACACGCTTGGGTCATCAGAGTTGTTTACTGCTTTTATATACAGTTTTATCAGTTTTATCAGTTTTATCAGTTTTGTCATCGATGAGGGCTTGGAAAGATGGACGAATACCCGGTTGAGGACACAAGGAGACATGATGGATTGGTTTCGGTCCGATCTTTCGTAAGCTTTATACTTTTGTGTTTAAACTATTAGTCGAAATTATATTTTTGTATAACTCAAGTTGAATTATGTAATTGTGGTGCTTTGCCAAACGCCATCCGATGCCATACTCCCCCCATACGTAATACAAAAAGCAAAGAATGTAAGGCAGTGTAATGCATGATGCTAGGTGCAATTGGGCACTATGCAAGGCGCTGGCTCGTGCAATCGACATAATGTGTCCTAGCCCGAGTCATCGTCTGCTTCCAAGCCCTGGTATTTCATCTCTAACACCCATTTCTCATCAAAATCAATACCGCGGCGTATTTTGGTTCCGGCCTTCTTCCATACGGCTGCACCCAAGCCTATATCGGACAAGAACAACCTCCAGTCAAGGGCCTGATCATCGGCCACCGCTGCTTCACCGCCGCTGGTCCCCCATTTCAGCAGCAGTCATTGCTTCCAGTAATCCTCGTTTCGGTGCGCCCAAAGCAACAACGTATCGAGGGCGCACGTATAGCCGTGTACCATCGATGATGCTGACATAGCCAGAGCTGGGGTCGATACCGGTAGGGACGTCAACTGCAAGAACAAAAGCTTCGTTTCGGTTCGCCCACTCCATCAATTCGTAGACGGTAGCCTGGTCCCCCGTGCGCAGCTCGTCAAACGATACTACTAGCCCAAGTAGAGCGTCGATGATTAAAGTGACGGCAGGTACCTTGGCGGCCGCGGCATTTCGAGGAGTATCGATGGAGAGGGTTGGGATGGCTGTTTTCCGCAAATGCTCAAAAAGCTCGCTCTTGCTGTAGATACGGCCCCCAAAATTCCGGTAGAGTCGAACCTGCTGCCTCAAGTCGTCCAACAGCTCGCGCTCGCCCCGCTCAATGCCAACAACGCACAGAAGTGCATTGATCCTTTATTGCGTAAATGTCTGCCGCCAGCCACAGCTCGCGTTCCGGACTTGTTGTTGCCTGCGAGGATCACAATTGTGGGCGCCGGTGCGTTGAGTGCCTGAGTAGCCGTAGATTCAGTGCCATGTGGTTCTGTGTGGCCCAGCCGAATCTTGTTTGCTGGGTCGGAGAGGTTCCCAGTGCCACTTCTGCGATTCCACGGCCGGCGTTCTCTGCCATCATGTCTTCAGTGAGGCCGAGTTCATTATGTGCAATATTTTCTAGATTGAGCATTTGAAGAGCCGACACTGTCTCGAGCCGTCGTCTGGAGGGCAGGACATAAAAGTGTTGTGTCGTGGAAAAGGCGGATGGTACCTGTTCAAAGTATTTGATGCGTTAGCCACGCCGATACAGCGGCTCCTTAGCAAAGTGAAACAGCAGACTTACAGCCACAGAATTGACTCTCGACACCCCCGGCCCAACCGTTCCAGCACTAGCTTTGCGCGACTGTGAACGTCGGCTGGTTGATACCTTGCTGTCTCCACGCCGGGAGCCTTGCCCGCTACCCAGTTCTCGTCCGCTCAAGCGCTCGCCCCGCCGGGCCCCCCGCTGCCTACTGCACCTCCAACAAGTGCGTCATCGGCTTCACTATTCCAGAAATCCTGAGCAACGGATTGTGGCTCCTTGGTAAGTATCTTGGAGGACGTCAAAGTCGCTGGTAAGGGTGCATCAAGGACATTCTCAGTGTGGTGATAGTTCTTCCCACCTGCTGTACCTGGCTTTGGTGCTGGCTTCCGATTATGTGTAATGAGTCGGTCCGCATCGTCGATCAGGTCATCCTTGCGCATCTGATCAAAGAGGGTCCGTTTGTCGAATTTGGCCAGGCTTTCCTCAAAGTCAAAGTCGCCCAATTCTTGCACATCGGTCACATCCTCTGACGCCCATCCATTGTCTTGGCTCTTTCCTTGCCGGCGTTGGCTAGACTTTTTGAGCGAGTTAAAAGGTTGAAAAGAGGCTGTGCTCTCCAAGATGGGGGTCTCTCTCCAACCCTTGCCCTTTCCCGGGTGTTTCGGCCGTTCTAGTGTCAAAGCGACGATTTCGTTCGCCTGGCTGTTTCTGGCACCACGTTGATTGCGCTGCCGACGTCGCGTCTTCAACAATCCTTCCTGCTGAGGGGTGCTCTGCACGGCTGCCACTGCGTCGCGCCCTCCGCCGAGTGTGATATGTTTGTTACTGGTGTTGGTGTTGACATCCGATATCACGGGTACGTCGCCAGAATGATGCGAGCCATTCCCTGCAACCGGTCTTGTAGAAACTGGAGTATCGTCTTGAGGCGAGACTCTGATGCGAGCGTTGGGGTCGAATAGGATGCCGTTTGAAGGCTCGCATTGTCGGTTGCAGCAGTCCGAGTTTGACTAGCCGACCTACTCTGGCTGAGTCCAGACCCTGGCCGGTCAGGGCGAGGGCGGAAGGAGAGAATGGTCGGGTCGCCAAGCACGGGTGTTGTAGCCTTGATATCGGGTTGTGGCACGTGTGGGGGCACGAGGGCAGGCATAAAAGGCTGCGCTGGGATGGGTGGCGGCGGATAGTATGAAAAGTTGGGGTCTTTGCTGGCATCGTATATCTCCACGATATTTTCGGGATCGACAACGATGTGCGGATGCCACGTTTGGTGGTTGAGAGACCAGACTATCCAGTATTAGAGCACGGCGTTTTTCTCAGACTTCTTTCAAAGTCAAATGACACAAATGGCACCATGGCACCAGATACATACCGTTGCTGAGCGTCAGGCTCTGGCCAGCCTCAACGCCCGTTACCGAGCCATACAGTCGCTCGGGTGGTTGCGCAGCTCCACCACAAACGACCATCTGCAGGAACTCGCTCGCCATGGCTGCGCGCGTGGTGAGGGACGCCTGGATGCGACAATCGAGGTTGGCGCTCTGTTCTTGTCAATTGCGGTAGCCCGGGTCAGACTCGGAGTACAATGCTAAAAGGAGAAGACGGTGGCTCAGGGTAGAAGAGATTATCCCAGCCAGCTTCTATATTTTTTGGAAGGCGCAACCCGCAAGGTTGAGACGTTGGCATTCATTCACGACGTTGTTGCCAGGTAGGTTTCGAGGTCCACCGAGTAAAAGCTTATCGATTAATACCGTGTGGGCACTGTGTTCGCACGGTACAATGGCGCTGATGTATTTAGTCGAGGTGAAAGGAAGACATCGGCACATCAATACACATTGAATAAACGAATAACTTGCATATGCAGATTGCAGTTGGAGGGGGAGAAACCCCAGTATATGTTTATTTCTATCTAAAACAAAGGTACCAACGCCGTGTATATTACATGTATGCAATGAGCAGGATCCTGTTTTGATAAGCAAGTAAAGGGAAGGGAGATGCTGCGAAACCATGCTATACACCCAAAGCCACTACCTCTGCCCTCCGTCCATCAACCTGTCCTATGAGCAATTCGCGCCGTCTTATGTGCGAGTGCTGTCTTCTGCTCTGCCACGAAGGGTGACTAGCGGGTGAAGGCCAAGATAGACGCGTTTCCTCGCTGCCCTTTCAATGCGGATTCGGCGCTGGACAACTTGCCGTAGAACCCGACTACTTTGGGGTGTGCCATCACCTTGTGCTTCTCAAATCGAAGCACTTGGAGCCCTTGCTTTGTTGTGGCACGACTGAGTGCCACGTACGCCTGACCCTTCTCAAAAACGCGACCAAGGTCAACCTTGACACGCTCTAATGTCTGTCCTTGGGCCTTGTGGATCGAGAGAGCCCAGGCAAGAATGAGAGGCAGCTGGGTGCGCGAGGCCTGGACGACTCCATTTGGCAACTCCGACTTCCACTCTTCCGGGCGTATAAGAATGCCGCGCGTGGAGCCACCAATTCCATGGAACAGAACATAGGGATAGAGGCGACTGCTGTTTCCAGGGTTGCCACCACCACCCGACGACGTATCCGTGTTCAGGTAGCTGTTGAGGACGGTGGTCCGTTTTTTGACATCTGCATCCTTGAACATAGCATCCACGTCGAAGTTGATGTATTCGGACTCAGTCATAAACTTTTCAATGGTACCAAGAGAGCCATTGACCAGACTCTCGTCCATGTTCTTGATGAGCATAACCTGGGCGCCAACGCGAAGCTCGAGCATTTTAGGTGCCATCATGTTCTGGAGCAACTTCTCCCGCAAGGCCGGTTCTCCTGTATCCAGCGCTTCGTATTTCATGGATTTGCCGCTTAGGTTGCGTAGACGGCGTTCGTTGGAGTTTTCAACTTCATGTCGCGTAGGAAACCTATATATTACCGGCGTTAGTTCATATAATTTTATAGTAGTGAAGGTTATTTTTTGGAGAAAAGTATCACGTACAGTTCTGTAACCTCGAGCCATCGTCAAACCGAAGAGGGCGCGACAGTGACTTGAAAGTCTGCACTGTTTGCTCGCTGATCTGCCGAGGCGCATTTCGTTGAGCATCTGAGCAAACTCTGGGTCTCTTTGACGGAACACCTCGGTCAGGCCGATGGTGTGCTCGATGGAATCTCCCCAAGTAGAAGCCTCGAAAGCAAACTTCACATCTCGCTTTTCCCGGTCTGGGACCGGTGGTAGCTGAAAAAAGTCGCCGGTCAGGACGAGTTGGATACCGCCCCAAGGGCGGCCGTTTTTGCGGATGTGCGTCCGATCTGGGAAAGTTTGTCAAAAGATCGCCATCAACCATAGAGATCTCGTCAATGACAAGTGTCTTGGTCCGAAGCCAGCGATTCTTGGCCTTTGGATTTTGGCGGATCTTGCGAACAAGAGTATTCGCATCTTCTTTGCCAAGACCGATCCCAGCAAAACTGTGCAATGTCATGCCGCCAATATTACAGGCGGCCAGGCCGGTGGAAGCTGTGACACCAAGTTGTTCGGGATCCTTGATATATTTTGTCCTCAAGTCGTCGATGATTGCCCTCATCAAGACAGACTTGCCCGTTCCGGCAGGTCCAGTGAAAAAAACACTCGCTTTTTTAAAGCACACGAGGTTTTTGACATGTTGTTGCTCGTTACTCAAGGTCAGTGGTCCAGCGGGTTTTGGCAACGCGTTGACTTGACGCATGATGTCACGCGAGCCATCAACATCGGCGGGCAGGCCAATGTCACCGGAAAACTCGGCGAATGTTTGTTTTTTGGCCAGATCTTTGAACTGCTTTTTTTTGAACCTTGACTGCGCTAGCACTCGCATCCCAGATTGCGCCAGTCGGTTGTTTCGAGGTAGGTGTAGTAAAGATGTGCTGTTGTGTATCTGGTATTGATTTCGGCCAAGACTTGGGTAACGCCCGTTTCTTCTTTATAGGTTGTGGAGAAGTTATACCGGTGCTGTCTGGGGAAGGGCGTTTAACAGGCATAGATAAAGCGTTGCTTGGTCCGGCTACCAGCTTCGGCATTGGAAGGACACTCGGCATATCGAGTTCGAGATTAAAGTTTTCATCATCAAAGTCATCCATGCACAAGCCCATTTTCAGCAGATCCGCTTCACTCATTTCTTGTAATCCGCTTGTTTTCAACGCTGCGGGCATATGCGGTTCTTCGGCGAATGAGTCCGACTTGCCGTAAAGCGTGGCAAGATTGCTAGAGCTTCGTCGTGAAGTCGTGGCAGCGTATGGATTCCCTGAGCGGTTGTGGAGCGGTTTTGCAGAAAGTGTAGGACGAGGCTTCGGTGTATTGAAGGACTGCTTCTTGAATATCGTGGCCTGCGACGTCGCGGAAGGTGTGCCTTTTATGAAGTTGTCGATGGAGGCATTATGCTTGGAGGAAACAATGTCTTTTTCGACGCGGCAGACGGGCTGGTATTTCTTCCTTCAGAGGAAGAAGCGCCGTGCCGGCCGCCGGGGCCGCCTTGGTCGCCCGGGCCAACATTGGTGTTGCCGGGGCGAAAGCAACGTGTGTTGCAAGGCGGAGGGTTGTGTGATGGGGGAACGCAGACCGCTGTGTTGATTCCTACGGCTGCAAGGTGAAGGCGCAGGACGTTTGGCAGACTCGTTATCATGCAGACGGTTGGCGAGAGAGCAGAATGTCGAGGTTGCTCTGTTGTCGCGGATGTGGATGGCTAGCAATTGGACATCAGATTTCACGGTGGTAAAGAGTCAAAGTATGAAAAACGCGTCGCGTCTACTGCGGACCCGCCTAGAGAGAACGTGAGGACCGCAGGCGTTATGACTAGGGCGGGAACACTTAATGCGCACGCCACGTGATACAACGTGTATGGCGATGGACGCATTAGTGCACGCCCTGTAATTGTGTTGGCATGGAAGAGCTTTGCCAAGGATACCGGCCTTCTTCCACGAAAGCTCGACTCGAGCAGCAGAAAAAAGACAGGGAGAGAGAGAAGAGGGAGGAAAGGGAAAAGGGAAACAATGTGGGAAACATGGTCGGAGTGGTACATAGGGCTCAGCTTCTAAGGTAATCTCGTCAATTTATTAATTATTTGGTGAGTTTTGTTTCTGTTGCGGGGCTTACGATAACATACATATACGAGTATGTTAAGCCTACGATATGTTTGCATTTCTTTGTTTTCTTACTCTCTGGTCTTGTGTATTTTATGACCCAATATTATATTATTCTCTTTTCTAAACGTTGCGACTGAATACTTTTTTATAATATATATACAAGCGAGTATTCCCGACGCGCGTATATATTATTTTAAGCTGACATTTAAATATATTTCTATTTTTTTATTACCTCTGGTTGGCTGGTTGACTGAGATGCATGGACCTCTTCACATCTTACCTGCATTCACCCAGCAAACGCCATAGGTCCTGTGACGATACATGCAGCAACCTAACATTGCCAACCCTGCCGATTCACATCATGGCTTCGACCTGTCACTCGAAACAGGACTGCAATCATGCAAAGAGCAATCACCTGGCCATCACTGCGGTATCACTCGGTTGAAGAAATGGAGTAAGCAGACGGCCCCGTCCGCCAGATTGTGGTACCTTTGTATCCTGACGTACTGGAAGAAGCCTCGCAAGGCCAAACACACGACCACGTCGACAAGGCCCTAAGGCAGCAAGAACAACATTTTCGTAACCTTACTGTGTAGACGACAACAGGACCTCATATGAGACTGCCCGTACGCATACATGAGATTCCACGAGAGACAGGCCCAGGATTTGTCTCATACGGGGCTCGTGGCATTGCGTTTGCGTGGACCTTCCAAGACGCTCGTTTGCCACCAAGCCCTTGGCTGTGTAGTTGGTTGCTTGGCCTAGTGGGCTGGACTTGCGAAAGCCTTCTTGGCTGGCACCTCTGGCGGGTCAACGCGCTGCCAGTCGGAAGGCCAAAAAAGAGCTATTTACTTCGTAAGACACGGTTGAGTGCAGTTGCTAACAAGGGCCTTATCACCCTTTCACCTCTTGTTTCTTTCCGAGGTTGTATGTGTATCTCGCATCTTCGCAGATGCAGCACTAAATCACGCAAGCCAAGATGAGCTCCGTGGCTTCGTTGAATGGGGCCATCTATTGGCGACTAAAGTCCCAGGCACAGCTCAAATAAAGAGCTCGACAGCATATCACTCAAATATTTGCGTTACTTCATACAAAACAATGTGTAAGCTAGCTACCACGACCCGCCGGAGAAAAAACAATGTTACTCACCTCGCACGAGTACAGTGATCAGCAAGTCTGTTTTCGCCGCGTTGTTGACGAACCGTGTTATATGCACTGTCAGCCACGAAGTGCACATCACCAACAATCAAGATGCAACAATACGTCGTATCTGACATCGTGTCGACGGGGCGAATGTGCTTGTCTGCTTGTAAGGGCACGGCACATATTGGGTTTCTCGAGAGTAAAGGCTCTGCTCGAGTTTGGCATTTGCAGCAATACTTTATCGAGTCGATGTGTTAATACTTCGTACTCGTAAGTTGTAAGACACCCCTTCTCGGAAGGAATTTTTCATGGTTGTCTTGGGCTGCATATGCTACGACGGTGAGTTGTACATAGATACCGAGAACTGCCACTTGATTCGTGGAGCTGTGCAAATAGGCGGGCGGAGCAGCCCAAGGCCGGCGCGGAAGGCGCGATGGGTCCCCAGTTTGTCGCCCCTCTAGCGCCGCGTACCCATGAGCCATCCCCGTCTAACGTGCAATCCTGGCCCGTCCAATCTCAGCACAGCAGCTTTCCTCCTGTCTTTCCGTCTTTTTATCGAATTCACTGTTTGCTTTTTCTCCTCATTCTTATTTTGCCCCGGCCCCCTGCCGCAGCTTCTGTCATATCTTACTGTTTGTTTCTTTCCATGTTATCACCAGCTGCATGCTCTTGCACCGAGCACATTCAAATAGCGTCCTGCAGCCGCACCCCTTCTTCTTCTTTGCCTGGTGTTTTCGTCCCCGGCCTTACGTCAGTTGTTGCAAGGTAAGACGAGTTCTAACATGGCCCTCCAGCCTGCCCTTCGGATTTTTGACCTGGTTTTTGCCTCTTTAATCCTCTCGCTTGCCCCTTCACGACCTTGCCCTGCACAGCTCCAAAGTGCCCTCGACTTCCGCAGCTACGAGACACACGCGCAAACGCCTTTTTGTTAATTTCCCCGAGTTTTCTGCGTCCTTGAATGTCTCGATCGCAGCATCGCCATCCGTCCGAGTCGATTGATTGGGGTGCTGACGTCCGGTCTCCTCCCGGCCCAATTGCCAACGTCCGTCGCGCCCCGGCAACCCGCCATACGCCCTCTCTACACCTACCGACCCGCGTGCCTCTGTTCGGTGGGTTCCTGCTGCTGCCACCGGCGCTTCTGCGCACAGCTCCGGCTTCCCTCCTGGCCGTGGAACCGTGAGCATTGTCGCTTCTGATCTGGCCTCGAGAAGCACAGCAGAGGAAGTGTGCTTTCTAGATTCTACCGTATCTCAGAGTCGCTATCTTCACTACGCCCTCGCTCTGTACCTACGAGAAGTTTTGCAATGGCGTGGGACCACTTGTCGATCACCAAACCCCATTTGTGTACATTATCCTTGGCGGCTTCACCTCCTGTTCATGCTCGCTCGTCCATCATCAAAGAGCGTATCTACATTGGCGAAGCCACTGTTGCCACTCTCTGTGGCCTCATTTTCGGCCCGCATGCCGCCGACTTGATTGATCCTGCTCTCCTGGGGCAGCGTTGACATTGTCACCATCGAGTTTTCCTCCGCATCGTTCTTGTCGTCCAGTGTTTTGGCTGTTGGCGTCGAACTGCCAAAGTTCTACATGGAGCGCCACTGGAAGTCTGTCATTTTTCTTCTCGTCCCGGTCATGACATTTGGCTGGCTCATCACCTCTCTTTTCGTCTGGTGGATGATCCCACCACTCGACTGGCTCGACAGTCTTTGTCATCGCAGCCTGTGTTACTGCCACAGACCCCGTCCTGGCCTCATCCGTTGTCGGCAAGGGCAAAGTTCGCGAAGCGCGTGCCCAAGCATTTGCGTGACCTGCTCTCTGCGGAATCTGGTTGTAACGACGGCATGGCCTTCCCATTCATCTACCTCTCCCTCTACCTCATCCAGGACAACCGCAGCGCAAAGGAGGTGTCTTTTCACTGGATTATTTATACAATCCTGTATGAGTGCATTTTCGGTGCTATCTATGGTTCTTGATTGGCTACATTGCCCGCCACGGCATCAAGTTTGCGGAGCGCCACGATCTGATCGACCGCGAGAGTTTTCTCGTATTCTAACTTTGTCCTCGCTCTTTTCTGCGCCGGCTCCGGAAGTATTCTCGGCGTCGACGATTTGTTGTCGGCTTTTCTTGTGGTGTAGGTTTCTCGAACGATGGCTGGTTTGGCCACAAAAACGGAGGAATCGCACGTGTCGAACGTTATTGATTTGCTGTTGAACCTGACGTACTTTGTCTACCTTGGGACTATCATCCCCTGGGAGATGTTCAACGATACGTCCATCGGCCTGTCCGCTTGGCGGCTCACAATCATTGCTATCTTCGTCATTCTCTTCCGCCGCATCCCGATCATGCTCGCCCTGAAACCGTTTCATACCAGACATCAAAACATGGCGCGAAGCGCTCTTTGCTGGAACATTTCGGCCCTATTGGTGTCGGTGCCATCCTTTTGTCGCCATAATGGCCAGGGCGGAGCTCGAAAGTGATGCGCCCGTGCCTTTATCCCAGCTTCCACCACCCGATTCGCCCCATTATACCCTTCTCACGTTGGTTTGGCCCATAACAACATTTTTGGTCGTTTCGTCTATTATCGTGCACGGCTCGTCCATCGCTGTGTTCACCCTGGGTAAGCGGATCAACACGTTGACAATCACAATGTCCTATACCACAGCGCCAGAGGAAGGGCCCTCGTGGATGAACCGCTTGCCACGTATCTCGTCCCAGTCTCGTTCACAGGCTCGTACAATGTCAGATACGGACGTCGACGACCTCAAGATGCCAAGTGTCCCTCCTGGTACTCTGTTACCTATCGGCATTCCTGGAACAGTTCTTACGGCGGATCAAGGATGAAGAAGGAACCAGCAAGCATGGTAGTAGGGCGTCATCCCGTGCGAGCCGCCGGCGGAGAAAGAAGTGGGACGACGGCATTGGCCCTGGAGGGCCAATCAGCCAGTCTGCCATCTATCCCCAACGGCCAGCAAACGACCCCCTCTTATCAAGCCCGCCTTTGCAAAGCGAGTCTTCTGCCGTTGACGAAGCGGATGAGCAGCCCTCGCAGGGTTCTGGACAGACAATTGTTGCAGAGGAAGAGGGTCGCCACGAAGGAGGTGACGAGGAGAAGCGTGGCCGTCAGGAAGAACGAAGATCCTCTGACGAGGGAGGCAGCTCATCTTCGCCTACTTCTGCGCCTAGGCTCAATGTGTAACGATGAGGGCGACAACATCATTATTGAGACCGACCAGGGCGAAGTTATTGCCGTTGAACCCAACACATTCCACAACCTGCCTGCTGACGGCTCTGACGTCGAGAAACTCAAAGAGAAGCTGTCTCCAGAGGCGTTGAAACCTGAAGTTGGTAGCTTGGGCTGGTCTTACGATGCAATTAAAAAGAAGATTGGCAATTGGAAGAACGAGGAGATTTGAGAAGAGAAAGGAGAAGCAAAAGGATACCCGCAAGCATGAACCTGCCAGAGCCTATCAATTTGGCAACACGGTATGTTCTCTGAGTCCTTTCTTTTAAGTTGTGCAGATGCACATACTAATCATTTGTATCATAGATCATCGTCGAGGACGAAGACGGCGAGGTCGTCAAGACATACGAGTTGCCGCCGCAAAAGGGCGACAAAGACGGTGGCGGCAGGCGACATGGTATCCCAGAGCCTTAAGTATATGGGCATGGGCGGACTAATCAAGCCGTCTGAAAAGGCAAAGGAACAGGAGGATGAGACCGAGGCTGCCGCCGACGAGCATGACACAGTGACGAGAGTGCCTAGCAAGGCCGCTATGCCTAGCTGGATCAACTTTGGACGGGCTGCGGGGGTCGATACATCCGCACAAAGACAGAGGAAGAAGAGCGTGGCCGAAGTGCAGGAGGAGGAAGACGACCGTCATATTCGTTTCACCATTGGTGGTGTCGGTCAGCGTATGACCAAGGAGAGCTTCATCAAACAGATGCAGCGGCTCGATCAAAGCACAAGGCGCGAGGTGGTTGACAGATCTACTGCATCTCACACGGTCAAGACGCTTGCCAAGCAAGACATCGCCGTCCAGACATTGTCGTGTCTCGCCCAGGCAGAGGCACAGGAGCCGAGTCTTCGGCGGGAGGAGAAAAGACGCCGCGATGGAAAGGATGTTGACGGTAACAATGGAAGCGGCAGCGAGGATGGCTCTAGCGGCGCTCGTCTGCTTCTCACCTTGAGATTGCTACTTCATCCCGGCGTGGACGCACAGCAGCAGACCCATCCAATGATGCCGACGACAACGCTGAGACTGCGGTTGAGAGGCGTCGCCGTTTAGCAGTGTTGCAAAGCGTTGGAGACGACGACTCCGACTCTGACGAAGGCATCGATGAGACACGAGAGACTCCAGCTGAGAGGCGCCGAAGAGAAGCTGCGCTTGGCATGTCGACCCAGCCTGCTGAAGACAGCGATGATGATGACACCGTCCGCGAGTTCCTCCTACTCGACGTGGCATTCGCTTTGCGGACACGCCGGATAGACGGGCCTGATTAGTCTTCGATTGCCTTGCTGATTCCGTCTGGACAGCGGCCAGGGGAGCATTTCTTTTGATTTTTTAATATATGTGCATTTCAATCTTTGTAATTTGTTCAGCGCGCCACCAATCGGACGCATGCAGGCGCCATGAGCCTCGTTGTTTTGATAGTCTGACATTTGCCTCTTTTGGCACCATACTTACTTCACAATCTATAACGCATTGCCTGGCGACCCAGTGTGTGATGAATTTAAAAAACAAAGCATGTAAACATGGTAGCAGTGATTAGGTGTCAGACAAATTGGACAAATTGTGAGACTCACGGAGACTAATTCCATTCATATTCACGCAAGACAACCTTCTTCGAACAGTGTTAGTAGTTCTTAGCTTTATCTGTGTTCTAGCAAGGTGATAAAACCACAGACAGGAACAGAACAATGAACAATCCGCCGCTAAAAAGACGGCGGGGAGCCATGACGTCTGATGTCACGGTTGTCACAGGCGAGTCACGTGCACAAATGTACGGTTTTAAAATTTTGCTAAGAACTCCCTACAGAATTTTTTGAACGTCCCGCATCGCGTTAAATCTGAAAGCAAATTACCGACTTCAATCCACAACGCAAACCACAACGCCACTACCGAGCTTCGCCAGTACCAAATACCACACAACGCGAAGCGGTCACAATGGTTCAATTAGTCGAGGTCGAGGACGAGCACTTCCAGCAGCAGCGCCAGGCTGCCGAGGAGGAGGATTTCACGACACCGGGTACGTGGCGGACGGAATCGATAGGCGGGAACCTGCTGCCCGCCGCATACTCTGCATAGGCTGAGACTTGATTGCTGACGATGTCGCCATTATGCCAAACAGATTCGGAGATTTCAACAGACTCGACTACGACCCCAGCCGGTGAGATTTTAGCGAGCGACTCTATGCCCTGCGCGACATCATTCCGCCCACACTCGCGGCTGGTTTTACAGCAAATTTCAGTTTGGCGACCGTGTTGTGCGCACCACCCTCACTTCCTTGGTCGTGCTGCCGACGATCTCCGTGAGCGCGCTTCTCATCGTGTTCCCTTTGCGCTGTCTGGCGAGGAGCAGAACATCCTGGCCATGGAGCAGGAGCAGCGGATGCGTGAGATGGGCAGTGAGTTGCTGACTGCTGGCTCGGGCGAGGGCCAGGAGGGCGGCGATACTGCTACTCAGGTCGGCGCCGCTCTTGGCGGTGCCGGTGCACGGCACGGCACTGTAAAGGTCCATGACGGCCGGATTAAAAATATAAACAAAAATTGAGCCAGATACACACTCGCGCGCGAACACACACACAAAACACACACAAAACACCAACAAAATAAGAAGCTACGATAGCCACGACGATAATGACGACGGGCGGTATATGAGAATGGGAGACGATGATCACCAAAGTTATATTGGGCGGGCAAATTCGTCTCGTCAGGTATGGGTTTAAAAGGCTTCCTTGTGAAAGAACCTACCATGCCAGGAGGGAGACACAAAACCCGGCTGTCATCTACACACGCCATCTTTATGCAGCCTACCGGCGCGCTTCTTTACTTCTTCTCTCTTCTCTCAATGATTTCTTTTTTTTTCAACTGGACGCATTAAGTAGTCGATAGTCTACTGTACATATAGAATGAGGTTGCAGGCAGTAATGGCACTTTTCGTTTACACCTAGTATGATATACTCGATTAAAGTATGCACTAGGCGAGAAGCACGCACGTTATAAAACAAATATATATTTAGCAAGCAAGAGGAGAAGCTGGAGCAAGCTCGAGAGGATTGTGATCGTCAAGAAAGTCAGGCATAGCACTTCATAGCAAGCTTCTCGTTTTCTTCCAAGACTGAGCCAGAAGTGAAATGGGAAACAAGGGAAAAGATAAAATACGCAAACCACCATCATCAATCAGAGCCAGAAACCTGAAAACAAACCGTAACGCCATGATCTCGTCGTATTTTTGTAAGTTGGGTTCATTCCATAATTATTTTTTTTTTCAACTGGACGCATTAAGTAGTCGATAGTCTACTGTGTGTGCTGCACCCGGGGTGGTGTGTCGAGATCCAAAGCCATGACAGCGCTGCGCTGTCTTGCACTGTCGATAACAAGGTTGCTGAAGTACTTGAGGGCGACCTCACTCTCTGCCTTGATCTTCAGCGTGTCTTCTCTGCGAGTGCCGAGCTGATCCACAGACCGGTTTAGCCCATCACGGATAGAGTCGGCTGGGTACCGCAAAACTTTCCGCACAGTGCCAGCAATGCGGGCTGAGTTGTAGTGCACATAGTCGATCTCTGCAAGACGCGAAGAGATCTTGCTGGACAGGCGGTGAGGAAGAGACCGTGGATCTGGATAGAATGTAGCTGGTGGCGGCAATCGCGGCAAGAATGAGACCCGGAACGAGCATCCGGCGGGCATTGTTGGTTCCCATCAGACGGGCTGCCGAGAGGCATGGTCCATCCAGCCTTGACCACCAATCATCCGGGTGCCGACCGCCGTGGCAAGTGTCAGGGCCATTCCGGTCCCGGCAACCTTCTCCTGGCGCTGTAAAATCAGGATAGGTCCACAAAATCAATGATCTCCGTCGGGACATCAAGTCTGCGCGCCAGCTCATCCCTACGGCGACGGAACATGAACTCGGGACGGAAGTTGAGATCAGCAAAGTCGTCGCCGAGATGAAGGATGCCCAATTGCTTCAGGGTGTTCACGCCGGTTCCTGCCTTCACGCGTGCGCTCTCCTCACACTCGGCCACTGAAGCAGATATTTTAGAGAACATGGCCTGCTTGATGTCTTCGGCATACTGGAAAGCAGACAAGATGCCCGGGTATGGCACGCCCAAATTATCATCACCTGCGTGGGCGATAGAAAATCGATAAGGCTCGGCTCTGGTCGTACACGTCCTTGTAGGTTTTTTCAATGATCTGCTCGGCCTCAGTAGCGACCTCGGTCTTGGCCTTCTTGTTGCTTTCTAGCTGGGGCTCGATCTCGCTCAATTCATTACCAACGCGGTAATCTCTGATGTGCAACCTCGGTGTTGACAGTGGCGAGTGCATTGACGTCGTTTAGGATGTTGAGAAGATAGTTCTTTGCCGGTGCCAGTTTAGACTGCGCCCGCTTTTCCAGAACAAAGCGCCGTAGTGCCTGCTCCATACTTTCGAAATTGCGAAGCTTTTCTTTGCCCTTGCCCTTGCCATTCGCATCGTCGTCGTCATCACCGCCACCACCGCCGCCTGATGAGCTGCCACTTCCTCCACCGCCAGGGCCTCCGGGGCCGCCGGGGGTGCCAGGGGCGGTGCGATTGGAATGGCATTGCTTGACACAAAATGCACCAGCTCAGATGCCTCCTTGTGGGTTTGTGGGCTGAGTCCGGAGACTTGATCAAGGATCGTCTTTTTGCAGCGCTCCTGGTCACGGATGACGTCGAAACCATTTACAACGAAGAAAAAGTAGGCCTTTTCTGCCGCTGCCGCTCTGATAAACTCCGTCGCGGTGAGTGTGAAGTGATTGGCGGCAGACACAACGAACACGACGACGTCAATTTCCTCCTGGCGGGCAAACACGGCAGTGGTCTTGGTCGTGTCTGAGTTCAGACCCGGAGCATCAATCAGGGCGATGTCAACGATGCCATTGCTCAAGAGAGATTCATCTATCGCCCGTTCATCTTTGACATACACCTTGCACTGCATGTATGTCGTGTTGTCAGTCACAATCTTCTCCAACTCCTGGAGGGTGTAGACGTCATAGGTGGATTCGTCGTTGCGATTATAGACAACGTCCAAGTGAACAGCGTGGACCTCTTCAACGCCGCTGTTTTCACTCGCATCCAAAACCTCGCAGAAGATGCTTGTGCATGGCTGCTGGTCCTCTGGCAAAAGCTTCCTCCGCAAAAGAGCGTTGCAAAAGGTCGACTTGCCGGCGTTCAGATCGCCGTAATCAGCACCTTGCTGGAGATATCCTCGATGCGCTCCCGTAGAGAGTCCAGGTGTCTGAGGCTGGACCGGATTTTCTCGTCCAGGAGCGACGCAATGGATGCCTTCTCGAGGGAATGAACTAGCTCGGCCTGGTGCATCCCACCAAGCTTGAGGTCAAGTTTGAGGACTGAAAACTCCTGCGCAATCTGCGGCGTGACGAGTCGTGGCTCTGCCGCTGCTGGCCGCGCTTCAGCCGTTTTGCTGGACTCTGCCGCCATGTTGTCTTCCAAGGCCGTGTAAGAGCGACGAAGGGGCCACGATCGGGTGGAGCTTCTGCCGGGGGGCTTGCCGTGGCGATGAGATCGCCAACGGTCGTGTGGGCGTGTTGTAGGCCCGGGCGAGACGGAGACGGCGGTGGCAGCGGCGCCGTGGCACTGATGCGCTGTACAGTCGGTAGTGTGCAGGCCAGGAGGTGTTTGTCTTTTGCAGTCCCTTGAGCAGATCCACGACCTGCGATATGGACTTGCCGAGGCCACGCGGTGCTGATTGTACCACATTTGATGGGCAGCGCCGGCCTGCAGACGGCGACTCGCTTCGAGGTCTGCCGCAGAGGATGACAAGGCAGTTGGGTACATATGGCGGCTGTCCTGGACAGCCGAGTCCCAGGCAAAAGACGAGTTCACCGTGGACCGAACATCCGTCGTCGCCGGTGGAGCTGCCGCCATAGCCGGAGTCCTTTTCGATAAGGTGCTGCAGGTTTGAAATGTGCTCGGTGCCTGCGCCTGTGCCGACCGTCATATATCCCGGGCGCGGGGCCGGGGGTGCGACACTGTCGTCATTGTTGTCGACGCAGGCGTCGTGCTCACCGACTGTTGCCGGCTTGTCGCTGCGGGCTTTCCCCTTGTTTTGGCGTGATTTGGGGCTCATTGTGTCGTCGGCGCAGCCATGGGATTGGTGATGGTACGGGGAAGAAAAATGGAAAACGAGACCATCTGGCCTTGGTACCTCTCTATCCACGCTGCGATGTTCGCAATATTCCGGTGGTTCGGGTTGTGGTGGAGCGTCGGATTCCTCGACTGACAGAGGAGGCAAAATTTCCGGGCGTGCCACACCCTGCGAGGGGTGTGCTGATTGGCCCAGCCACATACCCACCGTTTTGTGTTGGGCTCGAAGTGACGCAGTCTCCAAGTGTATGTAGTGGCGGAAAGGCAGGTGCGATTGGCAGGCGCCGAGTAACTAGCTGTCGCTGTCCATCCGGATTCCATTTTGCGAGCCCAGCGGGCGGACAGGCGCCTTGCATTTGTTTTTAAAACTATGTAAACGGAGTACCCCGTGCAGGGTTATTCGACGACAACTTCGTTTTGCATGGAAAAGTAGGGTTTTAAATAGGGTCGTGTCTCACTTCCCTGGGCAAAAACACCATGTGTCTAGCAGTAGTATCTCATAAGTAAGCAGGTAGAAGGCAGCCCGGCGGCCGTGTTATTACCCTTAGCGCCTTCCTCCCGCCAAACGACACGCACTGAAGACCGGGCTACAGCCTTTCTTTCTTCCAGGTCGCAAGCTGTTGCCTTATCTCAAGCCCCTCATCGCATCGCCGTTGCGCATCTCACGACGGTTTCAGCTGCCGCGACAACCACCTCTAGACCATTGACGACATCTTCAGGAAGCTTTCTTCGGACGAAAATTGGAAACGCCGACTCTCCATCTCGACGCCCGCCTGTTCATCCCCTTCTCGTTCATCCGATATAGCTCTTCTCGAGGAGAAGCCAGATCCGCAACCATGAATGTGAGCAAACCAAGGGCTCGGTGGCCAACGCAAGAGAGCTTCCGACTGACAATTGGGTGCTCTGCCCTGTCTCCTACTACAGATGCTTGAATGGGCCTTCGGCAAGCGCATCACGCCGGCGAGCGTTTGCGCAAGAACCAGCGAATGCTCGACAAAAGCCATTCGCGAACTGGACCAGCAGCGAGTCAAGCTGGAGAAGCAGGAGAAGACACTGATTGCGCAGATTAAGCAAAGTGCACAGAAGGGCCAGATGGGGGCATGCAAGATCCAGGCCAAGGACCTTGTGCGCACAAGGAGGTTGGTTGACCTGATTTGCGCACGACTACGCCCACGGGAGGCAGAAAGACCGAAAAGCTAACCTGTGGCCTTTGCGCCTTCCAGATACATTGAAAAAGTTCTACGGCATGCGAAGCCAGTTGCAGAAATATCTCTCCGCCTCCAGGTGAGAAGAATAGCTATCTCTTTTGTGCATACCAGCCATGCCGCGAGATACGACCGCTGCTGACTATCTGCCCGCAGACATACCGCACAAACGAACAGATGATGCAGGCCATGAAGGGTGCCACCGTGGCACTAGGGCAGCATGAACCGGACGATGAACCTCCCATCTCTCCAGCGCATCGCCATGGAGTTTGAAGCGCGAGAACGACATCATGGAGCAGAGGCAAGAGATGATGGACGATGCCATCGATGACGCCATGGACGTTGGTATTGAGGAAGAGGAGACGAAGTTGTGGAGCAGGTGCTCGAGGAGATTGGCGTTGACCTCACCCAGGCGGTATGTTGTACCCCGTTTAATGTTGCCTTTTGGTACTGTTCCAGTGCGACCATGCCTCTAACCTTGATGACCACTGTAGCTCGGAGATACACCCACAAGGTCTTCAATCGGCAACAGTGCCAGAAGGGAAGATCGCGCAGGCTGTGGGGCGGCGGCGGCGGCGGCGGCGGAGGAGCAGACACGGGTGACGACGATCTTCAGGCCCGCCTGGATAGCCTCCGCCGGTAGGCAGGAACTGGACCGAATGCACGTTAGCTGCCTATACCCGGAGGGTCAATATGCCATCCGGCAGACACTGGAAGGTAGGCAATCTTATCTTCAAACATTGACACTGCATGGGCGGCTCGGTGACATATTTGTGTCTTCCGACGATTGTTTCCCTGGCCTCTCGCTGACTTTCTTTTGGCTGGATGTGCTGGCCTTTTCTTGTCCTTTCTTTTTCTTCTTTCTTTGTTATCTTACATGTACATTTGCTTTTGTTCATAGCAGCGAATGTTTGTTTTTGTTTGTCTAGCCCGCAAAGAGAAGCAGTGCAAATTGTAGACTGGCTTTCAACCGATCTCGTGCTTTCAGTAGACCTTCCGCTCAGTCTCCAGATACCCCAGTCGACGCGCTACAGCGTTCCTTTCCCCCGTGAGCCCTCTGTCCACTTCAGTCACCTCCAGAGCTCTCTCTGTACGGAGGAATGTCTTACGGAGTAGGATCCATGGTGCCCATCACACCAACTGCTGCTCCTCGCTTTGCCCTGGAATCCGCGTTTGCTGTGGACCGTAAAAGGCTACGGAGGCCAAGTCAGTCGCCAACCGTTGAGGCCCAAGGCAGGAGGCAGATGGGGCCTGCTGGATGCGCCGGATGTGTTTATAGCGCGCAGGATGACCATTCTTCGACCTCCCGTTTCGACTTTGCCGCCCAACGAAGGTTGGGGAAAAAAGCCGTGCTGGCCGAGCGCGTCCTGGATGAGAGGAAGAGGGTGATAAAAGAAGAGGCTTCCAAGAAGTAAAATGCTTGTAAGGTGGAGTTTCTTCAGAAAGCAAATGGGTAAAATTAAACTCGGCACGCCCGTTTTTGCGCTGGTTGTAAGACTCGTACGTGTGAAAAAACCACCAGACCACGAAGTCGAATCCAGAGCACAGGAGCATGCGGGGAACGGCCCTTACCCCTTCAGGGCTTAATTTGCATTGTCTTCCTGGTGCCGCGTGTTAACTTGTTCACGAACGGCTTTGCGTGGCCATCCTTGTGTTGCTAAAAAGAAAGAAGAAATAAAGAAAAAGGAGGAAAATAAAAGAGGAAAGAAAAAGAGAAATAAAACCTCTAGAGAATACTTGGTTGCTGCGTGTCCATGTATAAGATAATATATGTACTTAAGATATCTTTACTCCGTATTCAGTGAGCTCAGCTTATCGTTCCTTCCTCCGTCTACGAGTTAATCGAAATCTTACAGCCTGTCTTACCCAGGCGCCTAACAGCTCTCGTCCTGTTCCTTCCCTCCGTCCTTCTGTTCCTGCTAGTGTACGTCGTACTAGAGTATTACATCATCCACCCAGCAGACCCCTCCTCATCCTTCCTCCACTAATTATTGCTAGCAACAGTCCCCGACGCCCTTCCACAGCCGCCGAAACAAACGTTGCCGCCCACACTGGCTGTCGAACCCTCCAGAATACGTATCCTCCGTACGGGCAGCACGGCAAGACGCCTTCCTTTGCACGTTCTTCCTTTCATCCAAACAAGACCTGCAGTAGGCTGTCAAACTCCCCATGCAACACGCACGCACTACACAGTTCAAGTTCACTTTCCTGTCAACGTGCTTGCACCGGCATCACAGAGCTATACACGTCGTACATTGCGTACAGGCAGCAGGTTGCTCTTTGTCCAACGCCACTTGCCCCCGTCATTACTTGCGCCCCCCCCTCGCGCGACCCAACCTCGATCTCAATTGTTGTTTCTTGTTGTTCAGAGCCTCTCTTTTCCCCATCTCGCCTTGAGCTTATCTTTTTTCGCAACGAAGACAACATACACTGATCAGCTACCTTCGTTTACAAAAAGCCAGCCCCCAACAACAACCCAACCGTCACCCAAGCTGGCAGGCAACAAGCGCCGCAGCCTCTCTTCGCAAGGAGGTCTGCTCAACAGAATGTTTGGTGGAAGCTCTTCTACCTCGCTCAAACCCGAGAGTGCCATTGACGACACTGGCAACGGCGACAGTGTCGCTGCTCGAGGCCTGCAGCTGCTGCCATTGTTGGCAGCCCCGGAAAGAACAGCAAACAAACCGCCCTCCCCGAGCCGGACTCGTCCAAGCAGCTGCCTTTGGCGCCGATTGCAACTGGCGAGAGGGCGACAAAGTCAGCTAGCCCCGAAAGGCGCTCCAGCAATGGCAGTCCTCCGCTGTCCGGTAACTCCGCGGAGCCCAAGAAGCGACGGAGCAGCGGCGTCAGCAGTCGCGCCAGCAGCCTCCTGGCATCCGCAAAGAATACATTGAGTTTCTCGCAAAGCGGGCGCTCAAACAGTGATGGGGCGTCGTCGGCCCAGACGCCGCTGCAGAAGCTCGGCAAGCATGATGCCGCACTGGCTGTTCCCCAGGGCCAGCATAATAACTCCGCCGGCGAGTCTCTTCCAGGCCCGAGGTCTACTTTCCGGGTTGGTGTCTGGGAGGACAGAAACAAAAAATGCCGGCGGACTATGGAAGACACGCACGCCTTTTTGTACAACTTTCTTCGGACACCAGCGCCCGCCTCCGCCACAGCCGACAAGGACAGTACGCGGTCGTTCAAGACATCGTCTGATAGTAGCGCTCAAGATACTGCCGTGGCGAGTGCTGGAAACAGTGGTACCGACCTTGCCGGGGACTCGCTGGAGACGGACAATGGCTACTTTGCCATCTTCGATGGCCATGCGGGAACGTTTGCTGCCGACTGGTGTGGCAAAAAGCTGCACTTGATTCTCGAGGAAATCATTCGCAAGAACCCGAATGCGCCCATACCCGAGCTACTTGACCAAACATTTACATCTGTCGATGCCCAACTCGAGAAACTGCCACTGAAGAACAGCGGTTGCACAGCCGCTGTTGCTGTGCTACGGTGGGAAGACCGGGTGCCTAGCAGTCAGTCGGCTACCGGCTCGCAAAGCATTGCCATGGCTGCTGCCGCCAAGGCCACCGATGATGTTGTTCCCAAGGCTGACGACAAGGCCGGCAATACCAATACGAGTAGCGCCAGCACGTCTCCCCCCCGTGCCGCTGCTGATGTGGAATCGGCGCATGCCAAGTTAAAACCAAATGCCCTTCGGCAACGCGTTCTATACACGGCAAATGTCGGTGATGCACGTATTATCTTGTGTCGGTCTGGCAAAGCCTTGCGCTTGTCATACGACCACAAGGGCAGTGATGAGAACGAAGGGCGACGTATTGCCAATGCCGGTGGCTTGGTTCTTAACAACCGTGTCAATGGCGTCCTAGCTGTCACGCGCGCACTTGGTGATACGTACATCAAGGAACTTGTCACTGGGCACCCCTACACGACAGAGACGGTAATCCAACCGGAGCTCGACGAGTTTGTCATCATTGCCTGCGATGGGGTATGTTTTTTTTTAATTCTTATAACTTGTTGAGCTCTTGCATCGCGTCTTTGCGCGCAAGGAAACTGCCAAGCGGATAGAAATTATAGCAGTGCTAACTACTTATCACAGCTTTGGATGTATGCAACGATCAAGATGCCGTGAATCTCATCCGCAATGTTGCCGACCCTGTGGCCGCCGCCAAGATGCTAGTCGACCATGCCCTTGCCCACTTCAGTACAGACAATCTCTCATGTATGGTTGTTCGCTTTGACCGGGAGGCTCTGGTGGGAACCCAAACCCAAAATGACAGCCTCATTGGTGTGGAAGGAGATGAGGCCGGATCGGGCGCCAAACCAAGCGAGGCCGACAAGATTGTGAACGATATCAAGCAGAAGATCGCCGGGGGCGACACACCCGCCATCGGCGTGTCTGCGAGCAACAGCGGCCGCGGACATGACGCAGTGGCCCCTCCGCCTAGTGATGAGTCTTTCAGGCCCACGACTATCGAGGGCTCTGTCGAGGAGGAACCGGTCTTCTCTAGCGAAGACTCGCCAGAGACGACACCAGATGGTTCTATTCTTTCGAAGAACACGGAGGAGTCAACGGAGACTGTGGAGAGCGAGGTGGCAGTCCCAACGGTTACGAAGTCATGACACATATATGGTAGAGAAAAAATGAAGTGCGAGCAATCCAAGGTGTGTCATGGAGTATGGAGTATTTTATCGTTTGGTAGAGGACCAACGAATAGCAAAGCCACGGTTACGTCATGGGAACACGCAGGATCCGAGATGTGTTGCTTCCAACGACGGCGCTTTTGTTTTTATTAGTTACGCATATTTGTTCGTTCATTTTGCCCATTGTCATTGTTTTTAAACCCAGAATATCATTCCATCCCCAGAAAATTACACGGCCATATCCGTTTTGTGTATGGGAGCTGTGCCTGCAATTGGTTGATCGCCTGACATGGCAATTATCCGCTTTGCCCATCGCAGCCGAGGTAAGATAGTCTGCACCGGTGGTGTCTTTACAAATGTACTCGTATCCTACGTTGTAAGATACGTTGTACATGTACATCTATGTATGCTTCGTACGGAATAGCAATATGCTTATCCTTCAAGGTCTTCCGAGCCATTGCCCCTCTTCCTTGACGAGGTCAAAGCGGACAGGTGAACCAAACAAGAAAAAAAAACCAAGCCGTCAGCTCCAACGAGCCAGGGGTCTGTGAGGTTGCAGAGGCACGTCCATCGCCGCATCTCCATGGAAATCACAGACCAGAAAAGGACTATTTCATGCAAGAGTTACAGCGTTTGCCGCACCTAGCTGAGGAGGCTTAATCGCCCGCACAGGGCCAGATACGTATCTTACAAGGTACAGTGTAAAGAAAGCATCTGGACTATCTTTTTTTCTTCTTTTCTCTTTCAGAACCAATGATGGAAAAGCAGAGGCCAAGTCTCTGTCTCTGCTTCGTTCATGTAAGATACATGTACGGAGTAAGATATGTAAGATACATATGCGATGCCATCCTTGCATTGGAGCCACATATCATTTGAGCATCGAAAGCCACTCGTCGTTGTTGCCCTACTGTGGAGGCAGGTTTCGATGGCCATGTGCCAAGACGCGAGTGTGAAGAAAGCCGCACACGATATGGAGAAGCAGAAAAGGGGGTAATAGCACGCTAGTCGCTGAAGGGACGGCAGTGCTCGATACAATCTCTGTTGGCAACTGAGGTGCATTGATCCGCCAATTTCAGTGGAAGGAACGGAGCACCTTCTGGTCCCAGCCCAGTTCGGATTGGATGCATAGAGAGCTGGGTGGGTCTGAAACGGGAAACCACGATGGGCCTGGGGCCCGCGCTAGTCACGAAAGGCCCAGCACACAGAATGGGCCAGAGAAAGGCCCTTCCCCCCTGACAAGCGTGCCTGCCTGTGTGCTGTATGCGCGTGTTTAAAAAGAGAAGCGAAGCATACATAGCAGGACCAGGCGTTAATTAAAATAAAAAATACGTCTTGAGGAAAGAGCGAAAGGCAGATCAGAAGCATCGTTCAGGGGTTCGTTTTGAGCCTTTCTCGTTCAAAACATTCGGCTTCTTTCCGATCTGCTTCAGAGCCTGGGTCCTTGCAGCTTCTGGTCTCCTTTTTTTTCTCTCCTCATTCTTCTTGGATTTGGGTCTTTTTGGGTGTCAACTTCTGTCCACTGCCGCTGTTGTTTACACCTCCTTTTTCATTGCACGCTCTCCCATCGCCATATCGTGCTTCTGCCACGCTTTCTTGCGTGACCCGCCATCAGCGTCCCGCTCGTTCTCCTAGGAAGCGCCTGTGGCGTCCGTGAGCTGCCCTTGAAGGCACACCCAGCACCCACTAAAATAGAAGGTGAGAACACACCGTTTTGTTGGCGCTGCTTTCCCACATTCCTTTGGAGGACTGTGCTCCATCTCGGCGCCAATCTCCTGCGACCTTTGTTGACGTCTCGATCTCTCTTCAGTATCTTGTCTTACTCTTCTTTAAACGGCTCCTTTCTGCCCATTGGGACATGAAGGCCTTCATGTGCCTCAATCCACATCCGCTCTCGGTGGGCGCCGAGATCTTTCCAATCGACGCATGAGACCTCTCCCCCTTTCTTTTCTCGATCATCCGAAAGAGACGCCGTTCTCGCGATTTCGATTCTCCTGCACACGCGTGACACAGACGAGGCATCCCTTTCTCTCTCCCACATCAGACGACACGCCATCCGAAGTAAGCCGCTGTCCTTACTTCGGAAAATCGGCCGCCGCCCGATTGTGCGAGCCCCGTACTTGTTTTGGCGGCCGACTGGAGAGAGCACAGTCTGGTCCCAACTTGACGCGCAACCATGTCGTTGAATGGGCTGGACGATGCGGCCGTCAGAGAGGCTCACGAGGCTGCTGTCTCTGAGCCCGGAGGATGGTAGGTCACACCCTCGGCCCCGGTCCAGAAGAAACTACATTCGTCTTACCGCACTCCCCATCCACGCACGAGTACCAAACAGGCGCAGGCTTTTTTTTAACCTTACTGACACTGCTTTTTCTTTGGCCACAGGTTTTTATTGAAGTATGCCAGTCGCGACGAGGTCGGCCTTCATGGCCGCGGCACAGGTGGTATCGTTGAGATTCGAAATGCCATCGCACAGTACGAAGAAGCATCACCACTCTACGGCTTTTTGAGATACCGGCGGAGAAACGTCATCGTCAAATTCTTGCCCGACAACTGCTCTCGACTAGTGCAAGGTAAGGACCTTCCCTTAGAAGTCATCTCGGTCACATAATCATGAAGGAGCACAATTGCCTGACTTGGACACTTGTCTGTTTATTTCCCAGCGCGCGTCACCGTCCACTTCAATGCAGTTTGCGAGCGATTTGCACCATACAACACGACCTTCTCCATCGCCGATGCAAGGAACTCAAAGATACAAAGTTGTCTGCCGCATGCTCCCTTCACACAGCATCCAGCTCCACCTCGTCCTCCACAAGCTCTCTCAGACGAAGGCGTCTTATGGAGATAGCCGAAGAAGAGGAAGAAGAACAACGAGCAACCAAACGCCAGTCGATTGTGAAGGAGGAGGACCGTGCAGGCCCACAGGAAGAGGCTGGCTCGACCGCATCCGTGGTGCCTGTGACTCTAAACGCACAACTCGCAAACTCACCAAACGAGTCGCAGTTTGCTGGCACCACCGATCCGCCTTCATTTACTGGAGTTGAACGGCCATCCTCGCCCGCCAAGTCTCTCGATGCTCGTCGCCTTTCTTCTCAGCTGACCCGCCCCGAGATGCACAGCTATGCCTCTTACACATACGGAAAGCCAAAAGTGAAGCTCGCTCCCCGGCCCTCGACGGATGTCTCTGGACGTCCACGGACATCTGCGGGTACCGGCACGCACCGGCCAGTCTCTGCCATTCCTGCCGGTTTCAAGCTGTTTTCAAAAGGATCCAGAAAGGGCAGGGGAGATGCTAAAACTTTGGGAAGCTCCACCAAACAAATCGATGAGGAAGAGGTGCCCAATGTAGATGCTGTATCTGCTGCCGAGATGGATCCAGTTCCCGAACCCGCCAATCTTTCGGAAACTCTGGGTGTGAAGCGGCCTCACACCAGCAGTGGTAGACCCTCGTCCAGCTCTGGTATTTCGGTTAAATCCGTTGCCACGGTGGCGGCAGCTGCCGCGACAAAACAAAACACGATGTCTCCAGAAAAAGCACGGTTGATGAAAGCCATGAAGTTGCGCGAGAAGAAAAAGAAGATGTCGATGCAGCCGCCGCTACCAATCCCCACCGTCGACATAAGCGAGGCGCTGATCGGGTCTGAGACTACAAACGCAGCCCAGCCTGAAGAGCCATTTGACAATGCCCTCCCTACCGGCAGCTCTACAGGCAGCTTTGATGATCGACCAGACTCCAGTGGTGGACTGAGCGTTAGCAATAACGACGTGACCAACACTGGCCCTGGTGACTCTGCGGTTGATGTCAGGCCGTCTGCCATCGACCAGATTTCAATCGACACACATACGAGTGACTCTCACCCAGCATCTCCCCTTGCCATGTCTTCAGAGATCGGAAAATCGACCAAGGCCTCGTCCCTGTCTGAGTCGACGGGTGAGACGGTGCAGGCACTGCAAGAAATCAAATCAGAGACAGAGGCCAGTGGTCGTGACTTATCCGAAGACGAGACGATCGATGAGTTGACTGCAGAGTCGACTGACGCAACCCCTCAAGACGGCGACAATAGTTGCGTTATCGCTCCAGGGGAGGAGTTAAAGCCCAGTGAAGAAGCCGTCGATACACGACCACAGGAGGAAAATCGGGGAGACAGTGCCACGGGACTGGAGAACATCGCAGGAGAGCCAGAGTCCAAAAGCAAGGCCGTGCTCGATATGGCTCAAGCAGAGCCAGCTCCGCATGCCATGGAGGAAACCAGGCAAGAATCTACCCAGGACTCATTTGAGGATCTCGCTGCTCAGACAACCGACTCAAGCCGCCCCACCACGTCTACTACCTCAGAGTTCACCGCCGACCTTGAGGATGAAACTCTGACCCCATCGATTGCAGTTCCAACCATTGCCATACCCGAACCAAGAGACAGTCAGTCGACGATTGGGCTCGAGACAAGCGAGACTGCCTCAGTTGACACCAAGCGCGCAAGAAGAATGGCTCTGGTCGACCCCATTCGCACAGACTTCCACGGAAGTGCTAACTTGTCAGATGATGACGAGCTGATGGAAGAGCTACAATCTGCAACAGTACAAGAAGCCAAGCCAATGACCGTTTCGAAGTCGCCTATTACGCCAGTTTTCCCGAGCACTAGTCCGTCAAAGCAGAGCCGCACCGTCGATGGAGACATGAGCCGCGTTGTCCGCACCGTTTCTAGTCCCGTCCGAGGCTCTCTGCTGGTTCCTGGTGACGCAACAGCGAGCTCAGCCAGATCCGTGTCATCCAGCGCTGCCTTTCTGCAGAAGATTGCTCAGCAAAACTCTGCAAACCTGTTGCCCAAAAAGACGAACATTGGTTCGAGCATTTCCCAGAGGATAAAGGCGCTGGAGAAGCTGTCCAGCAGCACCCCCGGAGTAACATCTGACGCACCAACGCGTGTTGAGCGCCCTACCTCCACCTTCTTTTCTGTCCGGAAGACCCCTGGCCGCGACACATCGAGGTCTCCCTCGGTAGCCGAGCGGGCCTCTTCTCTCACCAGAGACAAAACGCCGTCTCCACCAGCATCTAGGGAGTCATCTCCAGAGGTGCCTAAGTTTATATCTCGTGATCGATCGGGCTCAATGGCTAGCCGACTATCCGTGTTTGAAAACGGCAATCCGCCTAGGGACGGCCTGAATCTGTTCAGGTGAGGGCCAGGATTATCCGCGATCCTATGCATCCGTTTCCAAAGATGCCTGATACACATTACGGTCCTTCCGAGCCTAGCCAGCTGCATCTCAAGCAGTCACCACTGGTCGTTGACCATCAGAAGGCAACCCGCTCTCTCACTTCTGCTCTCTCGCTTTTTCGAGCTCAGGTACTGGCGAATCGTCTACAGAGCAAGCATCAAAGAAAGAAAGTATACTAGAACGGCGAATGTCGAAGGAGAAGCGGAGGTCGCAGTCCCATGACAGGTCGACAATAGCAGATGACTCGGAGAGCACACGGCCTCGCCGGCGGTCATCTTTGTCAATTGTCAAGGACTTTATCAAGGAGCGCCGCGGCTCAGTCATGGCGAACCGTTCTCCGTCAACAGACAATCTCAGTGTCAACAATCTCGCGTCTCCCGCCTCTATGTTCTTCACCTTCCAAATCACCGTCGCGGCCGCCATCAGTGCACACCACACATAGCCTCGCTCGGCGGTTGAGCATCTCAAGCCGACGCTCTACGAGCAAGGATCGGACATGACCACACCACCGCTTACGACACCTCTGTCTCCCTCGTTGATGACGGAGACCAGTGGCTCTGGTGACGAGAGCAAGTCGTCTGCCAGTGAGTTCGGCCATAGAAAGACTGGCTCGGGCGGTAAGAACCGTGCTTCGCGGTTCATGCGAAGACTTTCGAGCTCCCTAAGCACTGGCCGAAAGACCGCAACCCCTACTATCTCGCCCACTGTCGCCGAGGAGGAAGAAGCTTTCAGCACGATCCCTCCGCCTCGAGGGGCTCAGCCGCGCCGACTAATGTCATATCCTATATTGGAGATGTCAATGTACAGTTCCCTGACAACCTCCTTTGGAAACGTCGCACGATGTGCCTCGACTCCCAGGGCTTTTTGATACTCAGCACAGGCAATGGGGTTACTTCTACGTCTAGCAGCGACAGACCAGCTGGTGCTATCAAACGGTATCACCTTAGCGACTTCCGTTCACCATACATACCTGAGATGGAGGTGCAGGAGCTCCCCAACAGCGTGTGTTTGGATTTCATTGACGGCTCCGGGCTGCAGGTCGCCTGTGAAGACCGGGCTGGACAGCTGAATGTTCTTCAGGGTAAGTTCGCGTTCCATCAATGTGCTTTCCCACATATCTTCTAACCCGTTTCACAATCAGTTCTCCAAGATGCCCACCAAACCCACACTTCTTTCGGCAGTAAGAGGCCTTGAGTCATCCATCCGGCTGCGATAGTTGCCCTCTGTCCTCTTCTCGCCTGGCAATTTTTTTTTGCCGAAACAATATTTGCTGACATATATTCCGTTCATTTTCGAATTTCATTTGTCTTCTACACTACAAATACATTTCATTTAACAGCTCTCGCATTTCATAATGGGCGATCATTTGTACCTTATTTATACACTTTGATAGTATTCTCAGAGTTAAGCAGTTTCACTTGGTGTCACCAAACCAGTCTGGCCGGATCGATTTTAGACCAGCCACGACCCAGCCAGAGATAGCCAGTTGCGTCTCCTCGAGGCACGGATGTTTGGTGTTGATAAAGGTGTCTTGTTTTGTTTAGTTTGGCAGTCCTTGTATATACACTCTTTATGGCCACTGCATCGGGCAGGCAGCGTTGTGTTCCAAACTCGTTACCAATCACCAATCGCAATAAAAGGAACTCTTGGTGTTTGCTTCGTTGTGGGCTTCGTCGTAAGCTGTATGGCTACGCGTTGTCCTCCATCACATACGGAGATATTGGCTTTGGCTGGAAGTTATAGCTGGTCTTCTTTGTTTAATTATATGTCTATGTGTAAGCTATTTTTTTTTTTTAAAAAAAAACAAGAGCTTTTGACTAAAGTTCTAAAATAGACATAGTAAAAAAAACTGTAAACAAAAGAGGTCGTCGAAAAAAAGACAAAGAAGAATGATTTGAAGTTGAAACTTTTTTTTCAAGTTCCTAACAACAAAAGCAACCGAGGCTCACCGTACACGAGCGGAACATTTAAGAGTATTCATTACCACAATAAAAATATCACCGAGACACAAATAAAAATAAAAGCAGCACGCTGTCGCTTCCGATATTCAAATAACGCTCAGAACCGGCGTGAGGGTCCATGGTCATGAAGTCAAGCAAGTCTAGACCTGCTACACTCACGCCCTCAGCTGTCATGGCGACGTTGGAGTCACCCATGTTCTGGAAAAAGGCTGGGCCAGCCGGAAGATACCACATTTCATTGTTTGACCAGTCCGTGGCATCAGGGAAGACAGCATCGCCGAGCGAGTTGTCGATACCGACAATGGCGGCTGGTGTGGACGGGTTGAGCACCGATGCTGTGCCCGAGGGGTACGGGAAGTTGCCAGCAGTTGAATCGAAGGGAGTAGCAGAGATGTTTGCTGGTGTGGTAGAACGTTCTAGGCCTGCAGAACCGATAAGCATGTCAGTATATATTTCCTAGACAAGGACGGTATGAATATGGAGGCCGGCATGCGGCATTGTTTGCTTACCAGAAAGCCCTGTCCTTGACCAGCTTTGATCATTCACCGCCAACGGGACTGCGGGCGGCAATGATCCCTGGCCGTATACTGCGTGCGTCCGGGCCTGACCGTTGACCCCGGTCGTATGTTCGGCAGACGGGTTGGGGCTCTTGTCGCCTGCTGATTGGGGTGCATTGGCAGATGCTGGCAGAGACGGCGCGTGAATAAAGCGGTTGCGAAGGCGGCTGGTGAGCGACTCTAGAAGATCTGCAAACGCGTGCCGAGGTGTACGTCATCCACAACACAGTTGCGAAGGGCATCCACAGTGCGGTCCATGAGAGTGATGGAGATCTCAACGTCCGCCTTGGGAGCACCCAGGGCAAACGTCTTCAACAGGAACATGGCACCGCTGATGATGCGGAAGTAGGTCCGCACCGGCGCGTGCTTGAGATACCCGCCAGGAAGGAGACCATCAACAACAGTCCGGAGAAGGCTCCTGCAGCCGTCAACAACCTCCTTGACGTAGGCCTGGTCTACTGCCGTGACACCGCCAAGACGGCCGAGTGGAAGTTTGCCAAAGTAGTTCTGGGTCTGGGGGGATAGCTGCGGGAGTGCGGCACCTGTAGCACCATTGCCGCCAGCTGTATTGCCAGCATTTGTGGTACACCGCTCGACAACGGCCTGCAGGGAGAGGGAGTTGATGTAGATGCGGACGTATTCATACTCGATGCTGAGGATATGGCGAATAAAAGTCGGTAGTTTGAAGCGCTCAAATTCCTTCCACCAGTCCCGGAGCAAAGGCTGAAAATCCTTGAGGAGTTCTGTGTATTTGCCGCTCTGGATGATTTCCGTGGTGTGCTGTCGAGAGCTAAACAGCTTCTCGTTGCCGATGTGCATTGCATTGCTGATTCCCGCCCAGCAGTGGATGATTTGATCGTCGAGTTCTAAATTGGGGATATAGTTAAACGCATTGGACACTGACGAGAGGTTTGTTCCAGGTGTCTGACCTTCAAAGGAGGAGTTTGGGCGTTTCCGAGAGGCGGCCGGATCCTTTTTACGCAAGTTTTCGGGTACCATGTTGGTCCATCCTAGGCGACCTGCAAGCTGAGAGAGGTAGATGAGAAGGAGGCGCTTGATGCGGTAGGCGCGAAGACGATACGTTTCTTCTTCGTATTCGGGGCGCGTAATGCCACCGGAGGCGAGCAGCTCTTCGATGTCATCGAATACGCCGAGCTCATAAGCCAGACCCATGGCTGTGCTCAACAGCATCCAGCACATGCGGTCGCTTCGCCAGGCCGCTCGAGCCAGCTGTCGATGCGCTTACCGCCGACGCCTCCTGAAGGGCGCGCATCGCCATCCTCACCAATGATAGACTCGTTCTGGGCATTAGACGAGAGCAAGAGCTCGTCGGTGACATCGGCAGGGGGGAAGTGGAGGGCCCGTGGGTGCCATTCGGTCAGAATCATGAGGGACTCGATCGTTCCCAAGGTGCGGAGGCTGCCCTTGCGGAGGCCTCGCCACGGGGCAGTGCTCGACGTCTGCGATTCGTCGGCGCCCGAGCCACAGAAACCGCCACCAAACGCCTCTTGGCCCCATACCACACGCTCAATCATGCCCGGAGGTAGGTCCACAGTTGTTCATGGACGGCGTGCGATCGGCACGTCGCGCCAGCACCGACGAGCGACTTGTACCGTGACGATATGGTCAAGAGTGTGACTGCAAGGATGGGCTCTTCGGTCAAAAGCGTCACGTGAGTAGATGGGTGGCTGAATGTCGGCGGCGAGATAGCGTCAACGGAGACAGATAGGTGTAGTAGCTGCGATGGGAGGAGAGGAGGCGGGAAGCGGAGGAGGGATTATAGTCAGTCATGCGGTAAAGGCAAAGCTATAACTACAGTTGCCATGAGGAGGGCGCATGGGCCGTAGAACAGATTCGGAGGACAACTTACTAGTCGATATACTCGATTGCCTCCTGGGCTGTGAACCATCCAGCGCGGACGAAACGAAACTTCGCCCATAGCTTAAGCGCTTCTGAGTACCCAGGAAGTGTGGACGGGTCAGGTCGCACAAGCTCGGGGTCGATGGCTGGCTCGTGGCGCGATGCGGCACGTCCCGGCCGGCCTGAACCGTAGCCGGAGGTTGCCGAACTAAGTAGTCCGAGGACCTGCCCTGGCCCGGCTGCTGCGCAAATCTGTTCTGCGACTGTCCTGCAGGGCCGTTGTTCAGATTCTCTTGTTTCGTGTGCGGGCTGTCCGTAGCTGCTTTGTATAGCAAGTCCAGCGCATCATGCGGCCCGTAGACCTCTCGGCGCATGACAGTCTGGGCCTCAAAGTTCTCGAGCGGCGTGTTGGGCTCGTCGGCGGCCGAGATGTTGTTGGTCTTGCGCGAAGACGTGCTGCCGTTGCGCGAGGATGGGTCGTCGGGCTGGGGGCGCCGCAGGGGATGCGACCGGACATTCGCCAACGCGGGCCCAGTGGGGCATTGTCAAAGATGCCGCCGTTCAAGGCCGACATTTCGTCGGCATGGAGTTTCCGGCGGCCGTTTCGTATGACATAGTCGTCGCTGTCAATGCCGGCATCATCCTCGGTCTTGCGCTTGCGCCGGGTGGCACTGAAGTAGCACTCCTTGCTCTCGCGCCGACAGCGTACGCAGGGTGGATCGTGAGGGTTGTCGACGGAGCCCAGGTCGCACCGCACCTTTCGGCGGCGACATGGAATGCATGCTTGGTACACGCGCTTGTGGCCGGGCTGCTGCGCGTCGGTCTGGTGGTCCGGGCCAGGGAGCGCAGACGACGAGAGCGATGGCGACCGGTCGGACTGCGACGGCTGGCTGCGGATGTCCTCCAGCGCATGCGACGCGCGCGACAGGCCGAAATTGGACATTGCCACGCAGTGCGCGGTCGATGCGCCCTACCGGAATTGATGAATTCGATTGGAATTCGATGGGTTCAATGGACGCTGCTGCAGCTGGTCGCCTATTGCAGTGCGCAGCAGTTGGGGTGACGCCGGATCTGGGGTCGTCGTTGGCCGTGTAGTCGGGATTAGATGGTTTCTGTCGGTTTGCGACGGGTTTGGCGAGAAGATCAGTGGATGGGAGAGGAAAGAGGGAGAAAGAGCGGCGACGGGCGAAGAATAGTGGGAAGGGGGAGACAAAAGGGCCTGTGGGTGGGTCGTTGTGTCTTGGCCGTGGCCTTGGCCCTGGCGTACGCCTTGGAGGGAAGCTCGGGCGGGTGATTGCTGGCACCGTGCTAGGCTTCATGCTGGCCGTCTTCCCGTTTTAAGGGGCTTTTGCTGGAATGGGGGAAGTGTCAGGGGGGCAAACACCAACGGGTACAGGCCTTTTCGCCACAAAAGAAATGCAAACCATGCTACCTATTCTGGGGAGGACGATGGGGAGCGATGGGATAGCAATGGAACGAATATGAGTTGAGACAGGGCATAAAAAGCTTTGATAACGTTTTTTTCAGGAGGTGTGAGGCTGAAGCATGGGAACGAGGGGACGAGCAATATTGGCCTACGGCTGAGAGGTCACATGGGCGCTGTTGATGGAAGGAGCGGGGGATGCGGTGCGCCGCGACGGAAGGAGACGGAGTCGACCGAATTCGTCGCTACGGAAAGGGCGATCTATCCCACGCACCTTCCCTCATCGTCGTGCCATAAGACCACATAGACGTGCCGGTCATATGGCCTGGCTAGTAAGCATTTATTATCTCGTGTGTCTGGCTTGCCGTGACAGATAGCCTCCCCGTTCCTGAAGCTTGTGTTTTTCTTTTAGGCTACGCTATCCCCGCTTGCCGTTCTTGTTACCAGTATCAATTTATGAACGAGAGCAACCCTGCCCCATCTTTCTTGCATGCAAAGACTCTAGCTGCAAGGATCCTGTAGTCCATTCTCGTATCGGCAAACTGTGCTTCTCAGGTTGCACCAAACGAGGAGGCGGAGCGCGACTTACATCTCCGTCTATTGCTGGGCCAATGGCATGTTGCAGCAATATAAAATAGCAAAAAATACAGAAATATACACAAATGAAAACACGAGCTACGAACAAGGCCATAAAACACAGAAACAGAGACAATTAACAACCTTTCCTTTACCCTCTGCCGGCTCCATTCGCCCAGTCCCGAGAGTGAAGCAGGCGATGAAAAGGCCGGAATCCTTGGATACAAATGCGTAAGAAGGCCGGCCACCCATGATCCGAGAAACGCGACAAAACCGAAGCTCCAGATCCTCTTTTATTAAAATTTCTTGGAATGGCCCAACTTTACGCCTCGACGTTTGCCTTCCGACTGGGTGTTGACACACAGATATAACATTGGCCCAGACCATGGAAAACGCACATTATAAAGCGGCAAAAAAGAAGAACAAAAACAACAAAAACAACAGGTTGATACAAATGGAGAGCCTGGCACAGATGGCGTTCTTTACCGAAGGCGGTGACCTTCCGGAGATTGGCTCTGAAAGGCCGTCAGTATGCGAGTTCAATGTCGATGTCTCGGAATAGGAGAGGCAACGAGGAAGCGCTGCCGGCACTGGTTTGGAAAATACATACCAAAAACTCCCACATTGCCCGGCAGAGATTGTCGGGCATGGTATACAAGTCGATGGAGAACTCGCCCGCTGTGAGAGAGTCAGTAAAGGTCGTCTTGCAGTCGGACATGCTTGAAACAAGCAGTAACACCGCAGCACACATACCATCTGGGTTGTTCAAGATGTATGTTTCGTCGTTTTTGTTGTCGTGGATCAGCTGGATGATGTGCAGCAGGTCATCCTCGTTCAGGCGTGGGATGACATCCGCCATCTTCTCCAAATCATACGTCTTCTTCTTCTTCGTAGTCGTGTCTTGAGCCTTGCGAGCCTTGCGATCCTCGTCCGTGGGCAGCGGGCCCGTTTCACGCAGGATGGCCTGAAGTGCCTGGGACGGGTTCTTGAACTGGATGGTGTGGATGTTTTCGTATGTGGGGTTGGCGAAGTTGAGATCGTGCAGAATAGACTGTCTGCCACCCTTTTCCGTTGTATAGCAATCAATCGTCATCTCGAACTCGCCCCAGCCCTCGTTTGTGCACTTGAAGGGCGGCTCGTGGAACGCTGTGACCGGTTAGCTGTTGCCTGACGGATAGTGCATGCCTCGCACGCACGGTGGCTATTTCTAGCAAAAACCTACTTTGTACTGGGTTCTCGAAAGAGGGATGCAGGTTGTAGACAACCTTCTGGAAACACCGTGCTGGCTTCTCCTTGCCGGCCTCATCGAGGATGTACACTTCCACTGTCCATTCCTTCATGGGGAAGCCCTCCATCTGTGGAGGCTTCGGACTAGACGACAAAAAAAAGCACAGTGTTAGCTGCATGAATCAAAGGTCCTTCCACAAAATACAGCCCTTCAACCCCTCGATCTTCGGTCACTCTCCCAACGTGGCGTTACCGAAGGAGAATAACGGATGAAGACGAACATATTATGCTGCTCGGTAACGAGCTTGACACGGCGCTTAATCCGAGAAAATAAATGTCAATATCCGAGTCTACACGCGCCGAGACGGTAATGGATTGCAGGGAATGTAGGTGTTCGTACTCGACAATCATCGTTGCGGTTGGGAACGCGGCCTCTGGGGAAGTAACGTTGGCTGCAGGAAAAGCAAGTTAGCTGTCGCTCACGCTTTGCATATAAGAAAATGCCCCCCAACCAGAAGAATTGATCAGGTGACAAGGACGTTCTTTGAATTAGAAGCCTGTCAGCCAGCGCAGGTGCAATCTGGCCTTGGGTTGGCACGTCGCAAGTCGGAGCCTCGCCCACAGCTGGCTTCCTCGGCTGTGACATGACATTTGAGGCCGGCCGTCCAATGCTGTATCTCAAGACTCCTGCAATGATGCACATATAGTCTGAATAGAGAGCCGAAAAGAAACACAACCAGGGGAAGGGGCGGTGCGCGTAGCAGCGCAGGAGCCGGGGGAAAAGATGCAGATGTGCCAGGGATGACGCTTTGTGCGAAAGCGAGATGCCACTCCACGGAACACTTTGAATTGGGGCTACCTACCAAGGCGTGCTGCGTCGTTGCCGTTCGTTTGCGGGGAATTGGATGGATGCTTTTGCTTCAGCTGGTGCTGCTGTGCTCGTCGCTTGGTGTGGCCGTGCTGGGTTTCGTGGCAGTCGTCGTCTTCGTGGTCGTGGAGCTTGTCTTTGCGCGTGAGAATCCGAATTGACTTGCGCACCTCCTTCGGTCCCAGAAGCGCGACGTTTGTCTTTGTCGTTGCTTTGCGCCCCATTTTTTGTCCAATCCGTTCCTTGGGCTGTGGCGTTTAGGTCTTTTCTCCCCGCTTGCCTGGAAGGCACGGTGCCTGGGGTGGCTCCTGTTGGGGCCTGTGGCTGAGTCGTCTTTTGCTGAAATGGGAAGTCTAACTGCTCAAATAAGGTGTTGTGGCGGCGGTGGTTTCCATTTCTCACGAATCTAGCCGAGGAAAAGAAAGAGGAAAGAGGGCAGGAAGAAAATCGAAAGGGAGGAAGGAGTGATTTGTAAAAAGTCAATCAAAACAGCGGGCACTCATAATTGCCCTGAAAGGAAGGAACGCGACATATCGACGAACGTTCCTTCCCTTTACGTATTCCCCCCTCCTTGCCACGCTATGTAGCTTCTATATGAGAAAACTCCTGGTATCGATAGGCTGAGATTCACAAAATTGATACTAGTGTTTTTATGCTCGTGAAGTCCGTGGCCAGCTGGCAACGACCAAGATTATCAACTGCAGACGAATGTGCCTTGTGCCGTCACGCCGGCAGCACATTTCGATATCCCTACTTCCTTGCTTAACTGTTGGTGATCTGGCGGTGACTGGGAATCTCTCATGGCATTTCATTTTTTTTGTATTATTTATCAGCTATCTAGACTGTCTCGTGGGATCGTGCTCTTTTGCCAGACCTCGCGGGAGGAGGGTGCATCCTTTGAGTCGAAGCGGTGGGACTGCCCATGTCCTGCAATCGCTCAGTCCCGAGACCGAAAACACATCGCAAGGCAACTACCTTTTTCGACTCCGCAAGGGCAGCCCTTGTGGGAAACACCGTGGATTGTTGCATGGGGGAATAAATCGTCAAACATGGGGTGGGTGGCGGGAAGGGGGAAATGGGGAGAAGGCTGTTCGAAAATGCATTGTTTCTGCTGGCAATAGGGTGCTGGGTTGTGTTGTGAATGGTGAAGAGGCGGATCGTGGAATTTGTCGCTGCTGTGCGTTTACGTGTTGAGCCGTCGTTGCCTAGAACGCCAAGCAAGCGACTCGCAAAGTGTCGCGGGGATGATGGAAGACCGTGACGCATATGACCGCACGGCAAGACGATGGTGATGCCGTTGAACAGAAGATGGCTTTTCTTGTTTCTTCTAGGAAGGTTCACTGTGTGGACTCACCAACCTATAACTATGAGTCCTTAGCAGCCTCAGCGGACTCCTCCTTCTTCTCAGCCTCCTTGGTTTCCTCCTTGGCCTCCTCCTTGGCCTCCTCCTCCTTGGTCTCCTCGCCGCCCTCGTTGTCGTCACCGGCCGTAGCACCAATCGCGGCGCCATTCTCAGTCTGGGCCTTGATAAAAGCGTCCTTGAACTGGTTGGCGTCTGCGTGAAACAATAGGTTAGGCCAAGTTGAGCGTGATGTGCTTCCAGGAAACAGGTATACATACTATCGGAATTGGCGAAGCGGATGGCCAGGGTCATAGCCTCGGCCTCACCCTCGCTGACATCGGCGGCCGTGTTCCAGACCCAGCTGCGGTCGGAGCCGACATTGGGCGACAGGCGCATATCGGGCAGGACTATGGTAGTTGGTCAGTATAGGGCCTGGAGTAGACCATGGAGAGTGCGCCGGGTACATACCGTAGTGGTTGGCGCAGACCTTGAGGGTCTTGTCCCGCCGCATGACCAGGCGGGTCTTGCCGTTCTCCTTGTGCTTCAGCAGGCGCACGTCACCCGTGCCACGCTCCTTCCACTCGCTGCTCTCGCGGACGAATCTGAACAGTTTGGCGCGCATCTTGAACGTCTGCTCCTCGGCCTCCTCGTTGGTCTTGGTCTCGACTTTCTCGGTCAGCCGAATAACGGGCTCGAAGTGAACATCCTCGGACTCGGGACTTGGTCGTCCTAAAGAAGAGGGGGAAATGCCCAGGTTAGCATATGGCGAGGGTTGAAATAGTAGCCATCTCCGTGTCCCGGAAGCCGTCTGGACTCACCTCCTCGCCGCCAGCAGCAGCGGCAGCAGCGGCAGCCTCGCGCTGTGCCTTGTTGCTGCCGGAAACATCGCCACGGTCCTCATCCTCGTCCTTCTTCTCCTTCTTGGCGCCGCCGCCGAACATGGAGAAAACGGCCGACGAAGTGACAGGCTTCTCCTCGGTGGTCTGTTGAAGAAAAAAACAAGACAAACTGTTAGCTATCGCATTCGGCAAAAAACTGCAGACTCGCTTTGAGGCGCGCAAAAGTTGCCTTCGCCCCGAAGCGGTGGGAGCTGCAGGCCTGGGGTCCGGCCATCTTACCTTGGGGACCTCTGTGGCATCGACTCCGGACATGGTGGCTGATTTGAGATGTAGACGAAAGAAAATCGGTTGTCTTAAAGGGTCGACTGGTGCTTCACGATTTTCGCTCGTATGCGAGTTTTTCTGGCGGTTTGGAGGCGGTGGAGGTGTGTTGGAAAAGAAAAAAAAAGGGCGAGATGCTGCCTAACGTAGTAGCTGCTGTCAATATCCAATGCGGCTAGGCTGCAAGATGTGTTGTAACTTCTTTTCGAGACAAGACGTCGAGCCACGGGAGGAGGGTGGGTGGCGGCTCACTTTTTCTTCTTTTCAACTCGTTGTCTGTTTGGTTTTGGTGTGTATTTTTTGGTTGAACTTTTTTCTCGCTTCTGTTGCTGGTTGTCTGGGGAAGTAAAAATTATAGAGGGCGAACGACCCCTCCTTCCCCTCCTAAAGCCCGTAGCCCAGAGACATGTGTTTACAAGTCAACAATAGCGCGCTACAAGGGGCAAAGCTACTCTGAGCACAGGGACAAGTGTGATAACGGGCAGGTCAGGTAAAATTGATCCGTCGACTAGTCAAAAGAAAAGGGGCCACAGGGGCGAATTCCTCTACAAGCACATCGTAATAGGACGTCGTATTTGCCAGCAGATTTTAGGCAGACAGGTACCTACTCGTAGGCAGCAGAGGGACCTAATTTCAAGGTGCTAAGATACTTGGCCCAGCCAATAAGAACGTGGTGGAAGCCCGCTGCCACGTTGTGCAACTCATGTTTACAGTGAGGAAGTGCCATCAGTGAGAAGGCATGAAAATGTGTAGACGACTTTGTCACAAGTTGTAGATTCACTCATGGAAGCGTGATGAACTATCAAAAATGATTCTTGTTTTCCGAATTGTCTGGATATATGTGAGGAAAACAGCCTCTTTGAAGCCTTTTAACGCCAAGCAGATAGACAAAAAATGCAAAAAAATGCAGGAAAAAAAACAGTAGGAAGAATTAGATGCGTGCCGAACGGTTGGCTTGAAAAGCAGTGGTAACCAGAGGGAATTCAAAAAGAGACAAGGCAATGGTGACATGTATCGCATTTGGCGTGAACGGGTCATGCAAGATCATGAGCGAGGAAGGTTCGCGAGTGGTGGGTTGAAACAGGCGACATAAAACACGCAAAATGAGAAGTGGGCGGCAAACGAGAAAGGGAGAGGAGGAGGAGATAAAGGGGGTCCAATGTAAG
Source organism: Sporothrix curviconia (assembly GCA_016097085.2). Classification (NCBI taxonomy): domain Eukaryota; kingdom Fungi; phylum Ascomycota; class Sordariomycetes; order Ophiostomatales; family Ophiostomataceae; genus Sporothrix; species Sporothrix curviconia. The sequence goes on from JADMNF010000045.1 coordinate 165,185, forward strand.
GAAGTCCCTTCGGGCATTGTGTAGCAGGCGACAGAACATCCGTCACAAACAAACCATCTCAGCAGCGATTGGTATCCCTGGCCTTACTTGGTGTGCTTCTTGAATGCGAGTAGATCGGACAGGCTTCCCAGAGGGCATCCGTGCTTCAGGAAGTCGTGCTCGAGAAGCTCCCGTGATGATGCACGGCTTGAAACGTCGACGCAGAGGCAGACGGACAGGAACGCCTTCAGCTCCTTGCTGAGCTTTTCGGGCTTCTTCAGGCGCGGAGTTCCGTTGGTAGCGATCAAATATAGCGCCTTCAGAGGCTCCTCATTAAGATAAGGAGGCTCAGACTCGATCATCTCAATTGCCATAATACCCAGCGACCATATGTCGACCTTGGACCATACTCCTTTTGCTTGACAACCTCGGGAGCCATCCAGTACGGGGTGCCAACCATGGTCGCACGCTTCTTCTTTGTGTCGGTGAGCTTGGCGCAGAAACCGAAATCAGCTGCAGACGTGGGTTAGAATTTCTTTCTCTCCCTCTCTGAAAAGCAGTCAAAAGCGGCCATCAAGCACTTACTGATCTTGACATTTCCGCGAGCATCAAGCAGGACATTGTCACTCTTGATATCACGGTGGATAATGTCCTGTGAATGCAGGTGCTGGAGACCACGGCAAGTCTATATGAAAACAATGTCAGTCAATACGAAAAAAAAAGAACAAGAAAATAGCTAAATAGATCTCATGCGAAACGTACCTCGAGACAGATAGTTGAAATCTGATCTTCAGTGATGACTGGGTTGTTATCAATGACGTCAGTCAGAGCACCGCCCTCCATGTACTCCATAACAACCCACAACTCTGAGTTGTTGTTGCGGAGGAATGCATCGAGGAAGTTGACAATGTTGCGGTGCTTGCTGTCCTTCATCACCATAATCTCGTTGACAATCAGCTCCTTTCTCGGCTGGTGGGCGAGGTCCATCTGCTTAATGGCGACCTGGGCGCGGCTGCCCTGCTCGCGGAGAAGATTGCGTGCAATCGGTGAGACGGCGCCCTCCTTAACTTTGGCGACGTAGACAGAGCCTGATGCACCTTGTCCAATCTTCTTTTGCTTCGAGTACGACAGGTTGGGGTCGTCCTTTGAAACAGCCTCCTTCAGACGGATCATGACCTCGTTCTCCGACATAGTGGAAAGGCGCACATCCTGCTTCCGCTCCGGAGGAGGCTTAGCAGTCAAGGCGGCTTCGGCAGCCTTGACGCCATCGTTCGATTGTGCGACCTTGGGGCCGACATTGAGGGGCTTCACGGGAGCAGGAAGGCGCGATGGTGGCTGGCCCTGTTGAGGGCCATTGGCGCGTGGCGCCCCGGCGTTGGTCTGGCTGCCGTTCGGGTAGCGCTGGGCAGGCGAAGCAGAGGCTTGCTGCTGGTCGGGGCGGGTCTGCATGCGTGGAGCTTGGGCTGCCGGAGGATCACGCGAGATTGGCGGCGGAGCACCACCCTGTGTCGTGCCAGGGCGCTGCGCACCTCCAGCACTGGAAGGGGGTGCCGGGGCAGGGCGCTGAGCGCGCAAACTGGCAGGCTGGCCCGGCTTAGGGGCCGGGGAGGTGCGCGACTAGGGTTAAACCGGTCCGTTGAAGAACCGGAAGATCCGCCGCCATAGCCGCCGAGTTCTTGTTGGGCCATGGGAACCTTGGTCTTGGGCAGTGATGCGTTGTAGGCCTCTAGCTCTCTCCGGTTCTGCTCTTCCATGTCCATCATGCGCTGCCGCTGGGCGGCTTCGTACTGCTGCTGCTGCTGCTGCTGCTTCTGGCGCATATCATCCTGCTGGACGAGCCGTTGCTCACGTAGTTGCTTGCCATACTCTGCATCTGTTGGCGCTGCTGCTGGGATTCCGAAGCAGAGGGCCGAACATGCGCGGTACCTTGATTGGGTGTGGAAGGCACGTAGCTGTTGCTGGGATTGCGAGTTTGCATAGTTTGCTGCATCGACTGCGTGGGCTGCATGGGGCGAGGAGGGGCAACCGATGCGCCACTGTTATAGCCAAGCTGCTTGTTCTGCATGGAGCTGGGCGGCGGAGTCGGGGTCATGCTCGAGTACTGATTGGGATTTTCAGCACGCTTGGTAAGGTCGGAGTAGAAATCGAGGACCTCAAACACAGCCTGGGGGTTGCGCTCGTAGTCTTCCTTCGTGATGGCCGAGGAGTTGAGCAGCTTGGACCACTCCGGCGGCAGCCCGACAAACTCGCCAGTCTTGGGGTCAAAGCCAACATGAACGGCGTGCGAGAAGTTGGTAGGGTTGCTCACGCCACCCATGCCGGGACAGCGGGCGTAGATGAAGTCGATCCATTCGTATAGGTCGTCGTCGCTCTTTACACGAATTTGAAGAGTGCGAATGGAGCCATCGTCGTCACCGGGGCTTGTCGAGGAGCCACTCGAGTGGCGCTTGATCTCAAAGATGGTACCGGCAGCCTCGACACGACCGACATTGATGACATCCTTGAGGAAAAGCGTGTAGGAAACCTTGCCGCCTTCAACTTTGTGGAAGTCAAGAGCCTCCTTTCGTAAGACGAGAAACTTTTGTTTCCATGGTTGGATAAAGTTCTTGCTCTCCTTGACCTGGGCCATGCCCTCCTTGATCACGGCAACGCCTCCCTGGCCATCGACATTGGAGTTTTGCCGACCAAGGGGCAGGGAAATGGTAGACCCAGAGTAGGTCGACGAGGCTGACCGCTGGATCGGCGAGCTAATGGCCAGCCCAGACAGATTGGACTGAATACTTGACGTTGGTGTCAGATTGAGCCGCGGTCTGTCTGTGGGTGGGCGGGGCGCAGGGCCAGGGTTCATGAACTGCCCGGTGGTGTAGATACTATAAGAAGTTGGCAGTTTGAATCAGCCACTGGATCAAGGGCAAGCAGGAAAAGACAACGATGCGTAGGGCTGCGCCCGTCTGGTATAATCGACATACCTATTCTGTGTCGTCATCTTGGAATATGATGTGGCCGTTGCGGATCCAACACACGGGCTTGGAAGGTGTTATGCAAAAGATGAATCTGGCAAATGCTGGCAAAGCCCGCTGACTTGACGGAGAAACCTGATCAAGCAAGCCCTTTCTCAGTCGGAAACGACGAGGCTTGGCGAATGATCGGTGGCTGACAATGCGTATACCGGAGGCCTGCCGTCACAGTTGAGCGGCAATGAGGTTGAAAGTAAGGGCAAGAAGCGCGCAAATGGGGAGGAGGGGGGGCTTGATATAATGGATAGGTCCTCCCGTGAATGTCGACAGTTCGGAGGCGGACGCCGTAAAGCGAATCGGAACGCGGGATCTGGATCCCGGGCTGCGTTGTTCGCTATTATCAAGAGTATGTCAAGGCTGCAGCTGTAGCCTTCCGAAGCCCAGCAGAAAGATCCAAATCCAACCGCGAGACTAGAACGCGAAGAAGACGAACAGCTGCCGTCTGGAAAAGGGCGAGGGATAGAGTCGAGAGGCACAAGGATCGAACGACGGAGAGACGAGGGATCGGATGTGGTGGCAACGAGGCGGTGGGCGTACGAGCAACGGCCGCAGTAGAGGGCGTTGCTCTGGTCAGACGAGAACAGCGTGGTCTGGCTGTCCCGGTTTGTTTCTGTGTCTTTTTTTGGTTCAATTTCTTTCTTCCTGCCCCTCTCTTCCTGACGCGAGGCTGTTGGAATGCAGGTAGACAAAGAGCAGCAAAGGGACGTTGAATGGAGGAAGGGAGAGGAAAAAAGAGAACAGAAGCGACACCGACCGAATGGAGAAAGAGCCGTATTATCTCACGCCTAAGTCCTTGGTCCTTCCGGGAGGTCTCTGGAAGGAAGGTCTTGTTGGCAAGAGCGTGGAAACAGTGCGTGAGCGCTGGCGGCGGTGGAGTGGAAAAGGAGACGAGTGAGAGGAGGGGAAGGAACAGGGCCGGCAGGGGGATTGTCGGCAGGGGTTGTAAATAGTGGTGGATAAGGGTGGGTGGGCAACGCAGCGAGTGGAGCGAGTGGATGGGCGGGCAGGTTTGTGGGCAGTACGAGTAAACGCGCACTCCTAGGGGCGTAGCGTGGTTGCTTGCCTTTAGAGGTGGCCGTACAACTCTTCAGCAGGCCTGCGTGTAATTAAAATAAGATACATGTTAGATACTGCTAGAGGCCAGTGTGATACTGGCTACCGGCTGGCCACGACAGCGGGCTATGGCCGACCAGCTAGGCTCGTGGTGGCAGGCGTTGCGGTGAAGGTTCAGTGAAACAGGGACCCTAGTTTGCAAGGGGTGTGCTCCAGTTAACATGCTACATCCGAACGCTGCCCTGTCCCTGCTGTTCGCCGTGGACTGCACCACCGCCGACAAGTACCCCGCTATGCAGCGGCGGGGCAGGACGCAAAAGGCAGAAAAGGGAGGTGGGGCAGGGCTACCTCTCCCAGGCTCCTTCCCCCTTTCGAGCCTTCTGATATTCTTACCTGTAATGCGGACTACTGCGTACATGACTGCAACGCAAAACAGCCCTCAATGCGAGCATTTCCACCTTCCAACTGTCTGCTGGCCTCCCAACGGGCCTCGCATCAGGTAGTAGGCATGCCTTTCTGGCCTTCGTGCCGCCCGACAGATTGCCCAATTCGGCAGGCCTTATGTTTGTTCTCTCATCTGGCGCCACCCAATACGCCTTTGCTGTGACTCTCTTGCCGAGCAAAAGGAACACTCGACTTTGCTGCACGTGATCTGTCAAGAGCAGTTCCTAGGCCAAGGCTTCTCCCGGCCGCTATTGAGCGGGCTCTACGGGCTCTACGGGCTCTAAAGCCCCTAAATACCCTAAATGAAGGGCCCCTGAATAGGAAAATCATCATGGAAATCCTGCCGCCATGCCAAATTTCAAATGTGATATCCTCGTCCGGAAAATAACTGCAGAGCATTTAAATTCTCGAAACCCATCTATTCTCACATCCGACTGCATTACGCGTCACTGGGCCAGAATTATTGCGTGTAGCGACAGTCTCTGCTCTGAGCTTCACAGCCTCCTTGGCAAATGCCATTTGGAGAATGTGTTTCATCTCCGCTTCTTCTGTCGAGTCAAGCATGCTTGCAAGCTTTAGCCACTTTTGTTTCCCTTGAACAAACACGACGCCGGCTGTTGTGCTACAATGCTGCCCGATGATTGACCATATGCCATTTGTGCGTCCCGTGTGCCATTTGCGGGCGCATTGCTTCTTTGCCAACTCCCCATTCTCCGTGGTTGTACTGCAGCTGCATTCCATTTGTACAGAGATAACACTCATCCCTCTCGCTTATTGCCATACGGTATGAGCTGATCATCTCCCCCAAGATGCGGCATTGAGAGCCGTAGCTGTGCTCTCGTGTGCGCGTCCTGTTTAGCCGCGCCGTGCAACTAGTGATAAAAGAGCGCTTGCCTTGTGAGACTCTGTGCTTTGCAATATGCGCCTCATGTGGCAGGCTTTCAGACACTCGCGGCTGAAAATTTGGAGTTGAGGCTTTAAAACATCAAATGGCAATGAAGAAGAAATAGAGCGAAAGCTTGTCCCGTTTCCAACCTGCGGATCGGTTACAGATTGTCCCTCCTCTCCCGTCCCAGTCTTCAGCACGGTTGGCGACTGTGAACCGCAGACAAAATACCTACTCAGTATGTGCGTGAACGGGTTTTGCCTACCCCGTGCTCCGTACTCTACAATTATTTGCGTTTCGATCATGCTTGGTGCCGAGGCCGGCCAGGCTGGCCAGACCGTACTTATTGAATCTCAGATCGCCGCCTACAAGTATAAAAAACAGCCGTGGGGTCCTCTCTTCAATGATCCGCGGCCCATTGCATCAGAGTCGTACGATTTCGCCAGCCTGCTTATCTTTTTCAAAGGACTCTTCCAAAAGAGGCAGTATCAAAGAACACGGGCAGTGCAAAAAGAAGCAACGAGAGAAGAGTGAGGCTCGGGGGAGGGGAGGCGGAGCGAACGGAAGCACCATGCCCTGCAAGAACGGTTCGTCGGGCACGGGCGAAGCGCAGACTTTCCCCTTCTCCTCGAGAGGGCATTTCTGTCACTTTTGCACCAACGGGATATAGATTTCTCCTCCCTGCTACGTTTGACCCCTGGTCCTTCAATGCTTTAGGTAGGAGGCAGCCACAGCCCCCTGTGAAATACTGTCAAGGGTCGAGCGTTTGGGACTTTTGATGATGTGGTATTTCAAAATGCGCAGAGTAATATCAAGGAGACAAAAAGTGGTCGAGCCATGGACAGGCCCTCGACGAACTTGTGCCTGCTCTCCACATTCGGCGTATCGGCTCCCGATCTTGGTTTCTTTGCGCACGTGCAATACGGCCTTGCCCGTCTATTCCGGTCTTTGCACGGCACTGTGTTTGAAGTTCAATGGCCACGGACATATCAGGCAACGAGCACGGCCGTTCCAAGCAGCCGCGGCAGTCGCTGGAAAAGAAACAGGAGCATCAAGAGCACGAAATTCGGTTGACACTACTCGATACCGCACTCTGCACTTGTTCGTCGTAGACTTTTATTGCTGCCTTCGTATATGTAATCTTTATTATATTCTAACCCAATGTTCCTCTTTTGCCTCTTTTTAACGGACGGGAATCTCCGCCTCCTGCGACTCGAAGGCCGGCAGCTCGCTCTGGATATCTTTCCACGTCTTGGTGCCCTTGACCAGGGCTGGATAGCTCCAGGATCTTGTCCTCCGAGGCGCGACCTGGACCGTCGTGTCACGCTCACGCAGCGTCACAGTACCATCGTTGACCGTCTGGAAATCAATGGTGACACCAAAACGGTGTGCCCAGTTCGTCGTTGCGGCTGTACGCTTGCCAATGCTGGCCGTCGAGTCGTCAATGCGGCTCGCGACAAACCGGGCGCGCAGCTTCTGGGACAGGTTGCGGACAATCGGCTTGAACTCGTCCTTGGACGAGATGGGCACAATCAGCACTTGGTCGTGCGACAGCCGGGAGAAGGAAAGAACTAAAAGGAAAGAGTTAGCGTCTGCCTACAAACAAAAAACAACAACAAAAAAAACAGCAGGAAGATGAAAGTGATAGTCGATGATTAATAAACGTACACCGCGAGCCTGTCGCCACCCTCGGCACCACGCGACCAGTAGTTGTGCTCCAGCAGCGAGTACAAGATACGGCCGATACCAAAGACGGCTCAATGACGTTGGGCGTGAACTCGCGCACATTCTCTGTGCGCTTGGTGAACTCAACCGCCACCAGGTCGCTCGCCAGCTCGGCCTTGCCGTCCGCCACACGGCCACGTCGATCGTGACTTGCCGTTGGCTTGAGGTCCTTGGAGACAGCCTCGAGCTTGTCTTGCGACAGGCCAGCAGCGCGGTCTCGACTGCCTTGGCGTCCTTCTTGAAGCGGGACCGAACTTCTTCTTGTCGATCTCGCAGTCCACTCCTCAATCACCTTGGGCGTCTCCAGACGCTGGCGCACAATCAAAGGCGCGCCCGTCTTCTTGGCGTGCACCGTCAGATCGTAAGCACTACGGTCGGCACAGCCGACACACTCAACCCAGCCGGTCGACGTCAGAAGCTCGGCATCCAGCAGTCGGTGGCGTAGTGTGCCATCTCGTTGGCCATGTGCTGGCGGAAGCGGATCTTTGTCTGGTCGACACCAATCTTCTCAAGGAACAGGTGGATGCGGGCCAGGAAGTAGCCGAGCGTCTCGTTGTCGACAACGCGGTCGCGGACGGCAGCGCCGATCGCACATTGGTGCTGCCAGACAGTTGCGTCTCACGATCGAGGAGCGGCAGTTGCACGTTGGCAATTTCGGCAAACCGTTCATGGCTCTTGCTCGTGTCTGGGTCGACAAAGTGCTCGATCTCGGCCATGAGAAACTCGCGGACACGCAGCAGACCCGAGCGTGGCGAGATCTCATTGCGGTACGACTTGCCGATACAGGCGGATGCGAACGGCATGGCACCGCGGCGGAACTCGAGCAGCTTCTGAAAGTTGAGGAACTGGCCCTGTGCCGTTTCGGGCCGCAGGTAGATGGGCGCCGCAGCTGGGCCAATGGTCGACTGGAAACATGAGGTTGAAGGAACCGGAGGAAGCACTTTGGCGCATTAGGATTGCGGATGTCGTACCGCTCAATGAGCTCGCCAGCTCGGACCACCATAGTTGTCAGCTGTGGGGTTAGCAGGAGGCGCCGCCTGAGCTTCTTCTTCTTCTTGGGATCCTCGGCCTTATCAGCCTCGTCCACCTTGTGGCCACGGGCCTCCTTGTTGCCGTTTAGGCGCTGCTCGAGAATCTCCTCGACAAAGTGGTCGGCGCGGAAGATCTCGCCGCTCTTGGGGTCTTACACATCCAGTCGGCAAACTTGTCGACGTGGCCACTGGTCTTGAGCACCTCGTGGGGGGTCAGCACCGTGCAGTCCACCTCGAGCATGTCCTCCTCGAGGATGAAGTGCTTGCGCCACAGATCAACAATGTTAGCCTGCAGCGCGCAGCCCGGCGGGCCGTAGTCGTACAGGCCGGAAACACCGCCGTAGATCTCAAACGACGGCGTGTAGAACAGGCGCCGGCGCAGCATCGAGTCCAGGACTGCCTTGTCCAGGGGCTGGCCCTTGAGAGTGGTTGTCGTGGTGGTCATTTCGGCGTTTGCGGGCGTGGTGCGGTTCTTGGTCTTGTTTTTGTTTGTGGTCTCTGTAGCTGGCTGTCTAGTGCTAAGTGTAGGAGACGTCGAAGCAGTGCCAATGGTCCGTCGAAAGCTGGATATGCGTTGCGGAAGAGGCTGGTTGCGCGCAAAAGCGCTGGAAGCGGCGAGGCTGAACGAACCAGGAAAGCCTGGTTGTTGGAGGAGACGCGATAAGCTGGAATGTCCAAAAGCAGCCGGTGCAGAGTAGAGATGGCGAAGAGCAAGAGACCGCATCAATTGAGCAGGTGCTGGATGTTTGGGGGTGTGGCGCTTCTTGATGTGATGCTGGCGATGTTCGTCGTAGTGAGTCAGGTCGTCTACCTGTCCAGAAAAAAACACCGGCCTTCTTGGCTACCAATTTTTCCCCTCTATCAAAGTATTATAGCCCCGTATTAAACACTCAACGCGCTTCTCCAAAGCTCTAGCCGGTCCCACCACTGAAGGAGGGGCACAAAGAAGGCGCGGCTGGAACCACGAACTACTAAAGCAGCAGAACGATTGGGCATGGAACAATAAATCGCCGTGGCCTTGGGCCTTTGCCACCACTGCGCGGCTTCCGCGATGGTATACTCGTAGATATTGATTTCGTTGCTTTAATATTATCTCATCCTGAAATGGTATTTTCTTCTTTTCTTGTAAAATATATAGAAATAGCAAACTAACATCCAAAAAAACTCCGGTTCTCTTTCTTACATATGAGCACTCTCTCACTGTTTTTCTATGTGCTAACAAAACAAAGCAACCAGACGGGCAAAAGGCGCCTGGTGTTATATTATCCCAAAACAGTCGCTGCCCCAAGACGACTCCTCGTTACCAAACGCCGTTGTTTTGACAAAGCAGAGACAAAAGAAATCAGAAGAAATAAGAAGCAAATAGCGGGACAGAAACAATAAATAACCAATCAGAGGAAGATGCGGAAGGAGAAGACCCAAGGAAATGAAGCAGAATCAGGACTGCTGAAATAGGCCATCAACAGCAACTGGAGACGGCTGTCCGCGTAGGTGCATTCCTCAAGGCGGAAAGGAGATTACGGTTGCGATACCCAAGGTGTCGACAGTCTGGTGGTACGTCTCGAATCGATAGATAGTTGTCGTGATCGCCGTTGTATTTAGCTTCTGGCAGCCTGGGCGGCGGCCTTCTGCTTCTCCTTGATCATAACGTAGGAGTAACTGGTATTGTTAGTCTGTATGCAAAACACGCAAAAAAAAAAGAGTATACAAATAGGGAAGTGAGGGTGGAGACATACGCCATATATACCGCCGACAGCGATGAAAAACACCCAGAACAGACTTGTCCACCAACCGAGCGGCCGGAGGTGGCCCAGCCGAGGGCAATGATGGTGCAGGTTTTCAGGTGACCAACAACCGTACTTGACACGGGGCCAGTCTGGGCAATGATGAAGAATTGGGAGATGTTGATCAGCGAGGCAAAGGCGCCAGACTTGAGACTTGTTAGCTTATCCTGTTCACAGGGAAAGGGGAAAATGAGAGAAAAAAAAAAACAAATGGCAGCGGAGACAGGCGCAGCGTTGCATACCATGAAAATCATCACCCAGCGGTTGACGGGACGGTGCTCCAGGTCGGGAACGTGTCAATGAAGGGGATGACGTAGAGCAGGAGGAATGCCGAGACGGGGGCCTGGCATTGAACAGTAGCTGCATACTAGACATCTGCAGCTTGCGGTGGAAGCTAGCAATCCAGACTGTGTACAAGCGACGAGGCAAAGATACCGGAGAAGGCAAAAATAATGCGAGCGTCGAGGTGGTCTTGACCTTGGCGTCAGCCGCGGGGAGCGAGTCGTAGTAAGACACAATGCCGACACCAGCGCAGGCCGGAATCAGGGCAATCAGTGCGGCACGGGGAAGCGTAGCGCGTAAGGATAAAAGTTCATGGCGGCCACGGTCGGCGTCAGCAGGATACGGGCCCCACCTGGTTAAAAGGTCACCGACGAAAAGGCAAGCGACAGATTGGGCAGGATGACGTTGAGGGCCATAGTGACGGACAGCGGCAGGATCTCTGTCACCGTGGTGCGGCGTGGCTGGAAGAAAGCGAACCGGGGCCGCGACAGGATGTAAAGCGTCAGCCAGGTGATGGTGAAGTGGAAGGCCGCAAACGTCAGCTGCGCGAGCTTGAGCGGACGGGTTCAGAGAAGATGGCTTTGTTGGTGAAGACCTAAAAATGGAAGACAAAAACGCTGTTTAGCATATCATGATCTGGACCGGCAGGATCAAGGTCAAGACTGAAGTGGGTGGGCCACGCACAATGCCAATCGTCGCGAGGGTGTTGATGGATGTCCAGAGCACGGTCCCGAACCAAGCGGGCTTCTTCGACTCTGGCTTCTCCGAGGCTTCGGGAAGCAGTCCTGCGCTCTCGCGCTCGTCGCCCATTTCCATCTCCTCTGGCGCCTTCAGCTCGCTCTCTTCCGAGTGGTTTTGGTTCTAACCGGGAGAGCTTCTCGTTCTCGTTGCGCATCTCGATGTCGTTGGTCGACGAGGCCGAAGACGCCTCGGCGCGAATCGTGATCATGATCGATGGCCATCGTGAGGATACTTGTATTTGGTTTGTGGGATGGGCGGTTGTATGTTTTGCGAAGCCCCGTTCAGTATTATCCAAATGCCACGAGCGGATGGAAAAAGTCGACAGTCGGCGGTGTACGGTGGGAAGATGTCGAGGATTCTACGTCCAAGACGAATAATAAGAGGTCGAAAATATCGAAGAGGTCTTGAACCTCCGAGTTTGGGCGGGGATTCAAAGGGGTGACAGAAACGCGAAAAGTACAGAGTTTTGGTAAGAGTGTTCGCGTGAGAAAAAGGGGGTAGGACCAATAAGGAGAAGCCAAATGGTTCAGGAAAGAAAGGATTATCGAAAGAAAGGAAAAAAAGAGGGAAGCGAGCTCGCTGAAAGGGAGAAAGAAGGAAAACGACAGGGAGGCGTCTGGAGTAGATGCCAGACAAGAAAAGGAGGGCATGCAATCGAGTAGAGATGGATTTCAGGGAGACTCGCACTGCTTTGCTTTGTACTCCATACAAGTCCAGGTCTAGCGAATCAAAAGTACCCCGATACATCCAAGGGCCGACAGGGCGGCGGGCTGGGAACGAGTGGGCCTGCCGCTACAGCAGGGAAAAGGGAGGGTACACGCACAAGCAGGATAATCTTACGAGTAATTTCCACTCTGCCAGGCCTCCTGGAAGTGCGCAAGGGACGTGTCGAGGGCGCCTGTCGGAAAGGGCTGGAAGAGCTTAACAAAGTACACGGGACTCTGGTCGAATCTGCGACTCGTGTTGCGTCAGCACCACCCTGGTAGGGCAGGAGCGAGTGGCCGTCTAGGCCTGCTGGGGCGCAATCGACAACGTGCTCGTACTCCTGTGATACGAAGTATCACACTGAGTAATACGGAGTTCTCGTACGAAGTAATACTTGCTCGTAAAGATACGGATTGTCTCTTACCTTGTCAAATGGTTTACTTCCCGCATGGCTGCATGTGTTCGTATCGAGCAAGAAACACGCCGCATCTTCTGGCAGACAGCACTGGCTTGCGTCTGTTTCTGCAAGACCACCACAGTCCAGCGCCGAGCTGTTCCACGGGCACACACAAAAGGCAGAACGTTGGCATGGTGCAGCATATCTTTGCTGCAAGCAGAAGGGTGTTTCAGTGTCTTCCTTGGATGGAGACCGATGGGTCCTACGCCATGTTTCTTGGTCTTCGTCAGGTTTGGAGTTTTTAGCGTGGCTTCCCAACACGGTGTGCGCTTTGGCGCTCCTGCCTCTGTATCTTACATGAAAATACGAAAAAAGGATCAAAAGGATCACTCTACTGAGTACATACTCGCTTTCATGTGCAAAACACAATTGCTTTGGTCATTTGGGCTTACTCCCTGTCCCATAATCAATTGTCATGCGAGACTCTGGTTAGACAACCAAACACCACTCTATCTTATGGACTGCTCTTGTTCAATTTTTGAAGGTGTTTCTTCGAGCACTTGTACACCCTCCGACCCCCACCGCAACTCTATCTGGAAGTCAATATTTGGCGATGGTGTCTTCCCAGCTCGATGGAGTGCCGCGGGCTAAGCCCAATGTGGGCGTGTACTTGGGATGGAAGAGAAATTGGACATGGGCCGCTCGCAATAGCCGCTGCAGAAGGCGAGTTCCAGCTGGATGCACGTTGGTGTCGAGGTATCGCAACAAGAATAATTTTCTCGCGCAGGCAAGATAAGCCCCTTTGCTTCGTAAAGAAGGATCTTCGTGTTGTTCTACAAACGCGTGCAGTGATTAACATTGTACCACCGCACATGTGTAAGAATTGTTACTGTACAGCATGGACATGTATTTGTACCTGCCGGAATCAGAATGCTCGCTGTCGCACTGTATGTACTCCGCCTTGAGCATAACGCAGGGTCCGCAAGCGCATGCAGGATGCCTCGTATTGCGATAGATGCGTGCTCCAATCCCACCCAGCCTTTCGGGCTGTCAAGCCCCTTTTTAATTTTTTTACTCGTAAGATGTGCCCATACTCGTGCACGAAGCCGACGGTACGGCACAGTAAAGTGGTAGCGCCCGCCAAGGCAAGTCAATAGGAAGATATAATATATGCCAATAATCTGCAGGTCTTCTTACCTTTTCGAGTATGGGCCAAGCCCTGTGAACTGGCTCTTGAGTGCTGGCTTTGTGCTTGGCTGGAAATGGCGGAGAGTAAGAACTGCAATATGGTTTTCTTCCTTGATGAAATTCAGGATCCCAGGCCTCGGGCGTGTTGCACATCGTCATAATCTCGCTGTGACTCGCTGGGCGGGTAGCAGATCGACGGAAGGAATGGATTTAATGGATTTGGCAACCTGTTAAAGTGACAAAAAACAGCTCTCTCTCTCTCTCATCGAAACAGCTATAGCCTACTGGTGTGCTGTTTTTGGTGTGACCTTTACTTCACTCTCAGTGCTTGCAACTGGAACATTTTTGCGAGAGTTTGCTTCTCACTGAGATGTCTCTACGTACGGCGTACGCTGCATCTATTTCGGCAGCCGCCTGCATAGCCTTTTGCACATTGGCCAACAAAACCTGGTGGCTCCCGTGGATTCCCGGCCAGTTGGTGTCACTGCTTGGCCTTGTGTAGATTGCGGCAGCAAGTAGATTGTGTTCCTATATGTCGTATATGTTGTATCTTATGTTGCCCTTGTGTCCACGTCGTACGAATGACAACCTGGTTTCTGTCTGCATGTCTCGGCACTATCCCGCCTTTGTCTTTAAGAGATTGCCTTTGGGTCGCCTTGCTTCAGGACGCATGTTTTTTGGTCGTTTTGTCTTTCACCGTGCCCCGCTCCCTTGCTGCAAGGGAGCACCCTCTCCTGCCCTTTTGCGCACTATTACATTCTTGTTTCTGTTTTCAATCAGGCTTAGGCTGAGAACGGAGAGGAATCAATTATGCCTCGTTCGTAGACACGCCCGTGATAATATCCTCCCTGGAACACGTGTACATAAATAGGTCTGAATCTCAACATCCGCCAGGGCTGCCTTTCTACGGAGTACTCCGTACAAACGAGGCTGAAAGGGCGGATAGAGGGGAAAAGTACAGAAGAAAAAAAGGGGGTAGCACTGGATGGCACACAAGTCAACACCCTCCCACAAGCCAGGTACGAGCATAACGGCGAGCACAAGCACCAATGCTCGTGTTTTTATTAATGCCCTGCAATTGTCAAGAATACGAGTAACGTTGTGCCCGGCGCCTGGCGGTTTGCTGCCACAGCCTCGAACGTCCTTCGTGATGACAGAATGCTGTCATATTAGCCGTCCATCCAAGCCTGACAGTTTCATCTGGCAGATGTGAAATGGATGCGAGAAAAGCAACGGACCTTCCTTCGTGCAAGCCGCTTGGCCTGACCAAGTGGGGGGCCAGCAATCCAGCAACCAGCCCCTTTCCTCGCTTGCTATTGTGTGCCTGTCAAAGATGCCAGAGAGGGCCCACCACGTATCTGACGGAAAGTAGCGGCCGGCGTGCTGGTTCTCGTCGTGGCTCATAGCGCGCCCGGCAACCACTGGCTTCCTCGTAATAAGAAATAGCATGCCCAAGAGCTCGTGAAAAAGGGGCATTCTTTTTCGCCCCTTGGTTGATCACCGCGTGTGCTTTCTCATTCTCACAGAGCATTACTCCGTTCTGCATATCTCTATTTGTACATACTTGTACGGGTACTTTGTCTGGTGAAAGTGCGCCCGTGAAGCTCGCCGTACGAATATACGAGTACGTGTCCGTTCTGGCAGCGCCCGCACGCGGAGAATGAAAAACTTTACGCGTTAGCAAGCTGGACGGGGGCCATGCAATAGTTTCTAGGAGAGCTCCGGCCGGCTCGATCTGGTGTTATTCGTCATCCACGTACTCCGTATTACATGTACTGATACCCGCTCCGCAAGATACGAATACTTGACTTGCGGTGATTTGACGCTGTCTGACTACGGCAGGTGCGATACATACAGACGCCCTTGTTCCTTCGTTCCTTCTGCCGGCGCTGGAACATCCCTTTTTTAGATGTGGCGCTTTTTGTTCTCCTTTTATCAGCCCCTTTTCCTATCTCCCTTTCACACCCCAACGCAATTTGAGCTCGCTGGTTTTGTTCTATCGTGGCGTTCACGACTCTCTTTGCCAGTCAGCCGCTTCGCTTGCCCACGACACATCCATCTATCTGCCCCTTGCTTCGTGCAGTCCTACGTAGACATCAACGTGCCCGCCTAGGTCCGTCATCCAGCCCCTCCACTGGCCGAGACAGGGTTGCTGTCCAGTGCTGCTCTTCCCTTTCCGCCTACGGAATCTATTTATCTCTTGGCCTGGCCACTTGCTGGTCACTATCCCTGTCCATACTGACGCCTTTCCTTTTTTCCTTCGCGCAGCTTCCAACAGACACCCCTCCCCACGACAGTGACCAGGACGAGCCCACATTTCTAGCCACACACCGCCAACAAAATTCAGCGCGCCCGCCCCGCCAAACCTGTCCTCTATTACAGCTTCCCTCCTTTCCCTTTTACATCCTCTCCCAACGACGAACCTCTCTGCATCGCCAACTTCAGACGAACCTCTTCTTGTTTTCTTCTGTTTGACAAGCACAACATCTTCTCTCCGACACAATGGCTTCTGCTCTGTACTCCAATGGCCAGGATTGTAAGTTTGCCCGCGCGCATTTGCTGGATTCTACCGTAGCGCACTACCACCCAGTTACCCCTCCAAAAATGCCACGATAGCTGGGAAACTGACCCTCACCGCTCCTCGTGTAGCTGGCCGCCGCGCGAACTTCTTCGAGGAGTTCGGCGTCTGGAAGGATGCCCCGGTCCTCACTGGTAGCACCAAGTTCGAGCCGCTCCCCGGTGTCAAGAACATTATGATCACCGGCGGCGCTGGCTTCATGTACGTCTCCGTCCCTCTCCCGCTCCTTGTGCCGTCCCGCTTCTTGAAGCGACCACGGCTGCCGCAAAACACAAAACAGCACCACCAAAGCTTCAAGCTGCCTCGCCATAGCCATGTCTGCTGTCGCCATTGTCGCTGGTTATCCTTGGACTGCGGACGCGTTACCTTTTTTCCTCTTCCTTGTACTAATGCCCTCTCCTTGTGCTCCTCTTCCTTGTACTAATGCCCTCTCCTTGTGCTCAGCGCTTGCTGGCTCGTCCGGCACCTCACCCTTACCTACCCCGACGCGTACAACATTGTCTCTTTCGACAAGCTTGACTACTGCGCCTCGCTCAACAACACCCGCGCTCTGAACGACAAGCGCAACTTCACCTTCTACCAGGGCGACATCACCAACCCCTCTGAGGTCGTTGACTGCTTGGAGCGCTACAACATCGACACCATCTTCCACTTTGCCGCCCAGTCGCACGTCGACCTGAGCTTTGGCAACTCGTATGGTTTCACGCACACCAACGTCTATGGCACCCACGTTCTGCTTGAGGGCGCCAAGAAGGTTGGCATCAAGCGCTTCATCCACATCTCCACCGATGAGGTGTACGGTGAGGTCAAGGACGACGACGATGACCTGCTGGAGACCAGCATTCTGGCTCCTACCAACCCCTACGCTGCCAGTAAGGCCGCTGCTGAGATGCTGGTTCACTCGTACATGAAGAGCTTCAAACTGCCCGTTATCATCGTCCGCAGCAACAACGTCTACGGCCCCCACCAGTACCCCGAGAGTAAGTAAAGAGTTCCTGCTCCTCCTCCTCACCCTCCCACCCTCAGCAGCCTACTGCCCGCTTCGGCTGCGCGCGCACAACAGCGTTTCGCGACTAACAGCTTTTCGCAGAGGTCATTCCCAAGTTCACCTGCCTGTTGAACCGCGGCGAGCCCGTTGTTCTTCACGGTGACGGCAGCCCCACCCGCCGCTACCTATTTGCTGGCGACGCTGCCGATGCCTTCGACACCATCCTACACAAGGGTGAGATGGGCCACGTTTACAACGTCGGCTCGTACGACGAGATCTCCAACCTGGACCTGTGCAGCCATCTCCTGAAGCAGGTCGGCATCAAGCACGACACCGAGGAGGAGTTTAAGAAGTGGGTGAAGTACACCCACGACCGGCCGTTCAACGACCACCGTTACGCTGTCGACGGTACCAAGCTGCGCAACCTCGGCTGGGAGCAGAAGACCAGCTTTGCTGACGGTCTGCGCATCACTGTCGACTGGTACAAGCGCTTCGGCGAGCAGTGGTGGGGCAACATTGGCAAAGTGCTCAGCCCCTTCCCCGTCGTCGTCGACCGCCTCGTCATGTCCGACAAGGAGCCTGTCTCCGACAGCCCGCAGCCTTCCAGCGCCATCAAGTCTGATTAAGCGGGTGATGGGGCCTTTGCAGTTTTGCGGTAGGCACTCGTTTACTCGATAGAATGCGACGAGCCGGATACCACCCTCATCGGGCTGGCATTGGCGGTAGCGCGGGGGACAAAATAGACAAACACGACGAAACGAGATATAAGGAGGGTATGTGTCAGGGACAAGACAAATGTAGATGTCTGGTTACTAGGCATTGATTTTGGGTATATCATAATTGGGTACTAAAGGGAGGGGGCTCGAGGACTCCTTCTTTGTTGATGCGAACAGCTTCGTTTAGGTTAGCAGCAATTTTTGGTGTAGAATCTTATTCTTTTCTTTTTGGTTATCTCTATTTATCTTTGTTCCTCAAGCCTTTTGATCTCGGGTTCGGCAATAGATTTTTTTTATATATAAACCAACAAAATATTTGACTTTTGCTTCTCAGTGGTTTGCTACGTAGCTCTCTTCTCAACCAGCAAGCTGCAACAAGAGAGTGCTCACCATGTATGACCAATTAAAGCTGTTTCTTGACCTATCATATATACTGCTGTGATCTAACGGGCCTCGACAGCACATCTAATTATGCCATTGAGTATTTAGACTACGGAGTAAGAAAGTGCGGGATGTAGCTTTAGATGGTGCTCTATCCGTGGTAACATCCCATCATGCTTTCTTTTAGGCCATCTGTATTTAGCTCATTTATGCTATGGTTCTCGGCCAGGGCGAAGGGGTGGCAGCGAGATAAGATGCATTTGCAACCACTAATATTTATTTGGCGAACACAGCTGTCCTCGGGAACCAGAACCGCGCTTTCCCCTTGAAGATGTCGTAGCGGTCTGTGGCTGGATGTCCAAAGATAGCAGCGAAAAAGGGTGACATTAGTGGCATTTTCGGGGTACTACTCTATTAAAGTGAATAGCGAGAGAGAGAGAGGGAGAGAGAGAGAGAGTCACAGAGAGCCTGTGTTGGTAGCCAGCTCGTGCGTCCAGGCGACAGCGATGGAAGTAGGAACAAGCTGACAGTCAGACGTTTTGCTGTTGTATCACGCCGTTCTTTCTGCTTTGTTCCCCTTGTCATCTTACCCTTCCCTCGGCCATTCCCAGCCAGCGCCAGGGACAGTACGATATATTGAATAGAAACACAATGGAAGCGAGACAGAGTCCAGAAGCAATATAAAGCAGCCCTAGCGGCACGACTGGCACGTCGCAGCTTTTGGGGTTGCTTCTGTTTCCGTGCGACAGACCAGACGCCTGCCACGTCTGTGCTCTCCGTTTCTTGTGTTTTGTTTTGTTTTGACCCTCCGGCCCGACTCTGTCTCCCGCTTAGAAATCAATTCCTCCCGTAATTGCTGTCGGTGGCATGGCGAAGGTAGAAGTGACAAAAGGTCGAGATTTAAGTTATTAGGATATTAGGATTAACTATATAAAACTGGGCGTGGTAGAAATATTGGACCTTATTAGGTTTGTTGGATATATTTCGTTTCTTTTTCATCTTCTAGGTTGTGTTTTGCAAGGTTCTGGGTCTTTTTAACTCACCTCTTCCTCTGTATCTAACGGCAGGGTATCTAGTGCCATAAACTCCTTCAAACTAGGGAGTCTGTTTTGAGAATCTTCAACCCCTTCTTCCGTTCTGTATCGTCTGTTATGTGGAACGGCCCTTTTTGTTTCTTTTCTTTTTCTCGATGTTTAATTTACCCAGTATTACCGCGCATGCTCAAATGCCCGTGCACAAGACGGGGGCAGGTTTCCGCGCATGCCACGCTATCGAAACATAGTCTCTTTTCCGGAAACAAAGAGCGCGGCCGACCATCGCCCGTCTATCTTCTCACGGTGCGTGCTGTCGATCCCCACAAGGTGCGCGCTCGGTCACCCCCTCTGCGCCGCGCCTTATTTCCACACCCTAGTCAGATGCATTATGAATTTCATAATTTGAAGGGTCCCTCATCGTCTGGTTGGGCGCTCCTTGATCTGTCACTTTTCCTTCCTTTTTTTCCTCGTACGAGATATCTCGAGTCGCAGCCGAACCGTGTCCGGTATTCCAGAGCATTGCAGGCACACACGGCTTGCTTATTCCTGGCGCGGGCTTTCAACGCTGGCTCTCTTGTCTTGAGCGTAGGATTAGGACGATATGTATTATGTACATGTTTCCCACAACCCAAGATGCCAACGCATCGTAGGATAGTCCACTTTGAGGGCCAACGCCAATGCGCATTCCCAAGTACATGTAGGACTGGATCCTAATATGCAGGTTGTGCATTCCGGATGCCCCGTTTGGGATCCTTCCCTACCTCGTCTGCTGGGATTCGTTTCCCCGTCGCCCTGCAGGATGCATGTCCCAGGACAACATATTTTCTATTTCCTGCTTTTCGCTGCCAATGCCAGCCCTCCGGTACCATGGACGCTTGTCTACTTCGTACAGCACAAGTAGAAATACGCGAGAATATGTACATGTATCGTAAGTATGTATACTTCGTACGAAGTATACAGGAAAGAACTGCGCCTTTCTTGCCGTGCATCACATTCGGCCTCACTGCATATTGCTGGACTATATGTACATCTGACATGGTGTACGGGGTACATGTACGTCGTATGTGTACATTCGTCTGCTTTTCCACACGCTGTTCGAGGGAAAGCAGGCATACTCGTACATGTGTCTTACTCCGCTCTGTACTCCTACATGTACGAGTAAGATACTTACTTTGTCGCTATTACCCCATCCGCCCCGGCCATGTATCTGGGATAGTGGCGTCGTGCGCGCAAAATGGCACTTCCCAAGGTAAAGCCCCCGACAAAGTCTTACAACTGGCCGGGGGGAGGGTTAAGATGCGGAGCAAGGTACGATACAATGAAAGTAGAACGACTCTTCTCTGTACGGAGTACATACGAGTATATCTAACATACAGTTTATTGCGTACATGTAGTCTACTGAGTCTATCCCGTAATCCGTACTCGTAATACTTTATATTCGTTGGCGGCTACGGTTTGTGCGGTGCTGCGAATGTGCAATGCCAGTGTGATGACCCAGGGTTGAGGTCGAAACCAAACAAAATACGAGTATGCGCCAGCAAAGAGGGCCTCGCTATTTACAGCAGGGAACAGTGAGAAACGTCCCAAAAAACAGGAGGCGGAGCTTAGCAGCGAGCTAGTCTGGTTGCTCCCTAGTGTCCGCCAGCAAACTTCGACCAGCGTACCACTTTCAGGGGCTTTCCTCTGTCTTCAGTGGGGGCCAGCCGGGGACCGGGCCATCAGATACCCGTATGCGAACAAGTATTTTATTCTTTGCAACGTCAGGCATACGGGGTACAAAGCAAGAGCATACGTGAACCCAAGGACAATGGAGGTCTTCCAATAGAAAAACATATCTTACCTGTAATACAGAGTAATATAGTCTCGCTTGCTGCGTTCCTGTTGACAGACGGGTTCGCCCAAACAGGCAAGCAGTCCAAGGGTAAGAGTGCTCTGCATCGCAGCTGCCAGTCGAGGTTCTTGGCATTACGGACCAAAAGCAACCCGGGTAACTCGCCGTTGCAAAGAGTAAGTGTACAAAGTAGAGGCAACCCCCGATGTTTTGCCCCACAGGGTCACAGCTTTTGGCGCATCCAGTGTGTCTGTTTTCGATTTGCGCTAGCGCTGCTTCTGAGTGCGGACAACGAACGTCAAGACATGTGTTGATCGCACCTGCCTGCGCTTCCCATGTACCTGCTTCATTCCCCAATTCCCGGTCACATTCTTGCTCTCGTTTTTCTCGTCATTTAATAATATCTGTCCATTTTAAGCTCCCAGCTCCCAGCTCCCAGATATCCCCGTTTCTCTCTGGCCCTCAACGCACCGAAACCCTGTCCCGTTTTGTTTGGTATTTCGGTTATCTCGCCTCCTGTGCTCTGCTTCCCCAACTTGCCCTGCAGGATCACGCCCGGGATCCTCTTTGGACACGCCCTTCTCCCCTTCTGGAGGCCACACTAACCCGCACCTGTGCTGTCGTATTTCGACCGGACTTGACCTGGTCCCCTCAGTTGTCGAAGACAAAGCCAGCGCAGGAGACGAAACCGCTCTCGGGACCCGAGCATTTCGCGTCTGCATTGCTCCACGCGACGGGCCACGACATAGTGCATACAAGGGCGCTGGAGGGTCACAAGTAGGATATCTTACATGTAGACAGCGAAAGTGCGCCGTACGGTGCTTTCGGTCTCATAGACCGGCCTTTCCACCGCTCTCTCCATCTTGTTATTTCTGCTCCTTCCCTCCTCTCTTCATCCTTTCCCACAACCGCTTGTGCTTTCTTCGTCATGCTGCTGCCCTTTCTTCCTGGCCATTGATTTACACGCTCTTAACACCCTTGGCGTCCCTCGAAGCTTGATAACTTTTCCCGAGCCAACTTGTTGTCTCCAGCATTATCTGCTCCTCTCATTTCAGTCGAGGCTTACTCTCATCCTCCATCCTCACTCGTCCCGTGCTCCGCCATCTAGACCAGCCACACGATCTGTCTTTCCAGTCACCACGGGGTATTCACCTTCGCATTGCTTTCGAATCGACGTAGCTGAGACACAGAAGCTCTCTTCTTGTGTGGTACTATCAGCCAATTGCGCCCCTGCTTGCAACTCGCCTCGCACAAGTCTGCGGAACACTCTCCGAGTTACAGGCTTCAGTGGCTCTCGTCAATCTGTTCCGTTCTCCTTTTTTCTGCCGGCCTTTCAGCTCCCGCTTTGTTTTGCGACTTCGATTCTCGGCTAGCATATCGTGGAACACCCAATCCTCCAACATCGCCATCTCACAACGGTTTCGGATACGAACAACGACTCCCAATCCACGTCGGCTAGGGGGCGGTTTTTACAGCCTGGGATGCATTCGCGACATCGACGCTACAACAACGGAAAGAGCCGGACCCGTACCTGACTTTGGTATAAAAAACAACAGGATAAACCGAGTCGTGGGCACGGCACATACGGACACGGTTGATTCTAGAGTCTTTGCGTGAAATGCAACCGGCCGGCACTGACACACATTCCCGTGCTCATGGATCGGAGCAACCAGGCGGCAACGGGCAGGAACAGGGAATTACCGGTGGCACTGAACTGGCCGTGCCAATAGGAGCTTCGGTGACAGCACTGCAACAGAAGTCGCGGCACTAGACAAAAAACAACAAGACTCCGTGCATTCAGAACCACTTCGGCTGCGAGACGACCGAGGCCTCCTTGCTCAAAGCCGCTCAATGGCCAGTGCACTGGACAGCGACTTTAGCATCTCGGAGCACGTCTCCCTCGTCGTGCACGAGCTGGGCAGAGAAGCAGACTTTGCCGACGAAGACGATATGCCGCTTCCAGAACCAGACCAGACAATGAACAGCAACATGCTCGAGGTGGACGACGAAGATGGTGAGCCGACCGAGTCTCTTTATGCCGCCAGCCATTATCCCATCATACCGATCCGCTACCGGGTTGAGCGTTTT
Source organism: Sporothrix curviconia (assembly GCA_016097085.2). Classification (NCBI taxonomy): domain Eukaryota; kingdom Fungi; phylum Ascomycota; class Sordariomycetes; order Ophiostomatales; family Ophiostomataceae; genus Sporothrix; species Sporothrix curviconia. Next base: position 188,033 of record JADMNF010000045.1, read on the forward strand.
CGATGCTGCAACTATGTAAGTGCTGAACTGGAGAATTGTGTCTTTTCCCAGACCCAGATTATGCCACAGAAGAAAAACATCCTTTCGTCTGGTACACGCTGATTCTCTTTTGGACTAGAAACTCGTCTTCCCGCTCATTGTACGATGAAGAACTCGATTACACCATGGAAAATGGCCGCCGCTATTGTGGCGATTACATCTTCCCAAAACGATGAGCTCGAGCAAGACCGCCTGCGTGTTATGCATCAGGTGTTTCTCAATGTGTTCAACTTTGAGTTGACGTCCGTGCCGCTCGAGGATCCCAAATACATTCTGGACATTGGCACCGGCACTGGTGAATGGGCTATCGGCATTGCCGAGCTGTACCCATATTGCGAGGTTGTTGGTGTCGACATCTCGGCTATCCAACCTACGGCTGTGCCTCACAATGTGTTTTTTGAGGTTGATGACTGTGAGGTACGAAAGCCACCTCTTCTTGGCCATATATATGTACTTTTACGAGCTTGCAGCTTGCTAACCCTTGGCACAATAGATTGAATGGATGCGCCCTGATGACACTGTCGACCTCGTCCACCTACGAGACATGGCAGGCGCTTTTGCCGATTGGGACTTTGTTTTTCGCGAAGCGCTCGCTTGTCTGAAACCTGGAGGCTACATTGAGGTCCTCGATTTCCACGACGAAACGGGCCAGAAAACCAACTTTCTCGAATCCTTTGCACCAGACGCACAGATTCACGCATTTGCTCGTGCCATTGATGAGGCCTCGATAAAGGCCGGCCGCCGCCGCGGTACACATCACCTTGAGGCTGAGCGGCTCGCGCACTTGGGTTTCGTGGATGTGAAAATCTCCGAACGTGCCCTCCCGCTCAACGCACACAGCGATTCTGTCGCAAAGATGTGGCTCATTGCATGCTTACACACGATCGAGGCTGGCTCATTACGGTTACTCACAAAGTACCTTGGCTGGGAACCGGCTCATGCTCTGGAAGTATGCGAAGAGGTCTGCAGGAGATCAAAGACAAGGCTCTCGACAGCTCTGTGTCGTCCGACAGTTTGAAGATATCGCTTCGTGTTCTCACAGCTCGGAAGCCGATGCTAGACAAGCTGGCACGCGTGGCCAGCAGCGACGACGATAAATCGCCCGCTTTTGATACCAGCTTCGAGGCTGGTCATTCTGAAGGCGATGGCCAGAGCGGAGACGAGAGCACGATTGGTGGTTGATCTTCTCCAGCAAGCCCATGTTCCGCCGATCGTGGATTGGTTTTTCTTATGCTGTTCTACACCCCTTCTTGTTTTCTCTTCTTGTCTTCTCTTTTCTTTCTTTCTTTTGGACATATTTCTCAGCATATTGCGTCGCTGTGTTTTGGACATATTTCTCAGCATATTGCGTCGCTGTTGCGGACAAGCCCTTTCCGGCCATGCTTTGTTCACACCGTGACGGAAACTTGCCTTTGTATTCGGCCTCCTGGGCCATGCCCAGCTGCTCCAGCGATTATTTACGACTTACCTTTTGTGCATATACCCATTTTTCTCTTCTCTTAGAACTGGCATATTTTTATTCTTCAAGACGGCGGTCTGGCCTAGATTATTTTGGAGGTTTGATAACTGATACAAAAGTTGCATCTAAACGCGCTCATAAGTTAGGTCTTTTCTTCTCTTTTTAGAAAAAACTCTCTCATCTCGACATAGCCAAGCCAGAATCTACATCTATTGACAGGATTTAACACGAAGCGTCTACTTATAATGGGTTTTGAGCAGGACCAGAGAATAGCGAGCTGAGAAACGGGCGTGTTAATACGGAGTAATACGGAGTATTAGTGTTCGAACGTATCGTAGACGGTGCTGTTAGTGGCAGCTTTAGGCGGGACCACCCGTCAGAAAACATAGCTCGGTAATGCCGCATGTCACCGCCTTTCGCCAGTTGCGCCTAATGCGTACTGTAGGCAGCGCTTGCCCACTGCACATCGCTGTACGGAGTTTCTTTACTGTAGATAGCTTCCATCCCGCCCTCCTCGAGTCCATCTTCCAACCGTGCTCTCCATCATCTTCCCGACTGGTCTCCCCCGGCGGCCATGTGAATGCATGACCAGCGCTCGCCATGGATTTGGATCCGTCGAGCGGCTTTCCAGCCGCCTCTGGCCTTGCAGACGACAATGGTCTCCCGATCTTTGACGTGCAGCGCGTGCAACTGCAGTTTGCCATTGCGGCCAACTTTGTTGCAGCGCAAGTTGCCAACAACGTGCTCGTGCTCGCTCTCTCCAACGGGCGCATCCTCCGCATCGATCTGAACCGCCCAGAGGACATTGACGACATTGACCTTCCGAAACGCCCGGCCGAGATCGGCATCATCCAGCGCCTCTTCCTCGACCCAACCGCCTCCCACCTCATCATCTGCACATCGCTCGGCGAGTGCTACTACCTCCATTCCCAGTCGCGCAACCCGCGGCCCCTTGCCCGGCTGCGTGGCGTCCCGATCCAGTACATTGCCTGGAACCCGGCACTGCCCACGGCGTCGACGCGCGAGATCCTCGTCGGTGCCGCGGATGGCAACATTTACGAAACATTCCTCGAGCCCTCCAACGACTTCTACCGCAAGGAAGACAAGTACATCAAGAGCCTGGTGCGGCTCCCGGATGGCGCCATTACCGGCCTCTGGGCCGATGCCCTGCCTGGGCGCACGGACCAGTACCGGCGTGTGATGGTGAGCACCCCGACGCGGCTACTGCACTGGGTCGGTAAGATTGGCCGGGCGCACGAAGGAGGCGGCTCTGTCTATACGAAGCTCTTTGAAGCCGAGCAGCCGGTCGTCCACGGCATTTCGTCACCGTCGTCGTCAGGCGGTACCGCATCGCAGGCACCATCTGCGTCTTCAACGCCTTCGACCACCGCTTCTGCCTCGTCCCTCGTGGTGTCCCCAGACCCAGAAGCGAGCCAGCCTTATGAGGAAGCCAGCCCCGACCGGGCGTTTGCCTGGCTCTCGTCACATGGTGTGTACCATGGCAAACTTCTGGTGGCGCCGGCCAAACAGGAGCTGGGGACGAAGGTGTTTGCCGACTCCAAGCTTATTCCGCGGTCGCAGCTGGCTGCCGGCTCAGACGCCTCGAGCGCGGGCAAGCGGCGAGCCACCAGCGACCCGATTGATGCCATTGTTCTGACGCAATGGCACGTAATCAGCCTGGTTTCTGGCCGTGTCGTGGCCGCCAACCGCCTGACGGGTTCGGTGGTCTACGATCAAGTCATCCTGGACCCGGGGCAAAAGGCGATCGCCTTGTCGGTGGACCTCCAAAAGAGCACATTTTGGCTGTTTACTGCGCATGAAATCTTTGAGATTGTTGTTCGTGACGAGGGCCGCGACGTGTGGAAGATCATGCTTCAGCTGCAGCAGTTTGACGCTGCCATGCAATATGCACAGAACCCGGCGCAGCGCGATGTGGTGGCGACAGCGTCTGGCGATTACCTGATTGGCAAGGGCCTCTTTGACGAGGCGGCGGGAATCTATGGCAAGAGCAGCAAGCCGTTCGAGGATGTGGCACTGGCGCTGATCGACCGCAACCAGCCCGACGCGCTGCGCAAGTACCTGTTGACAAAGCTGGGCACCTACAAAAAGCCCGGCGTCATGCAGCGGGTGATGATTGCCAGCTGGCTTGTGGAGATCTTTATGGCCAAGCTCAACTCGCTCGATGATACGATTGTCACCAAGGCCGAGCTGTCAGACACCCTAAACCCGGCACAGACGCGAGAACAGCTGGACCTGGTTCGAGAAGAGTTCAAGGCGTTTGCACGGAAGCACAAGGCCGATCTCGACCGGAAGACGGTCTACGACATTATCAGCAGCCACGGCCGTGAAGACGAGCTGCTGTTTTTTGCCGACGCAATCGACGATTACAACTACGTCCTGTCGTACTGGATACAGCGGGAAAAGTGGTCCGAGGCTCTCGCGGTCCTCAAGAGGCAGACAGACGCCGACGCCTTCTACCGCTATAGCAGTGTGCTCATGACACACGTGGCCACGGAGCTGGTTGACGTGCTGATGCGGCAGGGCGACAGCATCAAGCCTCGCAGCATGATCCCAGCGCTCCTGGACTACGATGGCTACTTCAAGGGCCCGTTGGCGCAGAACCAAGCCATTCGGTACCTGCAGTATGTGATCAACCAGCTGCACTCGACGGACGCGGCCGTGCACAATACGATTGTGTCGATGTACGCGGCGCATTCGTCGCGTGACGAGACGGCGCTGCTATCGTACCTCGAGTCGCAGGGCGAAGAGCCGCGGTTCGACCCCGACTTTGCGTTGCGGCTGTGCATCCAGTACAAGCGTGTGCTCTCGTGCGTGCACATCTACACGAGCATGGGCCAGTACGTGCAGGCCGTGGATCTGGCGCTGTCGCACGATGCCGTCGAGCTCGCCTCAGTTGTGGCTGACCGACCCATGGGCAACACGGCGCTGCGCAAGAAGCTGTGGCTCGCGGTGGCGCGCAAGGTCATCTCGCAGCAGTCGCACGGCGGCATCAAGTCGGCGATTGACTTCTTGAAGCGGTGCGATCTGCTCAAGATCGAGGACTTGATCCCCTTCTTCCCCGACTTTGTCGTCATTGACGACTTCAAGGAGGAGATTTGCGCGGCACTCGAGGACTACAGCCGCGAGATTGACGGCCTCAAGAAGGAAATGGACGACAGCAGCCAGACGGCGGCCAATATCAAGGTGGACATTGCCGCGCTGGACCACCGGTACGCCATTGTCGAGCCGGGCGAGAAGTGCTACGTATGTGGCCTGCCGCTGCTGAGCCGGCAGTTCTTTGTCTTCCCGTGCCAGCACGCCTTCCACTCGGACTGCCTCGGCCGTAGGGTGCTGGAGCAGTCGAGCCACGGCGTCGGCCGCAAGATCCGCGAGCTGCAGGTGCAGATCACCAAGGGCCTCGTGACGGGCGCAAAAAAGGACGCCATGGTGGCCGAGCTGGATGCGCTGGTTGCGTCCGCGTGCATCCTGTGCAGCGACTTTGCCATTCGGAAGATCGACGAGCCCTTTGTTCGGGCAGGCGAGGACAAGAACGAGTGGGCGTTATAGCGGTCTCTTTGTGGTGGTCAAGGGCTGTATAAAGGGGGCTGAACTGTCTTTGTTTTCTATTGTATTATTTGTCCATATTAATGTTTCCGTTTGCGTTTCGCGTTTCCCCGTTTCCATATCCAATGCGATCGCAATGTCTTTTTGAGTTTTTTGTTCTTTTCAAAAAAAAAAAAAAAAAAAACTTGTTTTGCCCTTCACTTGCTGGTCATTCCCCCATGTCTCGGGGCTCCAGTCTGCCTTGCGACGAGGGTATTTGCCTTGTCGCCCTCCTCACTGCTGCGTACATCACACAGTGCACACTGTCGCGCCATTGTTGGCGTTTGTCAGTATCAAGATCGAAACCACCACGCCGTACAGGCCCAGCACCTCGGAAAAGATGAGGATCAGCACCATGCCGACGTACAGCCGCGGCTGCTGCGAGCTCGCCCGCACACCGGCGTCGCCCACAATGCCAATGGAGAATCCGGCCGCGAGACCACAGAGGCCGACAGACAAGCCCGCCGCCAGGTACATGAACCCTGTAAAGAGGGCCATCTTCTCGTGGACGCCGTTGCTGATGATGACGGCAGTGACGAGGCCGTAGATGCACAGGGCCTGGGCCATGATGGCACACAAAGTGTTTTGCATCAGCCGGTCAGGACGCATGATGCCCGCGGAGAAAATGGCACCCGCCGACTTGGCTGTTCCGTAGGAGGCGCCAATGACGGCAAACACAATGGCGCAGGCAGCGCCGAGAGCTCCAAAGAAGGACTGGGATGATCGGAGCGAGACATGTCAGTCAGCCGGCGATATCAAACAAACAGTCTGGACGAGGTCGAAGGGCCATATTTACAGCATAGACCGGGCTAGATTTCAGAGACAATGGTGTCAGCATCGGGGCCGAAGATATCATGACTGCTGGTCTTTGTTGTCTCTCTCCCGCTCTCTCTCTCTTACCAGCGGTCCATATTCACGTAATCCATTTCAAGATACTCGGCCATATTCGAGACAGTTTTGGTTGCTGGCGGTGATGATCGAGAGCACAAAATTATGGACCCTGCAAGGAATCGTCGACACGTTCAAACTGTCTCTTGATGATGAGACGAGTTCAAAGCTGAAGCTACACGAAAAGCCATTGAAATACAGACAACAAACGCTCCGCAAACGGACAATAGACCGTCCGACAGCAGGCTGCTATTACGCTCTTGTTGCTGCAAAGCAGGTCTGAACCAAGGCTGGTGCTGGCAGGTAGCAGCCATTTATATATGACACGAGAAATGCCATTCATTGGCTGGTTGGCGACAGAAGCCTTGCACGTGAGGCACGGCGTGCGGAGAAGTGACCGCATACGGAGCACTGATATAAAAAGGCATCGAAGAAGGAGATATGACTGCCCTCCGCACATGCAAAATATGTGTCGGGCAGGCATGAAGCCAGCCTTGGCCAAAGACCTTTGAAGACCTTCCCGGCTGGAAAGGCAGTTGATATGCTTATATCGACATATGTGTCTATCGGCGAGCTGACAACAGCAGCCGCGGGCTTCTTGGCCGTCATAGAAAGCAAAGGCAGCCAATGCCGTTGGTAATGCCATTCCTGCCAGCAGCCTGTGGTAGCGATCAGGAGGGACCCAGACTCGCGAGAAACCGGGACACAGCTGGATTTTCCGAGCAACGGAACCAAAAGAAAATAAAATGCAGGAGATCAGGAGTGACAAGAAGAAGAGGGAAAAATAAAAGGCCTGACGAGGCTCAGAAAAGGAGACAAGCACTCCGTAGTGTTTGGAGCCTGCAGAAAACCAGACCAAAACACAGCTCCTGGCTGTGAATGGCTGGTGATAATTGTAGAATTGGAGCAACGAGGCGTTTGCAAGGCATTGCATCGTGAGCATAAAAACGGCTGCGCCTCTTGCTGGTGCCCTTTCGCCCCTCTCCTTTTGCCTCCGCGCCAGTTTCGTCATGGGATACAGAGCTTTGCCCGGACCCAGTTCTCTCTTGTCTCTTTGCGCGCCTCGCAGTCGCAGATGTCGTGTGATGATCCACCGGCCGCGTGTCAGATTTCAGATCCGGAACCAGGGGCGCTAGGCGGCTGGGGCACTTTTTGCTGGTTGCTGCTATTTTGGCGGTTTGTTTCTGGGTTGCTGCCCTGGCTGCTGTGGTTTTTGCGGTCTCTGGTTGGCTGGAAATGTGCTTGGAACACAAAGCGGTTTCAGGAACGGTTGGCGATCTGGTGCCTGCTGGTGCTGAGGTGCAGAGGAACACTCCTTTTTGCGCCGCGCGTCCAGTGGGCTTTGCCCAAGAACGAGCCCTTTGCTCGCCACCAAGAGCCATCAAGAGCCGCCAAAAAGTCCCAAGAATACCAGAATGTCCCGAGAATGACCAAAAAAAAAGTCCACGCCTCGCGACCAAGACAGGGCCAAGCCAAGAGGCCAAGAGGCCAAGAGGCCAAGAGGCCAAGAGGCCAAGAGGCCAAGAGGACCAAGCCGCCGTGCACGACTGACCCAAGACGCGGTGAAAATGAAAGACGAGAGCGTGCGTAACCAGAAGGGGGCCAAACAAAGGCTTGCTTTGGTGCAATTGCACGACTTCCATTTCCCCCGCCAAGTGCCGAGACGCTTGGCCCAATGCACTCGCCCTTTGTGGCCATGTATGTCTTGTGTCGGTCTTTCCCTTTGCTCGCCTGCCTTGCACAGATTGGCCAGGCCAGCCCCCCGTTCCTGCCCTCTGACATGACACTCGTGTGAGATCCGGTCCTCCGCCTTCCGTGCCTGAGCCTCGCTGCGTGTGCGCACACTTTCCACCCCTACCAAGCCCGCACAAATACCGTCACAGGACAGGACCAGCCCCTTCCACGACGTAATGCTCCGTCCACTGTACGCCGTTTCGCACGCGCTCTGGGCTCCTTTCACAACCCATCGGCACCTCTAGGAAGCCAGCAGTGTATCTTGCATGTAATACTTGTACAGAGCATACTGAGCATACTGAGCATAGCGTGCACAGAGCGCCTTCCTTGCCTGGCGATGCTGCTACATCTGCGCCTGCCCTCCTGGGTGACGCAAGCACCTGTATGAATCTGCTCCGGGGTGCGCCTTCCCTCTTACACGTAGCCACGTACGCATCCTGGGCTGCTCTTGCCTCCGCGCCCCGTTTACTCGTACACCGACAAGACGATGTCTGGGCCTGTCCGGCTACTGTGCTCTCTGTGTTCATAAGCCACTCGTGCGCCTGCCAAGTCCGCATAAACGTCCTGCGGACCCCATCGACAAGACTTCCCAAGAACCCCCAAGACGCTTGGCCGTTTGTTCATTCTGCACATCACTCTGGGTTTTGTTTCCTATTTCCTTGACCCTGTCTTTCGCCTGTCCAGCACAGCCAACAGATCCTTAAAGCCATTCTACCCGTTCGCGGTCCCAGCTGGACGCTGCAGATCTGCTTCCGTCCTCGCCCTCTCCTTGTCTTTTCTTTCTTTCTTTCTTTGTCTCTTTTTTTAGGGTTCCCTATTTAGTATTCACCATTGCTCCCTCTTCCACGATTGACTATTGTGTGGTCGCTTCCACTCTCTTCCATTTTGTTTTATATTTAGCATTCGTATATATCTGTTTCCTCCCGTCACATCGCCCATCGCTGTCGATCGATCCCATAAGACGCAGCAAATCCAGTCCCCTTTTTGTTTACCGTCCACCGTTTCTCTTGCACACCATCAGTCTCACTTGATCACATTTTATTCTCATTCTATGGTCCTTTCTGCTCCATAAGACAGCTACAGTCCCTTTGCTATCTTCCAGTCGGCTATCCGACACCAACTAAATCTTCGACCTCTTCTCACATCCTCGCTCACATCTGCCTACCATGAAGACAGCAACAAAACTGGCCTTTCTGGCCTCATCTTTCGTGGCAGTCACCAATGGCCTTGTTCTGAATAAGCGGATAGACGGACCGGCCCGGGTCATCAGCATGGCCACCGAGCGAAGAAAAGTCAGCAATCCGGCACAACGAGATCGATTACGTCGTCGGTCAACTACCGTGGTTGCGAGCCTGGACAATGAAGAGACTCTCTACTTTGTGAACGCCACGCTGGGCACGCCGGCACAGTCCCTCCGTCTGCACATCGACACTGGTAGCAGTGACCTCTGGGTAAACACGCCAAGCTCACAGCTCTGCGAGGAGAGTTCAGACCCCTGCGCTTTCGCCGGTACATATACCGCCAACTCTTCATCGACATATAGTTACATTGGCAGCTATTTCAACATCTCCTATGTTGACGGCTCCGGTGCCAGCGGCGACTACGTCACGGACACGTTTGCCCTGGGCTCGAACGGATCAACAGCACTGTCAAAGCTGCAATTCGGCATCGGCTACTCCAGTTCATCCTCGCAGGGTATTTTGGGCATCGGATACGAGGTCAACGAGGTGCAGGTCGGCCGTGCCGGCAAGGCTGCCTATGCGAACCTGCCAGCCCAGATGGTCGAGGACGGCCTCATCCAGAGCAACTCCTACAGCCTGTGGCTGAATGACCTGGACGCAGACACCGGCAACATCCTGTTTGGCGGTGTCGACACTGCACGGTATTCGGGCTCTTTGCAGAGCCTGCCCGTGCAGAAACAGGCGGGCGTTTATTCCGAATTTCTCATCACCCTGACGGGCCTGCAGCTTGGTTCGGCGACACTCGCCAGCGATATGGCACTTGCCGTGCTGTTGGACTCGGGCTCGTCCCTCACTTATCTGCCCGACTCTATTGTGCAGACAATTTTCAACCAGGTCGGCGCCACCTACGACTCATCCGAGGGTGCTGCGTACGTGCCCTGCTCGCTTGCCGACAAGGCCAACTCGAGCGTTACTTTCCAGTTCTCCAGCCCGTCCATCACCGTCGGCGTGGACGAGCTGGTGCTGGACCTGGTCACGGCCAGCGGCAAGCGCCCGACGTTCCGCAACGGCGAAACGGCCTGCTTGTTCGGAATTGCCCCTGCCGGCAGCGGCACGAACGTCCTGGGTGATACGTTCTTGCGGTCGGCGTACGTTGTGTACGACCTCGACAACAACCAGATCTCGCTGGCGCAGACCGTGTTCAACACGACTGCTTCTAGCGTCCTGGAGATCACATCCGGCACCTCGGGCGTGCCCGATGCGACACTCGTGGCCAACGCGGTCGCTGCGACATCCGGACTGACCCTGGTCAGCACCAACAGTAATGATGTTGAGAGCGGATCTGCTGGCATCTCCGGCCATGGTGCTCTTGCTGTCTGGACAGCACTGGTATCTTCCATGATGGTTGGCTTGGGCTTGATTTTGATCTAAGAAGTTGTCGTTCTCAATTTTTTTGTGTATGTTTTTTTTTGTGGCCGGAGGCCTTTTCTACTTTAAGCATAGCGACCGCATTTGTTGCGTATGGCGTTGGTGGCATTCTTGGATTTCATAAAAGACAATGTAAAAGATCATTGGCTAGACTTGGGGTTCCAACCCCCGTTATATATACATATACATATATACCACATATACATAAATATACCTTGCAATTTGAAAAACGTGTGTAGCATTACTCGAAATATATGCGTTGAAAGGGGTTTGCATTTTTCATTTCGAATTTATGACTAGTTTATATTCTCGCAGCAAGTGGCTGGCTTTTCATCAAGGAAGTCGGTTCACGGGACAAGTGCTACGCACTGTGGAACCGACACCAGCAACTGCTTTTCGTCTGACAAAAACTAAAACAGAAGGGTGCATGTACAGTGATTTCTGTGTACATGTACGCTGGAACGGTGGTCCCTGGCAGTTTCAGTTGACGCCCGAGGGAAGCCAGCATGCAAAAGGGGCGACAAAAGGTTAGACACTGTGGCACAGCAGGTAGCAGCATAAATTAGAACAAAACATCAATTCTTTTTGCCACGTTATGTGTTCGTGTGTATATATAGTATATATTAGGAAATCCAACTCCTCGCACATGCTGTGAAATAGCAATATTCTTTAGAGGTACCGGGGTCTGTGTGTTCGGAGAACGCTCATGGTCATCGTTTCAAGAAGAGAGAAAAAAAGTAGTCTTGGAGAAGAAAATGTAAAGGATATAAAGGTCGAAAGTGGACTGGGAAATGAGAGCAAAAAGAACCAATGCCAAAAAGCAAACCCGAGTCCTAGAAAGAGAGAATAGAAGAATTAATAAGGAAGAAGGAGAAGAAAAAAAAGCCACTTCCGCCGCGTAGTCAGTCTTAGGTGATGGGCGTCAAGAACGGGCTGGCCAGCAGTTCGTCGGCGCTGGGCCGCTTGTTGTGGTCCATCTCAAAAGTCTGGCTCAAGAACAGCTTGGCCTCTTCGCTCGCATCCTCGGAATCGTCGGCGCCGCCTTGCTACCACCAATCTTGAAAATGGCCTGAAGCTGCGTGCAGTCGGGGAATGGGTGTGTTCCGTCATCATCTCCACCACCAGGCAGCCCAGCGACCAAATGTCGGCCTTGCGCGTGTAGCTGGTCCGCTTCACCACCTCGGGCGCCATCCAAAACACGGAGCCCTGCATCGAGGGGCGGTTCTTGTTGTTGTTGGCACCGTTGAGGATGTTGGTCGCCTCGAGCTTCTTGGAGATACCGAAATCGGAAATCTTGATCGTGCCCTTGTTGTCCACCAAGATGTTGGCACCCTTGATGTCACGGTGGATAATGTCGCGCTGGTGAAGGTAGGAGAGGCCATGGAGAATCTGGCGCACGAAGCTGCGCACCAGAGGCTCGGGCAGCGCACCCGTACGAGTTGAGCATTGTCTGCACCGAACCACCAGGCACGTACTCGAGGAAAATATTGAGAAAGTCCGACGACGTGCCGCAGCCGAGGTACTGCACAATATTGGGTGGCGGAGATCGCGCAACAGGCTGATCTCGCGCTTTAGCGCCTCAATCATGCTCTTCTTGCGCGAGTCGATCTGGCCGTTGGCGCCGGGAGCCGGGGCCTCGACCTGCTTGACAGCAAGGAGCTCGCCCGTGACGGCGTGCAGTGCAAGGTACACGCAGCCAAACGAGCCAGAGCCAATAAGGGCTCCCTTCATCCACTTGCTCTCGTCCCACGACTCGCCAGCAAGGAAACTCTGCAGGTCTTCGTCTGCACCCTCGCCATCGGCATCCAGAGCCTGGCTGACTTCCTTAAGTGAGCTTGACCCAGAACCGGTTGTCGTCTCGTCATAGAAGCTGTGACGAATGAGGTTGCCATCAGGATCAGTGATGCTGACGGCCGCAGAGTCCGAGCCGCTGTCGGCATACGAGACATACGACTTGCGGTTTGGCTCCATCGGCGACTGTTCCTCCTGGAGGGTGTCCAGCATGGAGGAAGCAATTGAGTCGCGGTAAGCATGGGGAGCACGGATACTGCGCTGGTCCCGCTGCTGAACCTTGGCAAGCTGGCCAGCAGTGTTAAGCCAGCTGTCGGCAATAGTTGGGATTGGAGGCGCATCTTGGATACTTGAAGCAAAACTGAAGTTGCTAGCGACGCTAAGACGGCTGTTGACCTTGCTCAGGCGGGCCGACCGTCTCATGGACAGGCGAGCCGTCCGGTCAATGTCTTCACGGGGATGGTCTGGAAGTAAGTAGTCAAATCAGAAGCAATGAGCTCGCTGGGCGGTCGCAGGCCGCCGAACTGCCGCAAAACACCCTTTCTCCGGATGGTGGCCGCAGCGCATCGGCCGGGGCAGGACGCTCCAGGTCGCGCGCAGCATTGTTGACATTGCGTTCACGGTCGTCCTGATATGTGACGGGAGACAGCGGGGGCTGCGGGTGTTTCAGATTGTCCCAGCTCTCTCCAAGCACCTTCTGCACCTTAAGTTGGCTCCGCTTGTCAACCGACGGCAAATTGTTGTTGTGGTTCTGCTGCAACTCCTCCATGGCAATGGCAGAGGCCCGCTCAAGCTCAGAGCGGCCCGGTTCGCCAGCTGGGACACGGCGTAAAATGAGGCGGTTTCGCTCGGGACGCTTCTGGTCTTTGATAATGCGCCAGAGCTCGGTATCGCTGAGGCGGATGCATTGGTTGGGGATCGGGTCCACGCCCGTCAGGACCCAGAAGCAGTAGTTGCGTTCGTGGTCTTCCCGGAGGGCAAACTTTCGCAGCGTCACGCGCATGACTTCTTCGCAGGTTTTGCAATCGGCAATCTTGACGACTTTGGTAACGCCGCCGGTCGAGATCACGCGGATCACGTCTTGGTTCTGTGGTAGAGCAGCCATCAGAGAACCGTCCATGCTAGAGTTGTTGCGGGTGTGGGCCAGTACCAGTCGGCTGGACTGCGCAGAGTCCGGGGAAGGGGCGGGGAAACGGCTTACGGCTGCTGCCGTCGCCTGGCTAGAATATGCCTGGTGGTTGGGAGTTGGGTATCTGCCCGGCGCACAGAGCGCATCTGCTCGGCGCTCGAAGGGGGAGAGTTTGGGCGCGAAGACTTGGCACCGATGCCTTCGAGGGCCAAGGACGATAGGTCGACCTGGCGGGAGTACCGCTTGTTGACAGTCGGTGTTGGCGCTGCAGACCGGCCGGGGTTTACGACGCGGGGTGAGCCAGAGGAGGGGATGTACTGGATGTCCAGGCCGCCAAAAGATTCCTATCAAAGATGTGTTGAGAGGGATGACGGGGGAGGAGACCAGAGAAGGAGCGGAGAAAGACAAGGAAAAGGAAAACAGAAATCCAAAAAGAAAGAAAATGCAAACATACCCTATTGCGCTTCTTTGGTTTGCGTAGGCCTTGGTCCGCAGTTTCTTGATGCTCAGGAACAGGCGAACACGGTCGCCAACCTTTTCAATCCCATCTCTTTGAGCACGTCCTTGTCCATCTCAAGAAGGTTCTCGCCGTTGATGTGATTTTTCCGGAATGTCTTCTCGTAGTCGCCGCACTTTACGCTGCGGAGTATTCGCAGACACGATCCTCGTCCCAGTTCTTGACCGAATCGGGGCCATCGGAATCGGAAAACTCTGAGTCTGTTGGGCTGCCAAAAGACTGGTTTGTGGACGCCGGGGGGACCAGGACACGGCGTGTTGGCGCATAAGCTGCAGAAGGAGTTGGCATGCCAGACCCGATGCCAGACGACTGCCCGCCGAGGTTTGGCGGGCTATGGCGATTTTGCAGCAAGCATCGCCATATTGTGTGATGTGTGATGTGTGGATATGAGAAGATGTGTGGCAGTTGTGCGGAGTCACAAAATGTGAATATACTGTCGTTCGCAGTCCTCTTGCGAGGAGGAGACAGTACGGTCCGCTGCTTCTTTGATTCTCGTTTGGGTTTTGTTGCGGATGTGAGCTGTTTTTTTTTTTTCTGATATCCGATCGTAGTTGCAAGCCGCCGGCGGACTCGTCTATTGGATGTTTTGTTATACTGATTGGTATGCTGAGTATTATAGAAAAGAAAACGAGGGTGTTGTCTGTCTGTTCCGTCGTCGACGCGTTCGTGCGTGTTGCTCTCAGACCGAGTCGACGGAAAAAGGGATCGGTGGGAGGAAAGAAAGAAAGGCAAGCGTCAGCCCAGTCGCGCGAGGTCGTGGCCTGAGGGCACAGACAGGGCCAGGCGGGCGAGCGGTGCTGTTGAAAGAGCGAGAAGAGGGAAAAGAACCCAGCGGGCGCAGGTTTGCAGCGGATGAAAGCAGGGCAGGCGTGGGTACACCGGTTTCAAATAGGAAGATGGGGGAGAACAGGAAGATGAAGGAGTTGGAGGGGAGTGTGGTATAATACAGGGCCAGGGTCTGTGGCGACAGAAAATAGAAAGCGAAGGGTTGAATGGAACAGGGGCAACCGACGAGGTGTAGGGGTATTCTCCGTAGGGTGTGCAGGATTGAAGAAAGAGAGAGACACGGAGAGCACGGGGTTCGCCCGCCACAAATCAGGACCGTGGATCCAGCAGGAGAGGAAATACTCGTATGCCAGGAAGACCGCAAGATGCAATAAAAAGACCGAGGAGGAGAAAGAGAAACAGGACGGTGAAAAGAAAAGGGGAGGGACAAAGTACGAAAAAGGAGAATAGACAAGCGAGAACCGTTACACAGCCAGGACGATGTCGAAGAGAGCAATGCGGGTCCACTGACGAGTTCAAATCAGAGAGTGATGGTGGTCGGAGAGTCGCCAGCGCCTACGGTGAATGTGACGGGAAAAGGAGTTGACGATGGCGATGGAGAAACGCCCAGTGCAGGAAAGTGGAGAGGGCCACAACCAGATGGCCTGGACACTGCAGGTGAGGCTGTTTCCTGGCCTGTCGATCGCTCCTTCTCTGTGGTTTCCTGCTCCTTTTGGCAGAACTCGTTGGGGACTGGGCAGAGCAGGAACGACCTGCAACCCCTTACAAATAGTTCCAATGGATCCTCAATCATGAATGGTGGGTGTTCTTTTGGGGTGAGGGCGCTTGCTTCAGATTTTAGCGTGGCGCTCTTACCTTTCTCGGTCCGACGCGACTGGCGTTAATTGGTTGTGTCGCTTTGTGGCTCCTGTCCAGGCGCTGGGCCGAAGAAGTCGCCCATTATATTATTACCCTAGCATTTCAGAAAGAGTCTCGTTTTGTGCCTGCCTGTTGGTGCGATTCTTTGCAACGTGTGCCGCCCTTTCCCCCTGAAGAAAACCACCCGCCGCCCCTAAAAAAAAACCCATCCTTCTGCTCAAGCCCGGGTTCTTGCCACCCCCCTGGGAAACCACCGCAGGCACAGCGCCCTAAAAACAACAACCAAAGAATAACTCGACGAGCATGAAGGAGACCAAGAGTGTCCCAGGGAACACATACTGTTTTCACATTTATCAGCATTCACTAGGCTCCCAGCCGCCCCGTACGGGCAAAGTCCTCAGATACGCCGTCTCATTTTTTGATAAGATAAGAATACGGGGGCCACCTATGGAAAAAACCCCGGGAAATCGGGAAGGAGGCTACGCTCCTGCCTTTTATTAACAATGTAGGGTTTAAACCCAAACTCGTTCCCCTCCGTTTCTCGTCTCTTCCCGCTCCCTCCAATTCTTCACCGCGATTAAAAAAAAAACAAAGGTGCTGTTGCTTTGCTTCATTGGTTTCCCCTGTCTGTATGCACCCTCCCTCAACCCCTTCAAAACAAACCCCAAATTTAGTACGTTAAATAAAAACCTGTCATTCTCGTGGTTTTTTTCCAACTTCCTTCTCATCGGCTGGGCAGCTGCGTTTTCGAAGAACAAAAAGCCCAGTGCACACTGGGGCCCGGGCAAAGCGCGGCACTCTTGCATGGTTCCCCCTGTCTTGTCTGTTCTTTTTTCCCTTTTTTGGGTTTTTTGGTGCCCGTTGGCGCTCGTTGGCGCCTCTCTCACGCCAAAACCCCCAAAACTCCCAACTAGTGCCCAAACCTCGTGGCCCTTTGCTTTGCCACTGCTCCCATGCACCACGCCATCAAAGAACGAAACCGTTGCTTTTGCTAGACTAGTGATGTTACCAAGGTTAGTTCGCCATGGCGTGGAGGCATGAAACAGGTTGGTCCCTTGCACTAGGGGCCAAAGTTCCCACCTGTTGTGATACGATGCGCTGGGACAACAACGGTACGAAGACTACGCAGGACCAGGATAAACCTGGCATTTTTTCTCGTTTCTATTTGGCATGGAAATATGATGCCTGTTATTTTTACACCGCTTGTCGTCCGGGTACAAAGGAAGAGGAATGATGGAGAAAATCAAAAAGCAGGCAGATAGAGAGGAAAGGGAGATAAAAAAAAACGCGCGAGCCCACCGCGCCAACGCAGCTATGAGAGCAACGAAATTCAATTCCAAACGACTGTGAGAAATAAAAAAATTTAGAGAGGGTCGTAGGGGAACGTGAGGGAAGAAGGGGCACAAGTGTACTGAGATATTGGATTTTAAAAGGGAACCATGGAGAGTGATGAAAAAGGGTCTGAGGTGGGGAAACAAAGTGGAAACAAAGCACAGGCACTGTGCATGTATCGAAAACGAGGTCTTACGAAGTTAGTTGAGGAGATGACAACAAAGGACACGCGGAATGAAACATCGGGCCGCGTGAGGGCAGTAACTCGTCAGCACTAGTGCTAAATCGCGGGCCATGGAAGATCAGAGGATTCTTAGCGCTAGCTGTAGATTGTAGCGGGGTAAACTGCAGGGCCTGGCCAGGCAACATATCTTCACAGATCGCTATTTATTTCAGAGCATCGTTGAATCCGGAAACTACGGCAAAGTATGAACCGCCCAGCCGAAATCGTGCAACAAATAAGCTATCGGCCCCAATAACAAGTTGGACGGATACAAGCCCCGACATAGTAGCACATGCAATCGGCCCAAAAACAGTGCAGGGAAAATATGCAGGCCGCACCAAAATCGGGGCAGTCGGCGCGTATGGCCTGGCGATGGGCATGAAAGGAGGTGGTGATTGGGCGTGTGACTGCGGCGTGATAGAATGTATCAGCGGAGGGGAGGTGAGTATTTTTGAACGGGGGGCAAAGGGGAAAGCATAAACGAGGGGGATTAAACACAAGGGAGATGAATGGCTTTTTGTTTATTTTCTATCGTCAAAATAGCATCCATCAGACGAGGTATTACTGTCTAGTCCCCAAGGGCACGATAGCCGAAGATAGGTCAAGCACAGAGACGCAGCGAGGAAACCATAAAATATCGTCCGTTGCCGCGACATGGATGGGTGTGCCCGTCGGCGCCTGACGGCGCATACAACTCGAAATGAAGTATGGGGGAAAAGCAGAGGGCCTGGCACCCCTTTCGATATTGCCTGGAAGGTGCTGGTAGATTGAGGCCGGGCACGGAAGACCCCAAAGCAGCGTAAATACGTGTATCCTACAACTATAAGATGGGGAAGAAGGAATGAGATTACGAGAAGCTAGGTAGTCACCGTTTCGTCTCGTCAAAAATGGTGCCACAGGAATCAACAAACACTTCCAGCACTACAGCGCGACACTACTTCATAGATGAGCACTGGTGACGGCAGATGATGGTAAACAGCACTGTGCCAGATGGGATGCAGGCGATGGAAGCAAATCGAAACAAGAAACAGCCGACGGAGACGAGATGAAGTGCGAGGATGGATCGGGGTTGAGGAGGGTGTAGCCCTGAGCTGGGCTCGCATGGTAATGGAGCCGCATGGAGGTGACGAGATGTTTCTGGGTATTCCAAAAGCAGGATAACACTTCATGCTGTCACAATTAAACAATACGGAAGATTACGTCGTTGATGTGCGACTCACTACGACCACAGGTCAAGGTGATGCGGTGCATGTTTCAGAGTTGCACACTTGACGATATGTTATTTAGACGTCACGTCGCAGCCGCGTGTTGTCGAGAGTGTGAACTGAGCATACGGAGAATATGAGCGTCCAGTATTATCGTCGACTGTTCTCAACATGCAAAAGAGATCAAAAAACGAATCAAACAAATCAAAACAAATCAAACAAATCAAACGCCCTATCTAGAACTGATGCTAAATATATATAATATATATAGTAAGTGAGGGTTAAAAGAACTCTTTGTCTTTCACTTTACATCTTATGTTTTATCATTCCTTTTATTTTTGAAAAAAAAGGCATACACATACAAAAAATATGTGCGAGTGAAGAAGCACCATATGAACACGCACACGGCTGATACAAACGACTTCTCAGAGCTTCTCTCAATATTACTATTCCCACGGTAGACTTAAATATCGAAGATGGTTCATAATCGACGAGGAGATCATAACGTTCCTTCGTCTCCTATAAGCTGCTAAATGTCGAACTCGGTTGACATCGTTGCAAGGGACTGGTATCTGCAACAGCGTAGTTATAATACCTTTAGTGATGAGGTTGTTCTGGTGATGCCCACGCCAAAAGACAGCAGTAACGGCTAAACCCTCAATCGAGCGAACTCTAGATAATGAAAGTCTCCCTTTACGCACATCTTATTCTTGAGTCTCTGGCCATGTGCAATACATGTCAAGTAGGCGTTTTGGAACGTTTTATATGGCATGGGAAACACCGAGCAGAGAAATAAGAAAACGTATTATCTAATTTTTGAAACCCAACAGAAACCGAGTCGCCTGACAAAATCGATGCATATAATACATCTGGAGGTGTTGCAAACGTAAGGTCAACTAAAAAAACAAGGGCAAAAAAAACAAGCCGGCCTCGAAGAAACTTCGCCGGGAGGAGAAAAGGAAGAGAGGGCAGCGAATGCGAGAATCCGACGGGGACAACATCTCGGTTAGCAAGCTCGCCTTCTGGCAAGGTTTTATCTCGAAGATCGTACTTTTGAGCGTCCAGCCTCTCTCCCCGGCCTACACTCGCGCAAGTAAGCCTACACCCTTCCTTTGATGTCAAATACGTACGATCCAAATCTGCCTTTGCCAAAGAAGCATCGGTACTTCGCCGGCCAAGTTGAAGAAAAGGTCGCCGGACAATAAAAAAACCACCAGAACCACGAAAACAAACACTGTCGCTGTCGGGCAATAGCGTCCTCAGCACCGCCTCATTTGTTGACACGACTAAATGTGAGGCCGATCGTCTTGCCTCGCTTTCCGACCCGTTCATCGGCCCGGATTTCAGGTTCACCGTCTCGTGTTATCATGACGATTGTTTTGGGTATGTTGGGACTTTTCTTTGGCTGTCGCGCCTTGGTGGTTGATCGGGGAAACCCCTTATAACGCTGGAAGAACTCCAAGGAGAGGTTGGGCCTCTTGAAGAAAGCAATGCCTAATTACGTCTGCTTTTCTAGACCGGTTATCTCGTTCCCAGTCAAGACCACATTCGAGAAAACAAGTCAGCCGCCGCTGCAAGGCGCTCATGTAGGAGGCGACCTCTTCCCAGGACGCAATGGTGCCGCGAAGTACTCCTCCCACGAAATCCCCGTCAGTAGGGCCCCTGACTCTTGGCAAAGAGGGCAAGCTTGACCGCCGACCCCGTAGAAAGCTGGCGCCAGACTGCATCGAACTGCAGCAAGAGGTTGGCGGCATTTTTCAGAATTGCAAAGTAGTGCTGTGGGCCTTGACACCAGAGACCGGAACAAAAGTACCGCCTGCGGGATAGGAGCTTGCCCAAGTCTACCCTAGCAGCAACGTATCACGGCCACATTGCCCGTGCTGGACGACCGTTTGTGCCCATGGTTGGTGAGTGCCATCATCTTCATCGTACCTAGCTCAGT